>JAVLVB010001238.1:993277-1009174 GCA_032876305.1 Orestias chungarensis
CTCTATGAAAAATGGTCCCCCTCTGTGGGAATTTTCCTGACAAGGCGTGCCTTTGATAAAAAAAAACAAAAAAAACTGCCTCTGTTTTCTACATCAGCACCGCTCCAAGTTTATAGCAGCTCCTTTGGGTGGATGCTCTCCACGCAGCTGTGGGGATGCGAGGGGAAAGACAGCAGGAAAAGAAAGAGAAAAAGACAAGGGAAGTGGCTAAGTTAAAGCTCATTATGCCACTTGCTTACAGGCGCTGCATGTGTATTCTATTACCCATATCTAAAGTGTAATTGTACCACTGGGGGGTGGGAGGGGATGTTGGGGTGCCAAGCTTTCTCTCAGCGACCAGAAAAGTGTGGTAATCTCACACACCATCTCATTACAGTTTAAACCCCCAGCAGCTGCTTGCATTAGACTTTTATTACACGCTGCCGCTCACAGCTGTGCTGGCACAGACCCGGACAGGATGGTGAGAGATGGGAACAAAGACGGACAGACACGGGGATTCCAGTGCAACATTTGGCTCCCATCAAAAAAGAAAGAAAAAAAGTGGAAAATATTGAAGCAAAGGGTTGTAATGACCCTAACAGCCTCTCAGTGTGATAGCTCCGCATCCCGCCCCCTCCCCAATCCTTTACCCCAAACCTTAAACCAAGGCCAAGGACGGTTGCACAGATGGACCAAGTCAAGCTCAGTCGAACTGGGATTCCATCAAAACTGTCGGTGGAGCGGTCATGCTATCGTGTCACGCGGGGAATGCCTTCGCAAGCAGTCTTTGTCTCTTTCTGGAAACAGCGTGCAGCGGCGGCTCCCTGTTATCTCAACAAATATGTCCGCACTAAAACAAAGGTGGAGATGATTAATGTAGTGTGCCGCATGAATGCAAGTAGTGTTCACAACGGTATGACACAGAGCTCATAACGGTGTGTTTTATATACAGGGCCGCAGCGGGGATGATTTCAGTTAATGCCCGTGACCTTAACGTTAGCAGATTCCACCACCGAGGTGTAAACACGCCACTGAAGTGATTCCTATAATAATGCACAAAATCAGATTTCCCTTACTGAAGATATGGCTCAAAAATCTGTTGCAATCAGATTCAGATGGTGGAAAAATGAGTCTAATGGCAACATATTCCCAGCTTTGTAAAATCAAGCAATCCAGTTTACCCTCACTGCCCCTCCGGAAAGCTGTGCTTCTGGCTATATCAGGCAACACATTATACTTGAAACAGATTGCAAACAGGACCAAACATAAAAAGAGACAGATTTAAATTTAAAATTTTTTATTAGTTGTTCGATGTAACGATAATCAGACAGTGTGTTACGTACAGCCTACAGTATTTAGAGACATCTCAGTTTGGTGAGTAAAGAGTCGATTCTCGGAGAGAATCCAAACTTTAACAAAATGTTCACAAACGGACAAATTTAATTAAAACTCTTAAGTTCTGATAGAAAAGGTTTATTATTTACTCATGAACACACTTTAAGTATTTTGAGGACTAATATTTATTACATTTTGTAATATTACGCTATTACACCTAATGTAAAATGCTAAAACATGCTAAAATGGAAAAATCTAATTGTTTAAATATTCCCTCATACGGGCATCTATGATAAACGTGAATTAAAATGCAATTCTGAAGTTAGAATCTGATAATTTATCAAACGTAAAATATTTTGCTGAAATCCAGAGGTGGGTTGTAACATTAACTGTTGCATTGACTTGAGCAACCTTAGTACAAAAACGCAATTTTAAGAGTAATTTTGCTACACTTTACTTTTAACTTTTACTTCAGAGATATTATGAAGTTTCACTACATTTTTATTTGAGTTAAATACTCAACTAGGAAGATACTTTACCCAATCTGGATTACTTAATTATATCAACAATAAGACTACTAGTGCTATTTTGTATGTGCTGAGCCAAGTTTTCTTTTATTTGAAAACAATAAATTGGAGAAGTGTTTTTGTAAGTATGAATTATAAGTGTTTTCATTATAGTCTTTATATATAAATACCGGAATTTTTACAGGAAATATAATAAACTCCATCTGATAATTATAAGATATCATCATAGACTCACTTTTACAAAAATAATTCTTAAACCTTAATTGGGTAGAATATTTTTCAACACATTTTGAGATTTTTATAACCCCTGAAAGTTATTGTAAAAAACTTTCCTTTTCATTGTCTTTTTTTAGCATCATTATTACTTTGGATTCAGAGTGTAGTTTTGATTAAAACCACCATTCTTAGACCTAAACCAATATTATCCAGTGATTGTACATTGTTTGCAACAAAGTTTATGATTCATGAAATCTTAATTCTGTTTATCGAAACAACAATAAGAATGTGTTTCCTCAAAATAATTAGAATGTTCTGTAGTTTAACCTTTGAAACCCCAGTATGGTGTCTGGTTTCGTCCAGGGAACTAAAAGTTAGCACCATTAAAATCATCTTAAAAACTGCATATTGCACTTGAAATAGTTGCTGTCAGAGACCATAATTTTGCTCTTTGGATCAGTACGGTCAAAGGTCACGATGCAATTAATGGATGCAGATGTGTCTTTACTTCTTTTACAAACCTAACAAACGACTAACACTTCCAAGGGGCATACATACTAGTATAATTATCTTGTGGAAATGTCAAAATTGGGATTAAATGTTTGTTTAATTGCAAGATATGTTTGAAAAAAAAAGAAAAAAGCATTTCTTATTCAAGGTAGCGAAGGTTATTTACAGAGCTGACATTTAGGTTCATTGCATTAAGGCAGACGTGCATGAGAGCTAAATAAAGGCACACAAGCTGGTGGTCTGAGGTGCAGAAGTCTTGTAGGTGGGAGTGACAATCATGACTAAAAGCCCTTTATGGCAGCTCATCAGCTCAAGAATGTTCTTCAGGATGTAGGCGTAGGTGTTTCCTTGTCAACAATCAACGAAAGGACCTCATTATCCATACCTCAGAAGATTCCCCTCAAATGTAAACTGTAACCATTCCCCAACAACAGCAAAAGCAGTGGTTGGAAAGAGTTTTTAATGAAGTTTAGCTAAGAGATGAAGCAAAGAAAAATGCAGCTTTAATCAAAGTTGGCCTCTTTAATGGCTTGGAAATACTCAACGTGATTGTAAAAGAAAATGGTGTTTATTGATGCATTTCCTCTGTGTTCTAAGTGGCGCCACCATTAGACGTCGCACATAATGTTTGAGCGGGACAGAGAGGTTTTAAGTCCACAACCAAAGAGTGGGTTGAAGTGGAATGTGCTGGACTGGCTGAGTCAATCACCTGATTGGATTTATCTGCATACCACATACTGAGGAGGAGAATAAAGGAGAAAGAGTCCCCAAAACAAGAAAAGAGATGAATGTGGCAACAGATCAGGGGAAAGGTCTGGGAAAACACAACCACAGAGTGCACAAAAAGAGTGTCAGTGTCTGTAGGCGCAAACTTTTGAAGTCATTAGGGAGTACTTTCAGTTGAAAAGAATTTGTAATTGCGTTAGTTTGCCTACAGTCAGTGTTTTGAATACATTGTTATACAATATTAGTCTAACTGAAACCACCACAAAGACAATTTAAGCATGATTGCTTTGTCTTTTAAAAGGTTTAATTTCCTTTGACTTCTTTCAAATGAAATGAAGGCTACAACCACATGCTACAGAAACATGCTTGTAATCATTGTGAAAAATTCATGGGTTAATCGTATCATCTTAATATTTAGAGATATAAACTATGTGTGTATGATAATCCTTGTATGAATACAGCTGTCCTGCAAAGGCCTCGTTTTTAGTGAACATTACTGAACAAACAAACTCATGAAGACCCAGAGACCAAACTGGATTCAAGTTCTGTAGAAGGTTAGGTCGGCGTTTTGGTTATAAAACAATATCATTGAACATATCAAGGAACACTTTTCAACTCTATGGAGCCAATAGCAAATCTACTGATACTCTTCAGCTATCAAGGATATCACTAATCAAATAAATACCCATGAACTGATCACAGCTCTGCAGTAGTTGCAGGGATACATAACTTTAACTATACATCACTCTAAATAGACCATCCACATAGCAGAACATAGTGTTGGCAGCATCATGTTGGAAGGATTAATTCAGTTTTGACATTTTTTATCAGTTGAGACAATGTCAGAGTTTATGGAAAAACAAAAAGTGTTTCCAAAATAATCTGGACAATATCGGAAAAAAGGATACTGTCATGTTGTTAAGGCTTTTGACCCACATGAAATAGAGGACTCCCAGGAGTATAACAAGAAATACAGAGTTTGTTGAAATGTTTGGGTTCTTGAGTTCTTAACACTGGATTAGGCAGGGAACAGCAGGAACGACTGGAAATGGCAGATACGATGCGAGAGACAGGAAGCTTCTGGAGGTTGAGGACAGAGATGGTGAGTTTAAGCAGAGGTCAGGTGGTTTAATAGGAGTTGATCTTACTTTGGATGAAGATGGTGACGCCAGGAGGATCTGAGTGGGCTGAGGTCCTTGTAATGAGTCCGTAAGGGATTGTTGTCTAGGGGGTCCACGGAGAGTTGAGTGGTTGAGGCTGGAGCGGGTGGTTCCAGCTGAGCAGGTAAGGAATGGTCACCAGAGCTGACTGAGATGACCAGAGAGTTTATTTTTGAAGGAGGTGAGCATGAAAAAGGTCTTGACAGGAGATCCTAGGGAAAACAAAAATCTTAAATTCACTGGAGCAAAAACTTGAGTCAAGTAAGCACAAATATCCACGAAGAGAAAAAGTAAAGACACTTTGCTAGAAGCTACTATGAAAACACAAGAAGATTGGCAATGAGGAACTTGAGTGGTTTTACCAGTGGTACACAACACTCAGGCAACGAGAAGCTGATCCACCGCTCCTTAAATACAGCTCAGGCTCATCAGGTGATGTAGGACACCTGTAAAGCATGCGGACCCCAGTGGAAAACCTAAAGGTGCAAAAAACCTCAGCCCTAACAGATTCCAATTAGGGCTATTGTTTGTCTTTGAGCAACATCAAAGGATGCATTTGCGTTAGGAAGTCCCAACATCCAGAAATGAATTCAACTGAGAATCTGTAGCAACACTTAAAAATATATTTTTCTAGCTACTCTGAGTGAGCTTGGGCAAACATTCCATACCCACTTTGGCAGAATCGTGGTGTGGAGATGCTTTTCTTCCAAAGGTACACTGAAGCTGGCCAGAATTGATGTAAACATGCATGAACATAAATACTAAAGGTCTACCAAAAAAAACAATAGAAAACAAATGAGTTCAGTAGTTTTGAAAGGCATCAAATGTGAAACTGCGAAGCCAAGCAGCCGGCGTATGCTAACTATAAAGTGCGGTAGAGCTGTGAAGGGTTTTAATTCACCCAATTATCACTGAGCTAATTGAACGGCACCAAAATTGTTTGTCGGTCATTTAAATCCGTGAGTGAGTATTCTCCTCCTGTGATCAAATTAAATGCCCTAGTCACGCTATAAGCTTTGCCAGCCCTTAATTGTGCATGTTCACACCGCCAGGATGTAATGACCATATAATCGGATGATTTTGCTGCATTTCATATATACTTTTTTTAAATGGCCCCAAAACAAGCCAACCTTACTTTGATTCCTTTCATACACAGGTAAATAATGTACTCCATGTAATATGCAAAATCTAAAGAAGAGTGCAGAATGATTGGATTAAACTGCACAGGTGCTCTTGTTATTTAGTCTGTCTGTACTGATCTCTGCATGGATTGTCTCTCGTTGTGGCTGCATGTTACTCTGCGCCACCTTAGTGTGTGTGTTCTTGACAGTGAGTTCAAACCTGTATCTGTGTCTCACCTTGACTCCTCTGAGATAGTGTCATACTTGCAGAGGGCGTTGGGGCACCAAGCCCAGCTGGGGAGGGAGATGAGACACAGCTGGGGATAATTAAACCCAGCACTGTCTCTATGAAAAGGCCGTGGCCGCCAGATTGGCTCGATTCCCTACTCCCCCCAAGACGTAGCAGCTTAGATTGAGACAGCGCAGTACATAACAGTCCTAACCCTCTCTGTCTTTCTCAGACAACACAAATCTGACAGTGACACAGCACAAAAGAAAAAGATCCAAGAAGGCACCAATGTGACTTTCCCTTAATGAAATTACTCACACACAGTCGACTCCCTTCATACCGTCTCTGCATCGCAGTGATAGATGATGCACCAGTTGCTGCATGTGAAAAGATAATTGGCCTGAGCCCCTGATAACACAGAGGTTAACAGCAACAAGCCCGGCCAACACTATCAGCTCAAATTTGCCTTGGCTCTGTCGCGGAGCATGGAAGCCGGCCATGTCACAGCCAGGGCTTAGCCGCATCGAGCTGGTCTTTGGGGTTTGTCTAATTCAAGGAATGCTCCTTCCTGACTTTGTCCGTCCAAAATGAAAAAAATTCATTTCCAATGGCTGTGCTCTCGGTCTCCGTATGGCTGGACCTGAAAAGGTTTACTTTGGATGTTGAGTCTGAAAGGTGAAACCCTATCCAGATCGCTAAATATCTTTTAAGAAACCTGTGGGGCGAGCCAACTCAAACAGCTTTAGTAGGTAGAATAAATTGACCTGTCCCGAATTTAAAAAGCCTGTACTTGGTGAGATGATAAATACCACTTCCTAAGAGCCATCAGGCCACTTTCTGCTGCCAAAGCGGGCTGATGTGAATAACTTAGTGCAGAAAAATCTCAGTGATTAATCAGGAACAGCTCGGGGAGGAAGCCTCTGCTCTCACCGCAGTTTTTAGCTCCCACTGTTTGCTTAGCTGAGTTAGACTGGGGGGTTTAATTTGATTACGAAGACATTGAACTGGGTCATTAATGGGACTGTTAATGGCATTCTCCGTCACTCCGGAATCACCGCATTACTGCAGAGGCAGTCAACACTCAATGCATTTCGCTGCCTACACTTTACTGGTCTGTAAAATTTGACTGCCTTCGTGATGGGCCACGCTTGGAATTATGCTCATTTGATGCATGCACTGGTTCTCCATTCGGTATACAAAAGGCTCTTACGCGGCCTGTAAATAATGCAACGTTTCATTCACCTGCGTGCAACTTTGTCGCTCTCACAGCGCGGGGAAAATGAAGCGGCCCAGTGGGAGATTATTAGTCGTTGTTAGCTCATTTATTTTTCTGATTAAAGCTTTGATGGCCTGTCCAGGGTATGTGCAATATGTCTTCATTACAGAAATCCTTAGAATGTATTCCACGGGAATTGGGAGCCTGATCGCAACTCTTGTACGTGAACTGCTGGAGGATTTATGATTAAATCCCAAGACGGTGCAGGCTCGGATGAAATGAGCTTCATCGGAAGCGATATTACCACTTATTGCCTGGGCTTTCACAAGAAATTATATTTTAACAAAGCATAAGGGTCTTTTTCCGATTGGACTTCGCTTCTCAGACGGGCGATGATCTAATAGAAAGATGTGTCAGTATCTCTCCTGTGAGCACCTTGGTTTAATCAGTGAGGTTCGAGTTTCAAAATTGACTCGGGGGCTCATTATCGAGCGGATTAGAAATAAAACTGATAAACCCTGGAAGCAGAGCAGTTCCCAAACAAGTCGTCTGTGTGTTCATTTGCCTTGCCTATTTGCTCCAGCCTCCGCAGCCAGCAGAGAATGACACTCATTTCATATCAGGTAACTATGGAGATTAGCAAACTGTCCCGCTCCAGTTGCCCTTGCAGCAGCGATAACTTACCGTCTTTTGCACAACCACACTCACACATGCAGATTGAGCAAAGCAAACATTTTAATTTTAAAGAGCACGCTGTGTCTGCGAGGGGATCATTAAGCAGAGGCCTAATAAAAGCATCTAACCAAGATGGATGGCCAAACAGCTTTGCTGTCCTCTTCCTGCCTGGATAAAGATAAGTTGCCCCTACGATTCTTTATACGTTGTGATGTTTCCTTTGGGCTCTTGCAGTGAGGGAAAACACTCCTTCTCATGAATCCTTCAGGCTTTAGAGGGAAGACTCCAGTCGGCTTGTTAGAGTAACACGAATGACCATGCAGGAGCACCTAATGAGCGGCGAGCTAGCCCGGAGAGAAGCCCACAGACGACAGAGAACATAAATCTCCTGTCCTGCTCCGCACCCCTGGGGACGGCATGAGCACCAAAAATGCGTGTCCGCACGAGCCCAAAGAGTTTGTGTGTGCATGTGTGCCATTGCACACTTAATGCAGATGACTGAACTGAAGCACCGTCCTCCTGGAAGTCTCATCTGCAATAGTTGAAAGAAGCAGGTTGTCTGAATTATGGTGAAACAATAGTGTTCCTCTCCTAGTCTATAAATTAATCCAATATGGACATATCCATCATTACTGCAGGACCTGCAGTCAAATCAGGCCTTTTTTAAATTTGAAATAGGGTTTGAGGATGGATTCAGCATCGCACAGACCACCCTGTAGGCTTTTTTTCTTAAGATCTTAAGATTCAACTTTAAAGGCAACTGACGGCAAAGAGGTTTGTAATGATGGCATGAAACTTCATTTAAGTCATGGTTTATAGGCAGAGTTCACCCATTTCACTATGGGATATCCTGCCTTGCAAAACTATTCCTACTACTTGAAGGTTTTTACATTTGTTTTACTTTTTTTTTACATTTGTCTGTCATATTTTACTGGTATGTTATGTTATAGACCAAAACAAAGCACATTATTGTAAAGTTTTAAAAAAGCTACTCAACTTTTGCTTAAAAATACACTGAAATGTATGTTCCTTAGTCCTTACAGATTATCTCAGGTCTCAGTCAAATTATATAGAAAGCATCTTGTTGTAAGGTCTTTTCCTGTTGGATTAAAGTCTGGACTTAAACTTGGTTGTTTTTTTTATTAAATCTGAGTTGATTGAAACCGTTCCATCCCACTGGTTAGATTTATGGTCCTGCTGGAAGGTAAAACTCTTGCTCAGACAACAACAAAGTGTTTTGTAGCTGGTAACATGTTTCCCTCCAGCGTTTCCTCCTGAGTTATGGTTACGCCCAAAATTATTTATAGGAAATAAGATATACATTATTTTTTAAGCTTTGGGGCAATCAGAGTTGTTCCAATAAGTGCCAATGTGAAGCTTTTTTACTTTTTTTTTGTACTTTCACGAGTGGAGCCTTATGGCTTTTAATGCGATGCTACCATTAAAAAACGTTATTAGAAACTTGTTTGGGTTTTTATTAAATGTAATTGACATGTAAATGGGATTGAAGATAAAACAGAATGAGAGAGAGGATGGGGGAAAAAGTTCAAAGTTAAACAAGAAGATAAGAGTATTTGAGAGAGAACAACACTGAGAATACAATACCATACCCTACAAATCGCTTCTTCAACTACAGACACTACAGACAGGAAAAAATGTGAAAAAGAAACCCTTAAACCTTGGACACCATAATGACAAACAACATATGCAATAACAGTAAACAATAAAGACTTTAACATAACCCAAAAAACACAATACTATTTAATACAAGATATATTTAGTAAAAACTGAAGCTCAATATAGAGAGTATATGAGAACACCTGAATCTGAACACCAAGCATTTTCTAAAAGATGAAAAATTGATGTACCTTTTTAAAGTGATAAATCTATTGTTATATGTCTTAATAAAATGTGTGCAGAAATAATTTTTGAGACCCAATTGATTTAGGATATTAAGATATGTACACCAGTTCACAAATTTGAATATATCAATGTACATATCTAGTTGCACTGAACTTTAGCTAGGTTTGTCGGAAAAATATTCAGTTGAGAAGCCTTTCTTGGTATTAAAGTAACAAAGCTCTTCTTTAAACTTGTAAACAGTTTTTTTTTATGTTTTCACTGATATTTTGATGATTTTGATAACAGCAGGACGTTTTGATATTACTTCCAGTCAAAAGAAAGATGTAGTGGACATCTAAACATTAATCAAAACCATAATCAACCAGGTGGATATACAATTTCTGACTTAACTGTAGCTCTGTCCATTTTCCCTGAACAGCTTACTTATCCCAGCTAAAGAAACACATCCATACCGCATGATACTGCAACAATTAAGTCTCCCTATGGGGTATAGTCATGATATATAATAAGTATAGTCATTATTTTACATGCCAACACATCATACATAGCCTTTCACATCATGGTTAACAAGTTGCATGTCTGTTTTGTAAAACTGGTTGCATTTCAGCTATGAAAGAAAGTTTGAAACAAGTTTGTCTTTCCATTACCTCTTTTTTACTGATATGACATACACAACTAAAAATAAAATAATTACCATAAAGTTATGTAACAAAATGTAAAAAAAAATGTTAGCTGGATGCAAACTATTTAAAAACACTGTATTAAATGTGTTTTTAGCTATGGAAAAAAAACTTTGTGTTGATGCCAAATATAGCGGGAAAGGCAGACAGCCTGCATTTGTGCCTCAGGAATGCATATCGAAGTGTCTGTATGTGAATGTGTAAGAGAGAGACACTTTATGTGCAACTTATATAGCCTTGGGGAGCTGCTATGGTCATATTTTAATAACTCACACTATGTTGGATTATGTACCGTGAGCTTGTAATATCACACCATCAGGGCAAAGTCCTAACAGAATCTCTGTTAGATGGCCCCTTAACAGAAAAAAAAGAGAAACACGTACCAAGGGACTCGCCAAAACATTGTTTTCAGTTCTGCAGCACTTGTGAAAATGTGAGCTCCCACATGATTCCAGTTCAAAGGTATCCCCTTCGCCGTTTTGTTAGCCTCAGCATGCAGCTCTGCCTCTGCTGGCTGCGAGGAACAGAGCTCCAGGTTTAATAGGCCCTAAGTAAAGCAGCCTTTGAAGAGCAGAGGCTCCCTCTCTCCTGCGCACAAACATGCATGGATGCCGTACATTCACTCTTCAGAGTGATCATTAAAATAAAAAATAAAATATAGCCGTGGAATAGTAGCTAGCTCTCGTTTCGCCAGATCAAAAGTTGGGTTTGGGGAGTAATGTGTGGAATGATCCGAGTGTAGTCCAACGCCGGGATGCCATTCATGGTTTCAACCGCCGAAAAAGGCTTTAGGGCTTCATATGCAAGCATGATCTGTTAAAAAACAAACAAGTATAATCTTTTTTTATATGAACAAAGTGCAATGCACACAACTATATGGCTCTCACATGCTGAATAGATAATATAGCTCCACCTCTCTTTTCTCCAGCCACAAACCTCCTCATATATACTGCTGTGGTAAATTATTTACTCCCTCACGGATTTGCTTTAAAAAAAAAAAAATAGATATATATGTATAAATCTTCAAATACATTTCAACATTGGATAAAGTTAACCTGTCACGTCTAACATCAAGGATGTATGCTATATGCTATAGCGATAACTCTTTTACATCACTGTGGAGGAATTTACTCCCACCCTGGTTTGCAGAATTGTTGTAATGGAACCATATTGGAGAGCATTTAATCAAGAATGAGATGTTTAAGGTCGTGCTTCAGCATCTCTATTAGGGTTTAGGCATAAACTTTGACTAGACCTCTCCATAACACTGAGTTTTAGTTTTTAGGAGGTGTACTTGTGGGTGGGTGTGTTCTTTATAATTTTCTGATGTACAATATATGGTCCTCAAACTACAGTCCAGACAGACATATTTATCCACTATATTAATCTCTTGCTCTGGTTTTCTTTTTGTGCTTTTACGTTCACACCAGATGTAATTGGAGGGACAACTTCCATGATGTTGTAGTTTTGTTTTTCTTATCAGTACAAATAGTAGGTTTAGAGGTTCAAATTGTCTAAATTAAATTCTGTTCTTTCTGGTCTGCAGTTGATCTAGGTTTTTTGGGGACCTCCTGGATGAGGGGATTGACTGTTGTTGGCCATTGTTTTCATCTGAGAGCTTGGAAGACAGAACCGTCTATACGTTCGGCACAGAACTTTGAACATGTCAGAGCTTCCAGTCTGAATAAAATCTGGTGCATGTGAGCACAAATCAATACTAATGATTAATCACATGTGTGACCATGTAAATGACCAATTCAGACAATTTACTAACCTGAATATTCAATAACTTTTTGTAGGTCAAATGCTGGTGTGTTGCTCTTTTAAACATGTTGTCAGACATGTTCTGTTTAAGTGATGCCTTGCAGTTATCAGATTATATAGTTATCAAAAAATGTGGTAAATCACGTTTAATTCATACCTATTACACACTGGGCCAGGTTGCGGTGGGTAGTTTCCTTCTCTCATAAATGACATAAGCATTTGGAAACAGTTTTGCGTTTACTAAGATGATCTTTTTTATTGACATTTATTGGATTTGGTGTTAAAAAAAAGAAGAAATCTGCAATGTGTACTGTGAAGCAATAACACAAGTAGACAGCATAGAGGATCTTCTCCTTCTCTCTATATTTTTTTTATTTAAAAAGATTGAAGTAAAATGGCCCTGAGCGCACACGCAGCATGGGAGCATCTGTGTGGGTGTGTACTTGCACGCAAGTGCATATGCATATTTTCGGGTCTCACCGTGAGCTATCGCATAACTCAGCCACTGAAGGAGAAGACAGAGGGGAGGTGGGGTGTGGGGTGAGGGGGGGGAAACTTACAATTAGCCTTCTGCTGAATGCACAGCCTCATGTTTACGCTTTAGTCATGCGGTAATTACATATGTCGTCTTTTGTTTTCTATTTCCCATAAAGTGAGGGAACATAATGAGGGGAAAAAAAAGCTAATTTCTGCACAGCATTGTGTAACACTACACAGTGGTCTTTTTGTCTTCGAGCTCATTTAGGCCTCGGAGGATGTCTATGGGGTTTGAAATGGGGAAGAAGAGGGGACTGTAAACAGGGACATTGCGTCTCCAGATGGGAAACTTCGACTAAGGCTGTAATGAGAATGCATAATGAGTCAAACAAGCTTGATGGGGCCCGACGTAGCAGCGGCCTCTCAGAAAAACATGAAACCGAAAAATCTATTACTCCTCTTTCCTCCTTTCCCCAGTTTTATTCACTGTGATATCAATCCCAGGCTATAAGTTGACAATAAAGGATTTTTTTAAACGGGCAACACGTTTTAATTGCTTCATCCCTTCGGATTCCTTCTCACAGCAATGCCTCAAAAAAGAATGAAACCACGAAAAGGCAAGCACAAGTGATGAGGAAAAAACAAAACAAATACCAGGAGTGACTGCTCTTAATAGGACTGTTTTCAGCAGCTGCATTAATAGAGCCTGTTTGATTTGCTGTTCCTAAGTGAAGTTGTCAACCCATATGTCCAGCATGCTATGTTTAGGATGTCTAAAAGAGTTGTGTTTTCTGGCGCAGGCGGATAATAAATGCTAAAGGCTTGACCCCGACGGCTCCCTCCAGCATGTTGCTCCACGGTCATACTCAGCAACAGGCCGCGAAATCCTCCTTGGCCGAGGTCAGGAATCCATCACCAGGGTTCCTACAATAACATTCATTTCCATATTGGCTTGGTGAGAAACGGGCCTGGGGTGAACGAGAGGGCCTCTGGTCGCGGTGAGCTCCTCACAAAGCACCATACAGCTCCGTATTGCTTTCACTTTAATCTCTCATGTTTCAAATTAGGTTAAAATACTTGTACCTCTCTGAGTGCTGTTCTTTGCATATGCAAATGCAAAAATGCTGAATTATCTGCTTTCATTTCCATAATGTGAGCCATGAAGAAGCTTCAGATTTGCTTGGTTGATTTTCAGCTATGTGTGGAAACAAAAACCATATCTGGCTCTGCAACAAGGCATAAATGGCTTTTTTTTTTTAAGGGAAACAGCATACAAGCACAATTATGTCCTCTGAGATAGACATACAGTGAAGGTCAAAGGTTTACATACCCTTAAGGACTTTGGGGCAATGGTTTTAAGTTGTTTTCACTGAGTGAAATGCACAATGCATTACGCAACCCAAGTCATATGTAAATGGAGAAAATTAGCTAATGTTTTTTATTTTAACAGAATAAAAAATTCAAACAGAATCAAATGTATACATACTGCCCCACTAATGCAAAAAATTTAAAAAAGCTTTCACTAAGTTGTAGAGAAACCACATTCTTTTTGTAGCCATCAGCGAGCTGGTGACATAATTCTGGCTGGATATTTGACCACCCTTCTTGGCAGAACTGGGTTTTTTCTTTCCTGGCAAGCTCCCAGCTTTTAAGTATACTCCACACATTTTAAATTTGGTTGAGGCCCGGGCTTTTGTTTTAAAATTTTTTTTAAAGAAGTTTAATGTTACCCTGCTTTATTTATTATTTAACCAGCCTGGGATTAGTTTCTTGATAGACCGCCTAGTTGTTTCCCGGTTTCAACAATCTGACCCAAATGGCCAAACTTTGATCAAAAGTAAATTGGTTTGGATGTTTAAGAAAAACCCAGTCATCAGTAAGACTGATGGGTACTCACCACTGTGAGCAAGCTTCACAATGCTTTGAACGGAGGAAGTGAAAGACACTTTTAAGCTTGTATTAAAATTTACAGCTTCCGACATTGACAGGCCAAATTCCTTCTGAAGAAAAGTTTCATGGTCAGAAAGGACAAAGCTATCTGGCTCGTTGGAGGAGTGAAGACAAGGTACTTAAACTTAAGCGGGCAGATGGGTCTTTCAAAGGATAATGATCCCAAACACATTGAAATTGGTGCTGGAATAGCAAATAATAAGTTGCCTTGACCCCGACTAAACCAGAAAATTGTCAACTATTTTTAAATGTCATGTCAATTTGAGGGAAAAAACGATTTAAAATAAGTCTTCCAAATTTTAGAGCAGGCGACGTTGAACTTCCTTAAACAAAAAATTAAGTAGTAGTGTGCGTACATATATATATATATATATATATATACATATATATATATATATATATATATATATTTATATATATATATATATTAAATGAGTAATAAATTCACCTCAAACCCAAACTGAGCACCTAAATAACACTTATTATTTTTGATGAATAAGCCCCATTGATTGGGGCTCACTATTGTTCCATGTGCTTTGATAGAAATGTATTGTCCTGTCCTTGGAAATGTGGCATAGAAGTTGATACGCTACTACAGCTCCCGACTTCGAAGGCAACGCGTACTCGCGACTTGTTATTTGACTGATGAAGCAATAGTAAGGGAGGAAGGGGGGGAGACAGTCTTCCGCAGAGTCTGCGTTATTGGATTTGGATTGTAACACTGTAGGATCAAATAAGACCGGGAAGAGCCAAAGAATATAACGTCAGACCCACAACAGACAAAGGCAGATTGTTATTGCGCCGAACCGCCATTAATAATTCAATCATTTGACCCATGACATGATTTCCCGTAAAACAATCTGATCCTCTGAGGGCTGATATTTGAAATCTATAAGTGTGTGTATATATGGCGTATCTGTATGTATGCATGTGTACGTATGTGTGTCTATTTTGACCTTCCCAGTATGACCGAAGCCTTAGGCAGGAGCCGGCGTAATGTTTAGAAGGCAGGAGAGTAAAGAGGGGAGACGAGATATGAGAAATTGTGTGTGTGGGAAAGATATCTGAAGTCTGCGGCAGCCATTCCCTCAGCGTCAGATGTGCCTACCCCGGGGGGGGCCTTCAATAGGCATGCAAGACAATCTACAAGGTTTGAGGGGGAAAAAAAGGTGAGAGGCACTTTAAAAGTCAGGCAGAAAATGTATGCAAAGGACATAAAAAAGAAAAAAAAACAGCGTTTGAGCAAGTGCAAGAAAAGTAATATAATAATTTGTTGTTTCAGAAATCCTCACTGACAGGGTAAACATCCCAACATAGTCCCTCACCATCTACATGCGAGATGAATGGAAAGACATAAAGTGTACTACATGCAAATGCAGAGGAACAACTAGGCTGCTTGCATGCATGCACAAGCAAAAAATGCAAGGGGCACCATTTATCGGGGCACGAACAAGGGAGGAGTGGGGGGG
>JAVLVB010001238.1:1009274-1033886 GCA_032876305.1 Orestias chungarensis
CTGTCACAGCTTGTGGTTCTTCTGATGCCGCTGAGGGAAATCGAAAAAAGGAGAAGCAGGAGAGTGAAGACAAGAGACGGAAGGAGGGTGGAGGCAGGGGGGACGAGGAAGGACAGATATGAAGAGGCCCGCAAGGAAAAAGACACAGAGTTAATTGGTGTTAGAGTGACGAGGCGATGCTGCTGGTATACCAGAATGAGTATTTACTTTAATTAGAGATGGCTAATGTTTCCCCAGGTATAAAGGTTACAGGGAGTCTGCGGGAATAATTAGAGGCACAGATCTAGCATTGTCCAGGCTAGCGCCGCCGAGGTCCCTTTGTACATCATTAACAGTTCACTGACAACAAAAGCCCAGTTAATAGAATGTAATGTGGTTTCCTCAACCGTGCCTTTGTCCAAATGGTCATTAGAGCAAAGCAAAGCCAAAACTCGCCAACTCCTCCCACCTCTCCATGTGACCCTCAACTTTTCCATTTATCCCTTTTTCCCTTTATTCTTCCTTCTCCCCCCCTGTCGGCTTTTCTTCCCTTTGACACCAATTCACCACCGCCCTCCATATCAAGCCCAAAAATAAGATTTCATGACATCTCACAAGCGTTAGTCTTTGCAAAACACAGTAAAGTTC
Source organism: Orestias chungarensis (assembly GCA_032876305.1). Taxonomy (NCBI): domain Eukaryota; kingdom Metazoa; phylum Chordata; class Actinopteri; order Cyprinodontiformes; family Cyprinodontidae; genus Orestias; species Orestias chungarensis. Next base: position 1,009,902 of record JAVLVB010001238.1, read on the forward strand.
CCCTATAAAAGAATTAATTTTGCCCGTGGAGAGAGAAAGAGCCAAAATGTATAGATTTATAATTGAACACTCAAACTCCCCGTTATGTTTTAATGCATCGTAAACACTTGCTGCTTTTTGGTCTCGGTTCCAATAAAAACAGTTCAGCAGCGTGGGGGTGTAATATCTGGAGCTGGGGGAAATTAAAGCTAAGGTTCTTCCCCTCCTTGGTGCACTCCTAGCTCTGACACACACACGCACGCACACACACACACGCACGCACGCACACGCACACACACACACGCACACACACACGCACACACACACACACACACACACACACACACACACACGGTTAATCAGCAGCCCAAAGAGAAATCTAAGACCACATCTACACCCAGTGGAGGGAACTCGATACAACCACATCTTCCCACAGCCCCCCCTCTATCCTTTCTTTCTTTCATTCTTTCGTTCTTTCTTTCTTTCTCTTAATCATCAACACACAGAGACACATGCCCCCACTGACAAATTACACACAAGGTTCGGTATGATTAACTAAAGTTAATGAGCACTGAAAGTGATTCCAAACAAGGTAACCTTAGAAGGGACGTATTTGAGGACCATATTAAGTCTGCATTAGAAAATAGACTTCCCTTTTCTCTCATTTCAGATTTTTTGTTGCTATTTCTAAAAGTCCTTTCACTGCGCGGTGACAAACATAACCCTTCCGACTGGTGGAAAAATAAATCATACATTCAAGTGAAGACAAATGCCTCATCCGTTGGGAGTTTGCTGCAGGCTATAGTCATAATGGCTTCTCTTTCTTTTCAGCCTCCATTCCTCTTTCTGTTGCTTTTTTCCCCTATCCAGGCAGGGAGTTTCCCCGTGAACTAGTTTTTAAATATCCATGCAAATCAACCTTATGCAGCAAAAAAAAGAGCTACATCTGAGCTAAAACCAGGAGCAGAGATGATAATCTTTGTTTTGGCTCACAGCACCTTGCAAAAGTAGGTTTTTTTTAGGATTTTGTCGAACTGCGACCACAAACATAATTGTGTTTTATTGAGAGTTAATGTGATCGAGCCACAGGGAGTAGTACGTATGAGTAAAGTCAATACAAATTTGACATGTCTTACAGATGATTTTTTTTAACCACTAAAGTATAAAAACATAAAAAAAGAACAAATAAAAAGGTCTTCTGGGGGATTTCTCTACAGCTCTGTCAAGTTCAGAATTCTTCATATGCTCGCCAGATTTACATTTTATTCAATCTAACTTTTAAAAAGACAATTAATAATAAATAAATAAAAAATCTGTTGTGAAAAGTTTTGTTTAAGTAAACATATTTTTACTCATGTCAATTATCAATGGGAAATCCTTTATTGAGCTTGCATTAAACGCTTTGCAGACTCGTTATGTTCCAACTTGTCTGTTTTTTTTCTATTCTATTTTTTATCTTTGCTGATGTGTGAGCTTTAAGAATTTAACCTTGGAAGGATTCCTTGCCATTAGCTTAAGCTTTAATTCCCTGTAGGTTTTCGGCAACTCCAAGATGTCAAGATTATTTCCAGTCAAATAAACCACGTTGTTAAAATTAAAGGATGGATTTAAACTTCAAGCTCTATAGACTGAAATCTGTTATTATAATCATATTATTATGATTATTCTCAGTCTACGTAAATGGAGTGAACTCAAATTATTTAATAAATGTACTCCTACACTTTGACCAACCCACTCTGACCCATGGATTTTATCTAAACCACTCTGTCTGTATATTTAATATTGTCGACCTGCAGGGTGAACCTTTAACACATCAAGCGTGGCCAGTTTTCCCCCACCATAAAGCTGCTACCTCATACTTTTCCCCAATTTGATGGTGTGTTCAGAGTCATGTGCAGTGTTCTTGCTTCACCAGTAATGTGTATATAGACAAATAAAAAACGGCTTCTTCCACATTCATGCTTTGTCCTCCACATGTCTTGTAACAATCTTTACAAATGACTTTTTTTTTCCAGCTTGACCTACACAATGCATGCTTTGTTTTGGGGTATCACCTCCAAAACCTAAATAGATATATCAAACTAATTCTATAAGGGAAAAAACATTAAAAAAAACGATTAAAAGATTTTCTTTGAATTTTGTGACTGACTCCCCTGACGGTCAGCCAGCTAGATTCCTGGAGGGCAAAAAAAAAAAAAAAAAGGATAAAACTTCTGTCTGCTTTCATTTTATTGAGCAAACAACAGGCGTCATCACTCGTATCTTAAAACCATCAAAACACTCAACACAGGGCACAAGCTCGTTACTCATGTCTGATCTCGTGTCAGGGTCGGTTTAAAAAAAACGACGCGTTTCCCAACACTGCCGCTCACTGTGCGTGCTTGGCCCGGCTCGGGCTTGGCTCGGCTCGGGGCGGACCAGCTGCAGAAGTCTGTCTGCCCTCCTCGGCTCTCAGTGCTATCAGGTTGCTCCTACTCCTCCTTCAAGCCCATTACACAGGCCTCTTTATGCTGCGCTAAAAGCTGCTCATGTTCAGACCCTCCTGGGAAAAGCTCCTTAAAACATGTCAGGATGAGAGGCCCTGTCTGGTAAAATATTAATAGGAAGTTAATTGGTTGTTAATGGACTGGTGCTTGGGCAGGAATCAACCTCCATTAGATAGACCACACCAACACTCCGATGCAGGGGTGTCAATTTACCACCTTTTTAATCTAATTGGTTTCCGGTCACTATAGCTGTGGGGCTGCGGTAACCTGGTGTTAAAAACCTTATTGCTCAAGGTTTTTTTTTTTTTTTTTATGTGAGAACTGCTCCACCCTTTCTCAAATATATCGCCTTGTTACAAGCTTGACCTGTCCTGATACTTTGGTATCAAATTGTAACTGAATAGTTCTCTCTCTTGTTAATTGTCCATTGTTTTCTCGCACACTCGATCCTTGTGCAAATCTTCCCACCCTCCGAAACATGAGGAAACACTTTCCCCCGTTTTGTTGTCTGTGGTCAGCATAACTGTACTTTCTGTGGTCGTCCTCACCCAGCAGAAACAAACAACTGGAAAGAAAAGACAGAAAGAAAAGAAAAGGAAAGAAAAAAATCCCCTCTTGCGCTGGTGCGCACATGTAATATTGATGCAGAGCAGACTCCAAGAAACACAGAAATCAAATGGAATCCAAGCTGAGTTCAAATGTCGACATCAACACATGCATTTTTTGATCCCTGCAAACCTACGAGACGGCGCTCCTTTTAAAGCAGGAGAACGCACGGGCACGAGAGCAGACGGGAGTATATATTTTTAGAAATAAGTGATATCTCAGCATTCGCTGTGCCGTGCAGCTACAGTTCATTTTTCAGAGGGACAAACACTTGTTGAAAGAAGTTGTTCAGGAAATGGGGCCTAAGATGGCGGCGGAGCTTACCCAGACGGACCGTTCTTTCAAAATAGATTTGGCTTTCAAAGTCCCTCCAACAACAACCAGCTCCTGGAGTAAATCAATGCCCTTACTGCTCCTTCTGGAAGCTCCAAAATGAAATCTGATTTTGTCTTGACGTAGTTACGAAAAATAATAATAATAAAATGATTCACCTCAAATGTACTTATTAGATTTTGAAGTATTTTTTTACTGTTTTTTATACTTTAACCATTAGTAATATAGACATTCAAGTATTCATTTGTATGGAAAGAAAAAAAATCCATCCAATTTAAAAGCAGTACCTCTAATAAGATATAAGATAAATATTTAATGAACATTTCATGCTATTATATCTTTTAAGTGATTGAATTATATAGGTTTCACAGCATGAAGATAGTTAACTGTAGGTAACTAAGTCATATAAATGGTAACTTTTTCTAAAAAATACTAAGTCAACAATGTTAACTTAATTTCAAAAATGAGACCAAGGCCATAAGACTAATGGGAATAATTTTTTGATAAATTGTATATTCACTCGAGTGCAGCTTTTTAACTGCTTTGCTTTACAGTTGGTTTATTTTATTCAGTTAAAAATTAAAAATTAAAAACATGAACCACAATAACCACAGTTCTAATACAAAGATTTTTCGTTTTTTTATTGTAGAAATAAAGTATACAAATACACAACATGCTGTATTGTGTGTTTGCTTAAATATTAAATTATATTTAAGAAAATGTTAAATTACATTGAAGCAACATATTAACAAAAATATAAATAAAATATTAAAGGAAAGGTATACAGTCATTTATTTAGAAAGAGCATTCTCACAGTAAAGTCAAAAGTTTGTGTTTATTATGATAAAACACCTTCAAATAGAAAATTTCAAGCATGAGGATGGTATAAACTGCTCATCAGGCTGCAAACTGGTCTATGTTGGCACATGACAGCTGCTATAAAAACTTCCCCGATAATTGCTTGGTTGGCTCTACAGTTTGACATTTCCCTCTGAAAGCTGCAAGAGCATTCCACCCTTCCTTAAGAGAGGCACGGGAGAACACGAGGACTTCTTCTAAATCTCCGAGAACCAGATATGTAAGAATCTAGACGTCTTTTTACTCAGTTTTCATGAGGTGAGGAGGAACACTGACACACCCGTCATGAGTGGAGGGCACAGAACGCATTCTGCCGTGCGTGTGGACTGTAGGAAACATTTATCCCTCGTAAAACAAAGCCTCAGTCTTTGTGATGTTGTCGTTCTGAGCGTCTGCATGTCTGTTTTGTAATAAATTAAGTCCCACAAACAGCTGGACGGTCATTTTAACATTTATAAAGCTGCTAATTTAATGAGTTTGTTTGTAAGGCAAAAAAACTCAAGTAAAATAAAATAAAATATAAATTACCAGTTAGAAACTGATAGAGAAATCAGGTGAGATAGGATTTAACAGCAATAATAATACTTCAAAAAAGTAAAACCTTAATAAATTATGATGTAAATTTTTTTTCTCATAATGCAGCATGCTTAAAAAAATGCAACTGTTATGTGTTACTTTCAGTGTTATCCGGGCTGTTAACGTAAATCACACCAATTAGCAGCATGTGCATAATTAATAAGTGGTTAATTAAGAGCTACTGTATTAAAAAAAAAAAAAGCCCAAAAAGTAATACTTATTAATTTAAATCCGTCCTAAATCAACTCATTCTTGGTTTTCAGTGAGGCTAAGGAACAGAAATCCCATCTTATTGTACATATGGAAAGCTGTTATCCTTCGAAGAGTCCTGGGTTTTGAAGCTCCAGGCAAGAGTTGCATAGCAGCAACGAGAGCTGAGATCTCTCTCCTGACTGTCAGACAGACTTGACCCTTGAGTTAGTTGACCCCGAATCACTCCAAGTCTGTTTCATGTATATTTTATTTGCCGTAACCCTCTAGTACAGAGAGGTCCATTCTTGCGACCGTCTGATGGAAACCGCTCCAGAACCTGAAGTGAATCTGTGTCCAATTACATCACAGGCCAAATGTCAATAGATCCAACAGATGTTCCACTTATGCATATTTCTGATTTTATTTATCTAAAGCCCCACAAGCTTGTATAATGTATTCAGACTAAGATGGCTGTACAGACTAAAACACACCTCCAACACCCACCCAGACACCCACATATAAGATATATACATATATATCTTTCTCCACTAATCACAAATTTCCATGACTTTACTTATTGTTTCTGTCCCATCATGAGTCTTTGATTAAACTTGTTAAATCCGTTCAGCTTTCAACCCCTTACTGTTTCTGTTTGTGTTTTGTCCTCTGTGGAAAACATTGCAGAAATAAATCAATTTGACAGTCAGTTAAACAGAAGCAGAAAGATCTATACTTGAAAGTACAAATCCAAGCCCACACCATGAAACGGGACGTTTTCTCAGGTATTACATGTCAGCCCTTTATTTAAATTGTTTTATAAGATGAAGCACATCAGTTTTGAAGTTTGTTATAGCTTGAATTAAAGTGGATGTGTCATTTGATTGCATCCTGCAGGGATCTGTACGGCCGATTATTTATATGGGTTCTCTTATGTGAAGGAATATATTGTTTTTTATGATATTGTAGGAGTTGGAAAAAGTTACAGTATAGGATGCAAAATTACAAGCGTGTTCACACCATGAGCCACATTAATAATGCTGACCAGGGATACTGAAAAAGCTTTAAAACTTTTTTTCTATTTCAATATAAATAATGGCTTAAATACAAAGTCTTTACATGTTAACGCCCACAATTTAACCCGATTATCCTCAATAACTGAGCATATTTGTTTTTAATTTATCTAAACTTGTAGTTTCCTAAATCATTTCAAGGAAATATAGAACTTTGAAATATCAAACTTTGCCATTATTCTGGTGTTTATTGATTGTTGATTGGTTTAATGAGGTAATGCGGTTATAGGTTCACATCACTATAACCGGATTTATTCGAGTAACTATATAAAATTAAAAATTCGTAATGAAAATAGTTCTGTTGCGTAATTATATTTCAAAACATGATCAAGAGAGAAAAATACACAAAGCAAATTATTTGCAAACTGTTTGGCCAACATTACTTGTTAAAGGCTAACAGTTTAAAACTTACAGAGGTTGATGTAAACCCTGCATAAGTTATTTTCATAACTTTAGCTCATTCAATCGCCACTTTTGCAAGAAAACGCAACAATGGAAAGAGGAGTATACTTATTAGACATTTATTATTGAAGCTACGATGACAAACATGATGACACACAACATAGGATTTTGTAAAGGGCACCTTTTAAGAAACGGTAGAAAAGTTCCACAGCAGTATGAAATATCCACTTTGAAAAAGTTGTACTTGAACAGCGTTTGGCACTCCGAGAAGCTTCTTTTTAAAAGTTCCCTTTTAATCGGCGAGCAAGTGTCTGAGACATTTACGTCTGATCATTGTCTACTTGGATCTTTTTATTTTTTTTCTCATAAATATACACTTAAAATCTGCTTTCCTGCAGTCCTTTGTTCATTTTAACATGCTGAACAATACATAAAACTATTACTCAAGTTTGTTTTTTGTTTATTCTAAGACATAAGAACAGACTTTAAAAATCTTTTTGTATGCCTGCAGGTGAGATAGCTTTTCTTTTTAGCATGCAAGTCACAACTGCCTTATTATTAGTTGTCAATCAAGCAGTTCTCTCTCCCTCTCTCTCCCTCTCTCTCTGTGCACATAATAACATTCACTGTGGTAAAAAAATGTCATATTGCAGCACAAAGATAAAAAAAAAAAAGCCTTTGGACATGAGAACTCTGCAAACATGTTTTTTCTCACTGCTTTATCTTTCAGCTCACAGTAATAATTAAGAAGAGCTGAAGAGGTTTTACATGCCCAACCTCGTTGGCTGCTCTGCAGGAATGCATGCAAGTGTTGTGATCAGCTCTCCAAAAAATAAAATAAAAGAGGGGGCGGAGAGGAAAACCATGTGATGTGCGTGATGAAGTGAACGGGCATTGATGAAGAAGAGCAGAGTGGACAATAATGGATTACAAAACACTAGAAGAATGCGCCGCCGCTTCCGTCTCTCGGGGTGTCCGATCGAAATGCTTCAGTGCGCCTCGTGAAAGACCAGCAAAGCGTCCTTGCGCTTCAGACGTGACGTCCTAGGCTGTGTTGTGGAAAAGGATGGGCTTGACCATGCCTGAGAGGATCTTAGGCACATGAACGCTGATGATCTCGGAGATCATCTCCGGGAAGTTGACTCGCATCTGCAGGGACTGCGCTTGGATGAAGAGGTCGTAGGTGAACTGGTGCAACTTTCTCACAACCTAGGAGGAGGAGAGTAAAGAATAAGGTGGAGCAAGAGAGATATGCTTAAAAAATAAAATGACAGACAGCTAGATAGAAAGAGACAAAACTACTCTCTGTAGGAGAGATCTGATCCCCCTGAGGTAACACCCCGAACACTGACCTCAGGTGTTTGTGCTTTGGCGGTTAATTGTTTTTAAAGTTCTCTAGCTACCTCAGGAGGAAAGTGGACAATCTGCTCCCCCTAGTGGTAGAATATATGTTAGTACTGTATATCCTTTTTAAAATGTCAGTGGACCAAAGGGACTGCTGATGTATTGGTAATTTTTGTTAAAATGAAAACATGTACAGAAAGAAAGCACTTCTACCAATAACCATAAGTGATTTGTAAGCTTTTCCCTTGACTAAAAACATTTACTTTGTCTAAATACAACCGTGTTCTCAGGCGCTCCCTCGGGTCATAACTACAAATTCCTGAGCGATAAATTTTGGCAAAAAGAAAGCTCACAGCCGGCCTGACATGTCTGCATGATGAACTTGCTCCCGGCCGGTGATTTATTTCACATTTTACTGATGGAATTTATCTTGGAGGCAGATATGCCCAGATGTTTTTTAAGAGAGAGTTAGAGAGTGAAAAACAAATGATGGTAGAGGACAGATGGAGAAAAAACATGCGCTTGCGACCCCATTCGATCTGGAAGGACACATTCTGTGTGTTTTCTGGGGTCCCGTCTAGCCATACCTACTGTCTCAGACGTCAGTGAATGTAAAGATACATGGTGTAATTTATGAGCTTTAGAAGCCGAACGTCTGCTGATAATTTTCCTTAGTTGGTGTGGTTTGCCGGGGGGAAAAAATCAGCATTCCTGGGAGGTGGTTAACTATCCTGGGCTGACACGGCTAATAAAAACGGTATATATGGTTTATTACACCCATCGTTCATAACCTGATAGTGCAGATGTTTAAAGAGATTAGCCCAGAAGTATTTATACCCCTTTGAAGTACATATTGTTGTGCAGCTCAATTGTATTCGCCCCTTTTTTACGTTGTTTCCTTGGATAAAACAAAGTGCAACCAATATTGTAGAGAAATCCCACGTCTACTAAATAGTCCATGTGTTGTTTTTGTTTAATTTCTTTTTTATTCTAGTACACTAGGAACACTAAGACAGCAAGAAAATCACATCTCATAGTGAAACCTGGTGGTGTCTCTGTCAAGCTGTGGGGATGCTTTTCTTTTGCCGGGACAAGGGTGATGATAAGAGTTGAAATACGGATGGATGAACCTAAATTACAAGATAACTCTGGGAGAAAACCAGTTAAAGGCTGCAAAAGATCTGAAACAAGGGTGGACTTTTATCTTCCAGCAGGAGAACAACACTAAACATGAAGTCAGGGTTACAGTATAATAGGATGACTTGGCTCCGGGGTCTGAAACCTTCTCTATTCACAGAGAGCGCAGCCTAATCCGGCAGAGGAGGAATTCAGTTCTCTATTAATCACCTCTTTAATACAGTACCTTTTTCTAAGGGTTTAGGCTATCCAGATCTATATCTATTCTTATACTGCTAACGAACAATCTGACCACTATTTCTTACTCTGGTACTGCTACGACATTGGCTGAAATGGTGCCGCCAGCGACTCAGGGCTCCTCTGCAATCGACTTTTTACTTTAGTTTTACAAAAAAATGACATCTACATGAGCTTCTCAGGTTATTTTTGTGCCTTCTGTCTTCTTAGACCCTTAGTTTGTTGTGGTAGACGGTCCCTCGTACTGAGTCAGATGCTACTGGAGGTTTTGTCCAGTTAAAGGGGAGTTTTTCCTCTCGACGTTTGCCATATGCATGCTCAGGATGAAGGATTACTTTCAATTCATAACTGTACATAACTGTAAAGTTATGTACAGAAGAAAACTTTTTAAACTAGTTTGAATAATGAACTGAAAATGATGCACTGTTTGATAAACAGGATCAATAAAAATGCATGTATGACGAGACTGAAATGAATGTGCGTTTTATGTTGTTGCAAAATGCCTTGAGAGGATGTGTTTTGTAAATTGGTGCTTCGTACATAAAATGAATTTCACTGAATTGCATCCAAATAGTTATTTTTGCCTTCAAAAACACGTTTGCCCTAAAGTTCGGACCTTCATTCATTAGAAAATCTGTGTCAAGATTTACAGATGCTATCAATCAAATACGATCGCACTATGTTTTCAGTCTTTAGAGTAGGGATGTACGATAACAACATTGGTATTGGTGTGTATTAGTAATGATTTAACATATCAGTAATGATCAGATAAGTTAAACCGGGCAACATGTTTTTATTTATTTATCTTGCTGTATTTCTGTCGTTGTTTCAGTGCTATTATAAAGTATAAAACATGTGGTTTTGGCCAGCGAGGGGGAGACAGTGGAGGATTGTGGATGTGTTTAACAGCACTATTAATATCGGATATCAGGAGAATCGAGAGGATCTTTATATCGGTCATCCCTAGTGGGTTTTAAAAAAGCATTGCCATTTTGATTTAACAAAGGATAATAAGTAGCTTTCAGGTGGCAAACTGTTATTTAACCCCAACTGATGCATGAAGTTGCTTCTCATTTGCTAACCAATGATAGAAATCATTTTATCTTGCTTAAAAATAATCTATTTATTGGCATGTATTAAGCTGGGAAAGCATGTATGGCGGAAACAGCAGAAACTACTAATATTGGGTGCAGTAAAAACCTGACTGATAGTGGGGAAACCATAATCTTTGCAGAAAAAACATGTCAAGTGATCTGCATCTGTGGTCAATTAAACACAAGCTGTAAAGTTAACAACGGCGAAGTTCTGGCTATACGTGGCGATGAAAGTAGGAGCACTTTGTCAAAAGAGAACTTCAGGGATTGAGAGAGAAAAAAATCTATGTAGCCCTAAGAAAAAAGAACCGACCAATACGGCAAAGTACGAGTAAAGATTGGACTCTGGCGGAATGGCAGATGGTCGCGTGACCTGATTAGTCCAGATTTACCCGATGGGAGCATCGGGGTAGGAAGAAAGGCAAATGAAGTGATGCATACATCATGCCCAGAGCCCAGTGTACAAGCATTTGATTTTGAAGTTGCTCCAGTTGGTCAGGTCTCAGTTCTGCATTGTTATGAGCCATAAGAATGAGGTCAGCTGAATGTACAGAACAACAAGGTTGTTGCATCTGTGGATTCTTTTTTTCCTCTCCCTGATGACGCTGGCATATATCAAGATGACAATGACAGAATTTATTAGGCTCAGATACACAAAACGGATCCAACAAGCATGAAACATAATTTCCACAGAAAGACAGACCACCAGGGTCCAGAACTAAGCCTACAGAGAAATATGGGAAGGGCTGGAGAGTGATTGAACAAAGTCTACGGAAAACACAAACAAACGTTTAAGAAGTACGAATGTTTTTGCTCTGTTTTGTTTCAATTTGCCCTGAGTTTTATTTGGACATACATAAACAAATCGGAAGCAGTGGTGCCAAAAGTCAAACTGAACAGACCAGTTTCTTTTTTTTTATTGCAGTGGTGACACTAAGTAGCCACCAGGTGGAGCCAGAGCAGAGGGTATAAAACCAGCCTGCCAAGAAACTTGGCTTTAATAAGAGAATAAGTGACCCTGAATGTGTTAGCTAATAATAAACCAGTACTGTAGTGACGGGAGCCAAACAGTGTTTGTGTTCCTAGATCCAAAAGACTCTCCGCTGAAGTAGGCCAGTTACTAAATGACACATAGGAAAAGGAGTAGAAGTTGGTTACAGAGTCCCATGTATTACCGACTGGAGGTAGTCCAGTAGCTGCGTGAGCTGAAACAGCCTCTGTGTCCGGGTGGTCTCGCCGTGGTGGCTCGCCAAGCGGTCCAGCTCCTTGATGTAGGAGGTCCGCAGTTCGTCAAAGCAACGCTGGCTCCTCAGGCCCTCCACTGGCACTGTGACCACAAAAGCCAGAACACAACAATAACTCTAACAGACTATCCGTCCCCATCAATTCTCCAAAGCACGTTCTGTTTAAAGTCGTATTTCACTGTGCGGGGCTGCAAAGGGGAAGTTTTTTAAGGAAATGATGCTCGGTGACTCACTGATGCTGAAGAGGACCAGAGCCTTCATGCAAAGGAACTCCTCCTCGGTAACCTCCAGCTTGCAGAACCTCTGGGCGAGCAGCTTCATCCCCACACAGTGTTCGTACATGCTGGACACTTGCATACGCTGGCTGGGATTTTGGGAGGGAAAAAACACACGAACAAAACACAGAATTAGAGGGGTGGTGGATCGAATACAAGGTGCAACAAAAGCAGCGGCGTGAAGCCAGGAGATGTGCCGACGGAAACGTACAGAGAGGAGGAAGAGGATTAATAGTCGCAGCGGCAACGAAGGAGGAGAACGGAGAGAGTGCAGCATGGGTGAGAGAAAAATGAGTTAGGCGGATAATGGAAAAGGAGATCGACAGATAGGCAGAGAAAAATTAGGGTCAGCGTCACGGGCAGGCATACCCATTAACCGCGCTGGTCACAGGCAGCCCCTGCAGGAGCTGCAGAGGTCTAATGCACAGGGAACGAGTGTTTGGGCTAATGTAACACGAAATGGCAGGAAAATCAAAAAGGCCCCGCGACTGGCAGTGAGCCGCCTGAACAATGCTCGGCAGTTCAGCAGACTGCAAAAGAGCGAATGAATACCTACTGGAGTTTTTCACATTTTAGTCACCTGACAGTATTCAGGTTGTATTACACTATAAATATCTTTACTGTGAAGGTATGTGACAGAACAACACAAAGCAGTGAACAATAGTGAAGCGGCACGACAAAATGTTATACATAACAAAAAAACACAACTAACTGTTCAACCTTATTTATGTTGACACCCCTATATAGCAAATCTGTTGGGCCTTTTCCCAACTAGACAGCGAAATTCTCATGCAACTAAGGTCGGGCTCAGATGGATTGGATTGAAAGTGAGGAATGACTTCTAAGTAGTTCCACAGTTGTTCAGTCTGATTCAGACCCGGACCTAGGCATCTACGTCGGTTCTACCCCCCCGGCAAATTATAGCCACTGCCCTGTGTGGACAGTTAGCTTTTTGAAACTATGTTCAGAAAGTTTCATTTTCCACTCATCTACCACAACTTTGCTCTGTCCCTAAATCACATGACAGACTGCAAACAAGACTTCTTTTAGATGTATTTATTTATCTTTTTTCTTCAACTATAGAATGTATTTTGCATTTGCAGCGCGCCTACTGACAAAAGCGTCAGCAGAGTTGTTCGGAGGTTCAAAGCGAAGACCAAAGACGAAAGTTAAAGACAGATTTTGGGGTGGAGGCTGGAAGGTTTGCGATGTGTATCAAGGTGAACGCAAAGCGAACGTCTCAATGAGATGAAACAAAAAAAAACAAAAAAACGACAAAAAAAAAAGATACAAATGAATAAATGATCAGAGGTGATCCCTCTGCGGCTGATTACACCCAAACAAAGTTTTTTGTTGTTTTGGTTCCCCCGTTTGATCAAGACAAGGCGACAAGTTTTTGAGAAACTTAAGTCAGGCTATTCAACTCGCGGCCAAAAACAAGTCAACTTTTTTTCTTTGGCGTCGCTCACTCGTTGAAGACCAGGTCGGGGGCGAAGTAGAGCATGGAGCAGTTGGTGAGCGTATAGGACCTCCAGCCCAAAGCGAACACCATCACTCCCATCCACGACAGCTGAATCACGGACATCTGGTCGTCCACGTGCAAGTCACGGAAACCTAACGATAAAAAGCCAACATTTTGTAAAAGTGTCAAGCGGGAGGTTGTGAGGTTCATCATAAAAATAGTTTAAAAACTGTAATAATGAAATGAATAATATAACATCCTGTTTGGACCAGTTTATTAATTATGGAGACTAACAACATCACATACAAAAAAGGCAGTGTTGCCTGGTCTTGGTTGTCCATTACTGTACCTCCTTAAGCAAGAACACATCTCCCTCTAGTGGTTTATATGGGAACAGGCCGTTTTAACTGTTACAGCGATGGCGTCAGGATTTGTTGTTTTAGTTTTTTCTTGTTTTTCTTTTAAATGAGGTTCTGTTGAACGGTTACAGGCGGTTGATCTTTTACCTGCAGTGCACACCTCTCATGGTTTCTTCATTTATTTTAAGGGCAAGATTAGTGAGCAGGAGGCTAAAGTATTTTAGGGACGAAGAACAAAGAGGACTTCTAACAGCTCCGATCTAACAATCCAAATAGGACTATTTGGACTGACTTTATGCTTGCTTTGGATGACTACTCACACAGGAGCGTATGTGCGGTAAATGAAGGAAAGATGCATCTCTTGTGTTACCATGTGGATCACGTACCTCACGATAGAACATATTAAAGATTTGCAGGGTCCAATATACACGCAAAACCAATTTTGGACAATGGATGGTTTAGGAGATAACGCTATGGATAGGTAGACGGCATTGGTTGACGATGATACTGAAATGACATGTGCTAAGTCAATTTTTTGGTTTTTATGCCGCCTGCCACAAATCGTTTTGGCATGATGTTTTATGGTCATGCGACCGGTGTGGAGTTGGACGCGGCAAACGGACTTTATGGTGGATTCTGGGAGGGAGGTCCTTTGCTTGGGACCAGCTGTCTGCAGTCGGGTCATGTGTCAGCACTGCTAATACGTGTCGAGCGCGGCAACAGGAATGGAAAGACGATATTAGGGAGATGATCGCTATTCGAGGGGGGAACTGTTTTTTCAATCGTAAAACATTTCAACGTGGGGTCTTTTTCAACCAGACCTACAGTCTAATGTTCAGGGACCGGTGCTATTTTATGGTTTTTTAATCTTTCTAATCTCTTTTTATGAAACCGTTAATTTAATGAAGTCTCTATTTATGTTTCACTCAGTAGTATCACTGGTGGCGCACCGCCTCCAACCGCAGTTGTATAAACAATCAAATAAGAAGGTTTTTTTCTTATGTATAAGCAGCATTTTGAGATTTGATATGTTTTACAATGGACATATTGCCTCTCTAGCACTTTACCTTGTAAAACAAAGTTTGGACGATGACCTGAACCCCATATTTAGTCTGATGACTGCTGGAGAGAGGCCACCAACAAGATGGACCACCCAATCCAATTAATACTCAATAAATGTGCCAAGAGAGTTATCTAATGCAGGTGAGATACTTCCTGTTTATAACCATTTATTACCTAATTCTAAAAAAATAATCCAGCCCAGGTTTTGAAACATTTAATATCATTAAAATCTGACAAGTCACACAGCTATGATACAGGTTCGGGCTGTTAGTGCTTTTGTTTATCGCAGGCTCGATCGGAGGCAGCTACCGCGGATATTTGCGGCTGGCAGCGCCTTCAGAAAAACTTCGCCACCACCCGTTGCCCTCAGACCGGTTTACCTGGTATTGCCTTGGCCCAGCGCACCACCGTCACAAGCTGCCTCTCCCCGAGCTCATTGAGGCTGGTGAGCAAGGAGGCGGGGCTATCCGGCTGGGCGGGGTCGTGTCCGGCGTTGACCACGGCGGGTTCGATGGACTGCAGGAGGGAGAGCAGGGAGAGGCAGGAGCGCATGGCCGGAGGGATCCCTAAAAGCTGAGGCCCTGCAGGAGTTGACACAGACACAGCAGTAGTAGCACAGATATATATATATATATATATATATATATATGAATATATTTATATATACTTTGTAAATCCCTTTGATATTTGAGCTTGTGAGCCACTAATCCTCCCCACCTTGAGCCCTGGCAGAGGAACTTCCAGGCTCCAAGACGACGTTGTGCTTCCTTTCTCTCTCTCCGTGCCCCCAGGCACCAGCCGGCTGCTCCTCCTCTACGCTTCTCTGTCCGCCTCCCTTCAGCCTGCGGCCTGCAGTCAAACGCGGGAGACAAACGGCAGAGACGGGACGCGCCAATTTGCAACTGGTTTCTTTCAAACAATGTCACGACAGAGAGCGTTGCCGCGTGGCCGTCGCGAAACAAGGTGGGAACCGTTTACAGGCTTCTTGTGATGTTTCCCCCTTATCGTAAAAGTTCTCCTTCGCCAGCCAATGGGGGACTTAACGGCGAAAAAAAAGAAAAAAAAAAAGAAGCTCTTTTTGACCTCCGATGAATTGAATTTGTTACACTAAATTTTTAGCAGGAACAGTTCTGATCTGTTGAATGCCAGGCATTTGACACTGACCCATTCTTTATCCGCACGCACAGCAAATACAGCAGCTCACAGAAGTGTTCACACCCTTTGAACTCGGATCTTGCCTCACTTATTCGGGTTTTGGTAGGATTCTGACACAAAGCAGTGAATGTGTCTTGTCATTTTTCCACAAATAATTTTTTTCAACTCTTTGTATTCAAACTCGTAATAAAATCTGCTGCAACGATAATGGATAGATAATGGAGTCCATCTGTGTGTAATGTAATCTCAGCATAAATCCAGCTGTTCTTTGAAGGCCTCAAGAGGTTGTTTTCAGGGAATGTTAAGAGAACCAACAGCCTGGGGAAGGCCAACCAACAGAGCAGACAGTTCCGGGAGGACGTTGTGGAGAGGTTATAAAACAAGGTAAGGTTATAGGACAATGACCCAGAAAAGTGGCTAAAGGCCACAGATGCCCAGCTCAGCAGAGAGACTGCGTTAGCATTACTATTAGTATGCTTCAAATGGGGGATGCCTTCCGATTGTAGGGACAGGGAAGCTAATCAGAGCTTGGGGAGAAGATAGATGGAGCTACATCCAATTAACGTCTTGAGGTGAAAACCAATTGGAGGCCGCAAAAAGATCTGAGACTCCGTCACAGAAAACCGTAATACATTAGTTACGCATTAGTTACACGAACGCAGTTGTAGTAACACGGGATGAATGCTTTGGCACATTTCTCTCCCTTAAGGTTTTCGTCCCGATTGTTTCGTACCTTTCAGGCTCATCCCGGACATGAAGCACCTTTTTAGCCGACACGAGGCACAGTTTTTCCTCCTCAGCTTGTCGATGGTGCAGTCGTTCCGGCTGGCGCACAGGTGGTTCTGCTTTCCTGGAGGCACACAACAATATCCACATTGCCTCGGCCTCCACTCATAGCAACGCCGCGTGGGTGTTTACTGATAACAAACCGCTCGGCCTTATAATGTCAGGTCACCGTGCCCCGGCAGCATTAGAGAGTAAGTGGGTGTAAGGAATTAAATCAGGGGATGTATACTATAATTTTGATTTTCCGTCAGGGGTTTGCTTCGTGTGTTTGTCAGTGTGTGTGTGTGTGTGTGTGTGTGTGTGTGTCACTCCCACCTGCAGCGGCCCTCTTGAAAAACACTTTGCAGCTGCCGCAGGTGACCGCTCCATAGTGACAACCCGAGGCATCGTCGCCGCACACCTGACACACTCTCCTGTCTGACAGGAACACGCCTGGGAAAAAGTCCTCGTTCCTGGAGGCGCACACACACACACACACACACACACACACACACACACACACACACACACACACACACACACACACACACACACACCTGGGTGATTATTAGCGCACACAAAAGTTTTCTCGTCACAATTACAAAAAAACACAATATCACAATGTCACAACATTAACAGCGTTGAATAAAATCCCAGAGAAAACATGGAGAGTTTTGTTGCCACATTCTATGTATTGCTGCACACTGCAGCTCAGCTAGCTGAAAGAAAGGTCCTAAATTGTTTTGTTTTTTTTGTCATTTGATGAAAGATACATTCTGTTGTTTCAGACAATCTCTAGGAGAAGCACTAGCTAAGCAACTAAGCTAAGATAAGCCAAGCAACCAGCATATATCCCTACGATACTCTATAAAAAAGCTTATGGTGAAAGGTTGTGACAACTCTAAATATTCAAAATTACATTTATGAGAATGGGATGAGATTTCATTATTATTATTATTATTTTTCTTGTTTCATTTGATTTCACAAACGGAACAAAGGTTTCCCAAAGGTAAAGAGCCTTCATTCAGCAAATAAATCATCTGTTATCTTAGGTTAGACCAGTCTAGCTGTTCTTCATGGCGAGCTACAAATGCATACTAGTTCTCGCGGCTCAGACTCAACTTAGGACTTAACAGAAGCTCTGAATCAGATGCCGTTTCTACGTATTAACCAGCCAACGCCATATTCTTAACAGGGCTTGAGCTACGCCCGGATTCCTTCCCAGGCTGAAATGGCGCCCTGGGCGGTGAGTCATAAAGCCAATATCAAAAGCTGATGATTTTACAGGATGTAAAATATATGAGTTTTATTTCCAAAACACGATCTCCACTGCAGAAGTCCCCCAGGGGAGCAAAGCAGAAGATAATACACAGATGAATATATAAAAGTAGATGGTAATAAATTGATTAGTCCAGTGAGATCATTTATTTCTGTTGTGGTAAAAGGTGTTAAAAAAGAGCTTGAGGAAGAGTCTGCATCCCGCAAAGACGAAGTGACAAGAGGAAGAGACTCAACCCTATTTAGACGCCTTTCAGATTAGCAGACCAGAAATGGGAAACATCGCAGCAAATACCAACTTTATTAGTCAGCCAAGGTCGACAGCCATTTTATTTTCATTTTATTCACTGAATACAAAAAAAGCCATCAAGCCGTAGGACTTGTTTTTTTAGCCACCCACTAACAAAATGGTACCCTGGGTGGTGGGCCACATTGCCCCTAACAAAACCTACCGATGCATTTCATACATCGTTGGCTTTAAATGTTCTGTAAATACAGTGAAATCATGATAGATGTGATCACATCATGAGAGCCTCATGCTGAGATCTGCTTACGTGCTTTTAAAAGATGTATGCTGGAAGAAATGTTAAAAAAATCTAATGTCATAAGGCTATTTCAGAATCATTTTTATTACATCAAGCCATGGCAGCAGTGTAAAAGCATTTAAGGTCAGGATAATCAGATATATGAATAGATTAGGGTCAGAGGGAGTTTTTTCCTATGCGGAGAATTCGAGCGCTAACCCTTCAAATCCAATCCAATTACATCTAGTTTCCCTATCACAGAGCTGATGACACAAGAAGCGAATTCAGCCCAGACACAAACAAACACTTGTGATTAAAGAATGCCACATTTTTGGAAATCAGTAACCCCTGACATCTCATCTTAGGCGGCCAGCGCAGAATCAGCAACAGGTGCTCTATCTCTTGTTTATAGCCACACTGATACATTAACTCCCTGTCTGGAAGTGGCTTCGAGCTGCAGCGTAAAAAAGAAAGAAGAAAAAAAAAAAGACGGTTTTCTGGAAAGTTTGGGGACTGGGTGAACTTTGCTTCACTCCGGCTGGATGTTGAAAACGCAGCTCATCCAAGGCCAAGAGAAGAAGAGAGAGCCCAAAACTGCTTCGTGCGCACATGTATCTGCTGCAGCGGGCGCGGGCCTCGATTCCACAAAGCAACAATGCGGTCACGTTTTTGAATCGACACGATCCACTGATGCCTTGTGGAAATGTTGGGGGCTCGAAATCTGATACGAGCGAAGTTTCCCCACAGCAGTTCAACAGTGAATGCCTGTCAGTAACGGCGGTCTAATGAAGCGTGCTCACTTAACGCGTCTCTCTTTTGTCTTCCTAACAGCATGCAGAAGAGACTGACCGACAGGCCGTGAAGATTAACAGTGACAGGAACCAGGACCCGCCCCGGGGGCTGCAAGGACTCCTCGAGCACGAATTCCAGTTAACCTTTCCATAAGATAAAAAAATAAAAAGCGGCAAAGAACTTGGGGAAAGGAGCTGTGGTTTGGCTTATATGCCCGGAGTTCAGCTTTTCAATGCCGACTCAGCACAGCCAGGATGGGGGAAAATAAATATGTATATCTATCTTTCAATTATTGATTAGTTTGTAATTACGTCGTAACTAAAGCGCAGAGCAGAGCTGATTAAAGTGCACATGCATCTACTTATGAGCATTTTTATTCCTTTACCTGTTTGCTTTTTATGTCAAATGAACATATGAATTTAAATCCAAAACAAGAATTTTTGTCAGAAATAAATTATATATACTAATTTATATTTTAGGACCTTAAATGTCAGATTTCCTGTCTCAGATGAGGGAGTTTGGATCTGCCTGAGGCTAACCCAGGAGTCCGACTCATTCGGCTACTGGATGGGATGTCGGAGCCCAAGCTGCTAAAATATAGTTACTGAAAAAGAAAGAAAGAAAGAAAGAAAGAAAGAAAGAAAGAAAGAAAGAGAGAAAGAACAAGCTGAAGGTGGCGTGAGACGCCAAACCATCCGATGGTTCTGATGTTTGACTGTTCTGACCTAATCGTGCAGAAGTGAGTAAGTAAGAACTTGGGATGCAAAGTGCAAGCGTGCATCTGCTGCAGCGCTCCTGGGTTCCTCCTGGCGGCCTCCAGTTGCTTGCTTTGCGCATGACCTGGGCCGGCTGTGGAAACGATTACCCTCTCGGTTTTGAAACTATCAAGGAACGTATGGTGAATTACCTGAAGCCGCGGTCTGTGCAGTGCAGCCAAACGGAAGGTTCGGTCTTGATGCCGGAGTAGGCGCTCTGAGGGGCTCCTTGTGGAAACGCGTCCGCGTAACTTTCCACTGGAGCGTACGGCCGACCTGCCGAGCTCTGCGCGGCGTTCCGTTCGGGTCTCCCGTACCAGACGCAGCCGCAGCCCTGCCGGGCTCCGTACGTGCTGCGTCCGCAGTACTTGCACGGGAAGCCCTGTCCCTCCAGCGCGCTTCTGCACGGCTCGGAGCGCGTCGCGCACCACGCGCCGTGGCTCTCCCTGTACAGCCCCGCGTCCGCGTAGTAGTTAGAGTACGGGGTCAGAGGTCCGGCCTCGGGCGCCTGGGGGACCGCGGGAGGCTCCGCCGCCGCGTTTGCGAACGCGCTCGGGTCCCTGCAGACGAACCTGGAGATGACCGAGCCGCGCGTCACGGGCCGCTCCGCGCAGCTCACCTGCCGCAGCCCGTGACACACCTCCCCGTATTCGTCCGCTCCCAGGCCGGTCCCATCTCCGCTCGGGTTCGGGGACCCCAGCGGGTCCAGACCCAGAGACACGGACACAGCCCGGCTGAGCTCCAGGGTCGGACACGGGTACGCGTCCGGCGTCTCCAGGCGCTCCGCGTCGCTCATCGGCAGCAGAGGGTTCGCGGGGTCGTCCGGGTCGAGCAGGCTGGAGCGGAAGGCCATGGTCGGCTCTCAGTGCCCGGAGTAGGAGCAGAGTGCGCCGAGAGCGAAGCGACCACTTTTTTTCCTTCTTTTTTGATTTCCCTCCCCGGCGAGAAAACGCCTACTCGGCGAGTCTCCACTCATGCGTCTCAGCGGATGTGGATCAGATCACCCCGACGGCGTCGCTGAAGGGAAGGGACGTCCCGCCGATCCGATCCGCGAATGAAGAAGCCGCACAACTTTCCTAGTTATTTATTTCTTCCAAAGGAAGCGGGTTTTATCTCCCCCTCCCCAAAGTAGTTACGCTTGATTCGCGCAGCTTAGACGAACCTGGAGTAAAACGGTGGGAGGATCTTAGACCTTCACTTTCAGAATTTCGAAACTCAACTTTTTATCTGAGTTCGGGTTCGATCCGGTGTTATTTCGGGTGCAAAGAGTTGATTGATCTCGCGAGAGCGGCTGCGATTAGGCAGTAAATCTGCTATTGCCATCCATGCGAGATGTGGTTTCCTGTGGTGTGTTTGCTCTGAAAGTAAGTGCTGGTTAAAAAAAACAAAACACTGGAATACAATGCATGTAAAACCATGGACACACACACAAACAAATGTGTTAGGTCAGCTATTTTTATCTAATTAGAAATATTAAAATATTGAACTTTGCAGATGTGTGAAGTAGAATCATGTTAGTGTTTATGTGAATTTCTATTAGTGACAAACATTTCAATACACCTGGCCTAGATCTCTAATAAATAAATTACACATAACACAGCCCAATGTGAAACAGTAACTGTTGGGTCAAAAACATAATCAACAAACTTAAAATTGCTCTAGGGTACAAGTCAACGTTTCTTGAGTAGCTTTAATGTAACATAAAAGGCAAAAAAGGATTTGCAGTTTGTGAAAGTATAAAACTGGAATGAGACGTATTATGTGAACCATTATATTCATTACTGTGTTTTCATAAACTTAACATTTACAAACTGACGAGTTCACAAGACATACATGCATTTTTGAAATTTTGAAAGTGATACTTTCTTTTACCATAAATCCAAGAAATACCTTAAATACATGTGTTTCAACTGATTGGACAGACACAATGTGAGCCTGACTAATATGCCAATGTGAGCAATGTGTGCAGTTTCTATCACATGAATCTGTTTATGAGACCAGACATCATCAAAAAGGGATAATTAGACCACTCAGATATACACAGAGGATTATTGTTGTTCAACTTTCAAAAGAGCACTAACAAATGGAATATTTTGTTTTAACCCCCCCCCAAAAAAGAAGCCAAAAACAATTACCATTAAGTTTATTTTATTACATTGATTTAAAGTTGCGGTTTGCTTTATTGTAGAGTAATTGGAGAACCTTCTAGACACTGCAAGTGGGGACCCAGAAGATCACGTGTGGGTAAGACAACAGTGTAAGGCAGTGAAAAATAAATTCAAGCAAAACATATACCTTCCTTAAAATAGTTGCAAAGTAATTAGATATACAAAAAAAAATCATAATAAAACAAGTAAACACCCAGAGCAGGTAAGTGGAAAGTTGTTTAATTATATATATTTTTTTTGTGTAGTCGTAAAGTCAGTCTTAAATACAGTTGCTTATGGTCCTACAATTTTTTTTAACCTCCATACACATCAGGAACATGCTGTCATCTCCTCAAACATTGAGCTACCAAACATATATTGATGATTAAGAAGAAACGTTATGTTGACAAAACCCATTATCACCTTTAGTAAACAGATAAGGAACTAAAAAAAGTTCTTTATGTTGAATATTCTTTATGCTGTTATTTGACCATTTTGATTTTTTTATTTACAGATCGCATGTGACAGATGCAACAGGTGGTACCACCAAGGCTGTGGTAACTTCCCACAAACTGACACAGAGTACTGCTGTGCAATGTGTTTATAGATGTTATGTCTACACCAATTTACAGTTCTTCTTTAATGACTACAGTTTTGTACATTTTCAGTTTTTACATGTGACATATTTTTTCTTTGACGTAATTGGTTTTCCAAAATTTTATGTTATGACTATTTTTGTTGTTGAACTAAATAAAAAAGTGATTTAATTTTTATGTTAAACCAAAATAAAAATTGTTTGTACATGCTTTACATTTAGCAAGGTTGTATTGTCAGATTTATTTCCTTCAGTTTTCTTGCAATACCAATATTAAAGAAATAAAACATTCTACATAATCATAGTAGTTCTATGAACTCCTGGTATAAGTTTTATATCAATAGGATAATATTTAAGGAAAATAGAGAGGGCATGCAGACATTGCTGCAGTTGCGCAATCTTGTTTTGTTTCCATTCTTTTCCATCCTTTAGACGAAGGTTTGGTGTAAAGTCAGGAAGCTCCTTGAAGAACATGTGTAGGAGATTAAGGTGGAGATGCCTTGAAGCGTGACAACAAAAGCAACCACTATTCAGCATTGGAATAGTTGAAATCTAAGCATATTCATATGTTATAATTGCCTCATCAAACTTCAGTCAAATTCAAACTCCAATTTAAATTGCGTTCTTTTTATCTAACTTCAGTCTCTAGATTAAAAAAGCTGCTTGGATACATAGTAGAATTGGAGCCACAACTGCAGAGCTAAATCTTTTTTTATTGTAAATTATAAGTAAGGGGCTAAAAACCAAATAGATGCCAGATTTTCTTTGTCAAACATTTAAAAACCCCATATATTAATTTTTTAATGACATAATTGTTTGTGTCAGTGTATCAAAGAAATCCTTATACTGTGTAAAAAACCTACATACAGAGTTTATATTATTACGTAGGTGACTCAAGAAAGCAGAGGATTGTGTTGCATTTGTGGTTCTAAAATTGAAGGGGGTTCAATATAAATGTACGGCGCACTTTTCAGTGTTTTAATTGAACAAAGGATTAAAAATCCATCTGACTTTTGGAACGTGTGATTCGTTCGTTTGTTCTCAAGGTTAATGCCAAAATGAAATATGTAAAGACAAACACCCGAGCTGTGTTTTCTTCTCTTTATTGTGTAATTATGACAAGTTTATGAGCGTGGAAAATTCAATAATGGTTAAAACCGTTATTAGCTTTAAACCAAATCAATCTAGACTAATAAAACGTACCGTCGCATTTTGATTCATTAAGGTGGAAAAAAAAAAAAAAAAAAAAAAAAAAAAA
>JAVLVB010001238.1:1033986-1044953 GCA_032876305.1 Orestias chungarensis
ATAATTGGTGACAACAAGCCTCGTTAGGCACATTGAACATGATGCTCACTCATTCATATGGAAACACAACAGAAAAAAACAAAAGCAAACCTCTACAACAGAAAAGTAGGGATATTTACTTCCGTGCATTTGATCTCCTAAGACAAATAGGAAAAGGACTTGGAAAACCTGCATCTGGCTCGAACGCTTCTAATCAGTCCCAACTCGGACAGACTTTTTTTTTTAAATCGCAGCTGTTTGCAATCAGACTATCCGGTCAGTGGCGGAACAATAAAGCAATAAAGATACGAGTTTCCAACTCCGTGTGGAACTTGAGACGTGCTTTCAGGGGCCAGTTTGTTATTTTCAATACAGGACATGGCAAAGAACCGACAGCGTGATAAACAATCTGCCGTCCCGTTCGGTTACATCGAGACGTTTTCTTGGACGACAGCAATCAGCTTCTACTCGTCTATCATTTCCAAGCGCTTGTCGACGCTTCGCCGTCCTACAGGGACTCAAACTCGTCGATGCGTTGCTTGGTGTTGCCCTGGCGAATCTGACGCAGGGTCTTGTATTTGTCGCGGCCCGCCCTCACGTTCTCGGCATGAATCAGGTCATTCGGGGTCTTCTTGCTCTCGTCTACGGCTCTGGCCAGCTCGGTGCTCAGGAACTGAAAGAGAAAAAGAGGAGAATAGAATCCTTTCGCCTCAGTCTGGGAGACTATTCAGCAAACCTCGCTCCTTTCTCCCACATTCCCCACCATCCCCCAGTTCCATCTCGAAAAATGAAATAAAAAATAAATTTAAAAAAACCCTCGATTTGCGTCATTCATTCAGACAATTTTAATTCGGTCCAGTCTAAAAACACGATGTGTTGTTCAGACAGCGGACGAGATCTGCTACTTGACCGAAACCATAACAATCATGATGTACCGCGAGTGCAACGGCGTTTAATTAAGTACACTTAGTTCTGGCTAGGCACAATTTGGAAGGGCAATTACTCTGCCATATTTACACAAAGACTGAAAAACCCTGGATGACAACAAATACAAAAAGAGAACAAACCAAACTTTCTAAAACAAAAAAAACATAAATGTACTTCTCAGACTTTAACTTGAGTAACACCAAGCATGATTTTGAGAAACAGCTGAGAGGGCAACAGCAAAACGAGTTCACTGAAAGTCCATTTACTCTCTTTCTTCAAACAGTTCTTCTATTTGCCGAAGATGACAGATGATGTTTAGTTATTTGAATGTATGTTAAAATAAATACTACAATATGAAAGCTTGTCAGACAATATCAGATTGACCGACGACACAATCAGTTTCGGAAAGTATCTGAACACCTTGAGTTTTTCCAGATTCAGGGATGCAAAAAGCAAGAAGATTTCATCTGAATATTTGACCCAAAGTTGATTTTATGTATGAAGATGACTTACTAAAAATAAACTCCTACCACAGATTCTCAATTAGATTTAAGTGTAGACTTTCTAGAATCTATACATTTTCATTCCCTCCATGCTGCCATCATGTTTGGTTCAGTTTGTCTGATCAGGAGGAGTATTATTCCTCCACACACTAAATTTTACTTGTAGGTGAAAAAGTTTCATCGAGACCCGATCAGAAAAAGCCATCCCCTGTTTTCTTTGTCCCCAATATATGAAGCCTCTTAGCCTACAATAAACAATTGTCCTACACTTGATTTGATTTTCTTGCAACTTACCAGATGGTATATCTGCATTTCCCTACTGAGGGACAACAAAAAACTATTTGTATTGTATTGTATTGTACTGTATTGTATTATACTGTATTGTATTGTATTGTATTGTGTTGTATTGTGTTGTATTGTATTGTATTGTATTGTGTTGTACTGTACTCTACTGTATTGTTTTGTATTGCACTGTATTGTATTGTATTGTATTGTATTGTAATGTATTGTATTGTATTGTAATGTATTGTATTGTATTGTATTGTTTTGTATTGTACTGTATTGTATTTTATTTTACTGTATTGTACTGTATTGTATTGTATTGCACTGTTTTATTTTGTACTGTATTGTATTGTATTGCACTGTATTCTATTGTACTGTATTGTATTGTATTGTATTGTATTGTACTGTATTGCATTACATTGTATTGTATTGTATCACAATAAAAAACACAGATTATAAACAATTGTTTATATACATAAACAATTGTTTATAATCTGAGAAAACATGAATAACATCAGGAGGTGTGAATACTATTGTTGAGTACTGTTCAATCATGAAGTGCAGTGTTCCTAGATTACATTTATAAATAAGGAGTGCTTGAGTCTATACCTCCACAGATTTCTCAGCTTGGCAGTGAAGCTAAACTCATATCGTTTTAAAGGATGTTAGATTTCTGCTCGTAATACGGCCTAATTTGGATAGGTTATGTCTTCTTTTCCTCTGCAGCATTTGTCACCCTTTTCAACTGGAGAGCTTTCCCCAGTCCCCAAAGCACCAATTCAAAGAGAAAACCATCTCAAAATTGTTGAACTAGTAGCTGAACCAGGACTCCTGAGAACCGTGGTGGTTCTTGCATGAGTGTTGCCCCTGGCACCTCTTTCTGTGCCCATGTCGAGAGCGAGACAAGTCAAGACAAGACATGGTTTTAAAAATGCTTTTAGGAAAGGAAAAATTTCCTTTTTTTGTTGTCTTGGCAAAGACAAATCAAACTGTGCTGTAAAGAATCTCTAAACAATGGGAAGAACTAGTCCAAGTATAGACTGGATCTATTGTTTACTACAAATAAAGATGGTCCTTAAAAAGTAACTTAAAAGCCCAAAAAGTTTTGAAATGTTTAATACAATTGAAAATTAGTTTAAAAACACTCCAAACCTCCAATGACTGGAAATCCAAATCGACTACAGAATGTACAATTGTGACCTTAACTACAGCCGTTGAGGTTGAGAATGACAGCACCCCCGGTCGCAATGAAAAAGGCACCCTGGGTGGTGAGCCCGTCTGGCCGCCGCCTACCTTTAGGTTCTTCTGCAGCCTCTGGTTCTTCTGCGCCTCGGTCACCCTCTCCTCCTCGCTGCGATCTCGGACCATGCCGGGCAAGGTCAGCTCGGCGCTTGCCTCTGCGCTGCTCTCGTCCGTCTCGTCATGCTCGTGCATGTGAGGGTGGACGGAATTCTGGATTTGGACACCCATTAGTTTAGTCTTCAGCTCGTCTTTGGTTCGCTCCAAATCAGCTTCTACCATCAAGGCCTGTCAACACACAGTGAAGTGCTGTGGTTGGATCCTACTACTTATTGGTAATTTCTTTAATCAACAACATTGACTGCGACAAAACAAAGCATCGCAGTGCTAACACATATTTTAGCTTGTCTAATCTACCCATTGTCTTTTTGGTCTTGGACCAATTTTTGCACCATTGTCCCAATAATTTCACAATAAACTACAACAGTTTTGTGGCGACATATCTCAGCTCAGCAACTCTACACAGAAGTTCAGAGTGATATCCCCTACTTGCACACTGATTTGCTTTGCATACACTTTGCATTGTCCCTAAGAGAAATTTACATTCCAATTAAATACTCCAATAACAGATGCCACAGTCCTGATACATTGATAACATACCCTTTTTTGTGTGTGCTTATAATCAGGTCTTACCCCAACACAGATCTGCCATCACACATCCCTCTTTCATCCTCTATCCCTCTCATGCCTTGTCTAATTTTCTCTCACCCTTTTCTGCCAATTCTGCGCCTCCTCGTCCTTTTTCTTCTTGGCTTCTTCCAGCTGGGAGATCTTAGTGGTAAGCTCAGCCAGCTCAGTGGCCTGCACAAACCATGCACACAAATGGAAAAAGAGTTAAGAGTGCTTCTGATCTAAGGTCAACTTGCTCCGCGCATAGTATGCAGGAGGCAACGTGTGTGCGTCCGCCTGCGCTGCACTGCTTGCATACGTAACATATTTACATGCATCTGTGCATCTTTTGCTTTGAATTTCAATGCGTTTTGCATAACTGAAACCTTGTAGTTCTGACTCTGGGGCCTAAATCAATAAAACTTGAAATACGAGGATGTTTTTCAGGTTTATCAGCCCCCTCGAGGCTTCATTCTGTTTAACTGACGATGAATAATAAGGAATTTGCATTGTGCGTGAATACCAGGCCTTCCTGGCTCTTGATCTGCGTCTCTGAATGGTGCAGCAGGGCCGCTTTTGCCTCCATCGCAGCCTTGCGGTCGTTGTCCAGACGCTCTGCCTCCTCCTGAGCCATTGTTCTCTCCTTCTCCAGGTCGAGGGCTCTGCGAGTTTGCTCCTCCAGCTCTGAAGCAACATCCCCACATGCGCAGTTCACAATCCGAACCCATTAAGGGGCATAAACCTGCTATACATTTACAACAATCCTAAAATCAAGGGCTGTTCAAATGCGTTAATCTGCTTTTTCATATCTTCTCTAGCAGGAGGAAACCCTACAAAGCTAAGGGTAATAAAGATTAGTATTCAGAAAGTTGTCAGACCATCTTGAGCTCTCTTTGTCTGCTCTTCAATCTGTCTCAATCTTTCCATCAGCTCCATGGTCTCGCGGGCAATCTTCTCTGTTTCCTTCTCAGCGTTTTCTCGCTTTTTCTTCTCACTCTCGAGCAGAGCCCTGACAAGGAGAATCGTGCATAAATACACATAAGAAAAACTTCATCTCTTGACAGTTTTTTTTCTTCTTTTTTTGCATGTAACAGTAGAGAGAACACAGTGTAAACTATAAAAAAAAATATTAGTAATAAGATAAGTCTTTCTTAGCAAAGCCACCGCTACCTCTCCATTTGCCGCTTGTTCTTCTCCTCTCTGGCCTGGGCCTTCATCTGCTGCACCTCAATGGTGTCGGGTTTGCGTCGGCGCATGTACAGGTCGTGATTTCCCATGCACAATGCCAGGATGCGTTTGTTGATGCAGAGACGAGGTACATAGAAAACAAAGTCCTGGATCAAAGGAATCAGCAAATGCTTTTAGCCATAATGACGTGCCAAAAAATTTTTTTTTAAACAATCAAGAAATGGGTCCAAAATGAAGAAGATTTATGTTTTTGAATAAGTTTAGCCCCCCCTCCGAATTTGTTAGATGAATCCCTAAATCTGGGCATGAAGTCAAAAGATAGGCTGCGGAGGCAGAGTTCATGTCTGTAGATGAGATCAAGTAGCAGCTGCTGTTGAAACTCTACTCGGTGTAATTTGGGCTTTTGCAAATTGATCATTTCACCAGTATCAAATGAGTTCTGTCACGCCTCCTGTTTACACACAGAATAAAAAACCCACAAATCTACATTTTTCAGAAGATATTTTCAGAAAAAAAAAAATCATATCTAGTTGTGGAAGTTGATCCTAAGAGAGATAATCATTTTATCCGAGAAAGATCTATTAATGGAGACATGAAGACAAAGTTGTTCATTCACATTTTGTCACATTAAAATGACAAACTTTATGTTTATATGGAGATTTCTTTGGTGATAGACAAGCTCTAGAGGCTCAGTGCATTTCAGACCCTGCTTCTCTAACTTTATCTCTAACCTTTCCATCCTTTGCTGTTCCTCTGATCTGCTCATCCCTAATCCTGTCCATCCTGGTCACTCCCCAAGAAAATCTCCGCTTCTTCAACTATGATACCTCCAGCTCAGTTTCCTGTGTAGCCTCGCTCTTATAGACTTTCCCTTTCAATCTCGGATATATCCTTATGTCACTGATCTCTCCTGACCCCCTAACACAATCCAGTGCGACCAACTGCCTGTAGAAGTAGCTTAAATAATAAATGGAGTCCATCTGTGCGTAATTTAACGGCGGGTTAAATCCTGTTGTTTTTTATAAGGCCTAAGAAGTGCTTTTTGGCAAATCATAATGAATTAGGCGCATTTTGATTACTAGAAATTACTTCACGTCACAGTTTTAGATTTTGTTGTATTTGTTAAAACGTTTCAAAACTCATGGATAGCTTTCCAGCCATAATTTACTATTATTTTAATGGATCTATAGAAACAAATCCAAATAAAATGCACAGGGGTGCTTTAAAATTATGGGTACGCTTTTTTTACTTACCGGGGATTTCTTGTCAATTGGCTTGATTACAAATTTCTTGTCATTGAATGAAATGTTTCTTATCTCACTCCAGGGGAAGCCAATCTTTGGGGTCATCCTAGAGAAACATTCGTAGGTTTTATATATCTAAGGCAGGTGTAAGTAGTCAGCTTTTTCAATGCCACCGAATGATGCATCTCTTGATAAAGTCAGGGGAGATGTGTGGCAGTTTTCAGTTCAGTGTTCTGACCTGTGTGATCCAGCAGTGACCTACTTGTCTTTCTTGTCATATATGTTGAGTCCCAGTGCATCCACTCCCAGCCACAGCTCGGACCCTTTCTTGTTCTTGATGTTAAAGTAGTTGAGCCCGTACATTTCCAGGTCTTGGGCTATTTTCAGATATTCCAACATTGCATCCTCTCTGCAGCAATTTACAGTTTAATGACATGCAGAAACACAGGTTTTGATAAAAGTCCATTAACACCCTTTGTACTGCGATCTCCCTACCTCAGCATTCCCTTGTGCTCTTCATGCCACACCTGGATTCTTTCCTCCCACTGATTCTTATTCAGCTTGTGCTGCTCCAAAACCCTGGTTTTATCCGTAAAGAGGACAAACCGATTAGAATTCAGGTGACTGGAACTGGAATTAGGGTGAACTTTTTGGTTTACACTTATATGCACGGGATGCTCTACCTCTGTGGAAGCAACTTCTCTTTGGCAAGGTATCCCGGTACATGATAATCTTTGCTGTAGTCTCCATGTTTGACTTGCACTGCATACGATGCCAGGAGCACCGCGGTCTCAGGTGGACAGTATATGTCATCGTTCAGGTTGCTCTCTTTCACCTGAAACAGGGAAAGCAAACAAAAAGGCTCGTGAGAAAAAAACAAAATACAGGCTGATAGCATCAAGTCTCTCACTGAGAAAACAATATATGTATTTAGGTACATACGATGCCTTGCAAAAGTATTCACACCCTGTGAACATCTGCCTGTTTTGTCCCTTTGCAGTTAAAAACTTCATTGTATTTTCTATTGGGATGTCTTGTGATAGATCAACAGATTTTCCGTTGGGTCTGCAATAATGGGTGGTGCTAAATACAATACATCGAATTAAACATTAATGAACCTCAATACAAGTCTACTATCACATCCCACATAGTGGTGGCAGGATTTTGCTGTGGGGAATCTTCTCTTGGACTAAAAAAGAAACAAAACAAAAAATTACATTCCCTTATTTTGTTTAAATTAGTGCTATCAACGTTAAAGAAACACTACAGAAGATTCAGTTGTGCAGATTTACGCGGCCAGTGTGGACAAAAGTGGTAGTGTTTTCCCTGAAAGAAGACTCCATTTACCATGAGGACCAGCGATTATCGTCATAAAATTCTAAACTACCTGTTGCCTGCAGTCGGATTGAAGTGCATTTCTGTTTCCAGTGGCTGTTTGAAGGATGAATGGTGATGAGGTAATTGATCTAATTGTGGTGAAACAATGTCATATGATAATGTTGAAAATAAGAAATCGGGGAAGTGACGTATGATTTTTTT
Source organism: Orestias chungarensis (assembly GCA_032876305.1). Classification (NCBI taxonomy): domain Eukaryota; kingdom Metazoa; phylum Chordata; class Actinopteri; order Cyprinodontiformes; family Cyprinodontidae; genus Orestias; species Orestias chungarensis. Next base: position 1,041,557 of record JAVLVB010001238.1, read on the forward strand.
TGTGGAGGGTTCCTGCCACCCTCCTCAAAGTTTCTTAGTGCCGGTTAAAGCGATACGGACCCCCTCGGGCCGTGACGGGGGTGTCATTAACGAGCTGTAAGTCGACGTATAATCACAAAAGTTATGAAAATATGTTATGACGGTTGAAAAGTTACATATTTTCCTTAACACGTTTGAATTTAGCTAAGCCATTTTTATTTGTAAATATTGTATACAATTCTTTATTGTACTTCCACCTCACGATGATGTTGGAATGATGTTGGTCTATCCCACAAAAATCCTTCAAAAATGTGCAAGATTTTTCAGTTGTAATAAGCAAAAGTGTGCTATGATTACATTTAAAAGAAACTGTACATCTCCCATTTAAATCTGTGCTTTCTTTGTGTATGTTCTGCCCTGCAGAAAACTCATGTGGGTTTAGAAGATGCGCACGACTCACCATGAAAACCCCACCTGTTGTTTGGAAAGGTCCGGCATCTTGTTTGGATTACTTTTATTCATTTAATGCCTCTAAGATGTTTTTCATTACAGAAAAGAAAGGCATGGCATCCTCCAACCTGCAGAAAGAAGAGCCGCTGCGTTGTCTCCTGGATCAGCTCCTCAGCCACCTCCTCTGGATAAAACCTGGCCCTGAACTTGATCAAGAGGGGGTTGTTCTTCTTCAAATCCTGAGCTGTCACCTGGGGAATGATTCCCAGAATTGGTGCAGTTTAACAATAAATTGATATTAATTAGCATCCTTGGGCTGACACACACACACACACACACACACACACACACACACACACACACACACACACACACACACACACACACACACACACACACACACTCACACACACATACAAACACTCATACACACAAAAGCAAATACAAAGTGGATATTCAGACTTTCAACATACTCTCTTATTCATCTTTAGCCAGGTAGAGAATCCTTTGCTGTCCTGATACTGAAGACCGAAGAACCACGTTTCTCTTAGCCCGATTGTCTTCACCACCTAAAAAACATTCATGGATGGGAACACTGTTTTTTTTTTCTCTCTCAAAGACTTCATATCTTCTTTTTAACACACCAATTGTACCTGGTCAAAGAGCTGTTTGCCAGTCGTGCTTGGCAGGATGGCAAACTCCAACTCTGCATCCATTGTTGTAACTCGGACATTGATCTGCCAGAGAAAACAGAGGAATAGCTCCTAGCTGTTCAAAAACGTGAGTCACAGGGAAACGTGTTGGATCACATGCAGATGCACAACTGAAGGAACATAGAAAACTAATTCTCTACTAAAAAAGCTTTTTATCTTATTCTTCTGTTGAATTAGCATCCAATCACAAGAACTTGGGGATGGAGGGGGGGGGGGGAGTCTAAAAATTTGTTTTTAAATCAGAGATGACTGAAGGAGTGCTATATTTGTATCTGTAATCTAACGCTAGTGCCAGAAATACGAGCCTTATAAGATACAGACAATAAGAACCAATGAAAAGGGGTATTAAACAAAACGCTTGTCTCAATAAAAGTGTCCTTAGATGCTTTTGAAAGGTATTAACAGAGTCGACCACATGGAAAGACAACGGAACACCAAGCTTTCTGAGGCTGGGCTGGGAGGAGGAGCGGAGAAAAAAAATGTCGGTAGCAATGATCAGGGTTTCAGTCTAACTACAGTCCTTAACAAAGGAAGCAAAACTTGGTAAGTTAGCTCATTGGAGGAGTAGTACAACTAAATATCATTACCCTACAAATGGCAAGACACATAAGTAAATCTAATCTCACCCAGTTTCTAATGTCTAAAAGGGAAAAAAAATGGTCCTAACACTCAACCCTGAGGAACACTTTTCATATAATCTTACATTATAGTCTTAACTGAGAATGTGGGGTTAATTTTAAAGGAAATGTATGCCTGATGGGTCAAAAAACTAAAGCCATGTACAAATATACATCTCTGAATAAGATTTAAAACACACACACACAAACTATGTCTTCAAATCAGGATCTCTGCAAGTTGGACATTCTTTCTGGTGTCCATGAAAGTTTTACACAATCGCACCAATGAGGAAAAGTAGCCAATCCTATGCTCACTGATCTGTTACAGGATAAGAACAGTTTTAAAGTAACCATTAAACAATGACAAAACAGTTTGAAAAAAAAGCTTTGAGCAAAGCAAATAAACCTGGATCAGGACTTTATTCACAGAATACAGGGAGCATCACTTTGCTCCCTGAATTGGTGTTTGAGTTATTTAGCACAATAAAAGCTACAAACCAGTAGAGGCTGAAAATAATTAACCAACGGACAACATTGAATGCCACTTCATTCAAATATCTCCTTAGAACATCAAAACACAAAGGAAACAGGAAATTACATTAAGGTTGACATTGATTAGATCGGTTTACAACAAGCTCCTAAAGGAAAGGCTCAAGATTGGTATAGCTTTAAAAATGTCAAGTTAAAAGCAAATGAGAGCCAGGTTGTGTATTCCAAAGGAGTAAGGGTATAGCTTCATCTGAGCCCAACACATTGTGGTCTACTGTATCAGCTTTAATGCATGCTCAATGATACCTACATGCCAGGGTTTCAATTTGTTGGGAAATGCTGTGAAGACTTCAATGTGTTTCAAAGGGCTTACAGTAACTGTGCACATTCATTTTATCATGGAATGCACTAATCAAGGCATGTTCAAGGTTATCCCAAAAGAAGGCTTGCTGGTTTGTGCTCTGGCAACTCTTTGGGTTGTTATTTACCAGCAGGAAAATTACTTGCCAAACATCTACATGCACCAACATGTGGAAGAATGATCAATGCACTCAATCTTCTATACTGAAATCACTTCAAAAGTTCAGGAATATGTCCAAAAGATTGATGGATCAAACAAAGCTGAGCTAACTGATGGTTTGCCCCAGGGTCGACAATAACCCATCACTAAAGGAATGTGTGCTTGTGGTTGTTTTGCTGCTGGAAAGTGAATGTTCACCACACCCTCAAGCGCTGACTATGACAACCTTTCTTCCAGAATTGCCTTGTATTTAGCTCCATCCATATTGCCATCAACTCTCTCCATATTCCCTGTATTGGTTGGAGCATCACCACACCATGATGCTCCCTCCAATATGTTTTTATATGCAGCACTACCGGATTCTCCGACATGACTGTTGTGCCTTTCATCAAGTGACAAACTTCAAGGGGAAAATCATGGCTTTGGTGTCTTGCCTCTCTCTCATAAAGGTTTGATTTGTTTAAAAAAGAATCAAGACTAGGTAAAAAAAATAAAAATAAATAAATAAATAAAAACAAAAATAATATATATATATATATATATATATATATATATATATATATATATATATATATATATATATATATATATATATATATATATATATATATATATATATATATATATAT
>JAVLVB010001238.1:1045053-1076123 GCA_032876305.1 Orestias chungarensis
TGTGGATTTGATTGGCAACCAGATCAAAAACCTGAAATTTTTCGCCCAATCCTCAACCACACTGGATCTGAATGTGATTACAGTCTAGATTAGATAAACCTAGCTGAGGTGTTTGAATATTTTTATCATGAGTTGCACGAAGTCAACCAGCAACAATGTGAAAGACGGGATGGAAATATACTTGAAAACTGTGTTTGAAATTAGGTTTATTCTTAAATATGAAGGATTAAAAGTATTTGCAGTAGTTTCTTGCTTTTTTCCTGTTGTATTTACTGGAGCTACAATATTTAGAAAATAAAAAAGAAGCCAGAGAAGGTAGTAACCCTTTCAATTCATTCAAAATAAACTCGTTCTTAGCGAGTGAGTCTTCGTATGGTTCAGATTATACGAGAAATTTTCTTAAAACATCATTTCGCACTACATATTTATGAAAATTATAATCGAGCTTGTCAAAGTTCCAACAACCCAATAACAATTAATGAGGAAAAAAAACCTAATAGGGCTTTTATTTTGCCCATTCTTGGAGTTCATCCAGATTCTTTCAGAGCTACAATGACAGTAATACAAGTCTAACTAAGTAAACGTTTAAATAAACCGTCATTCAAAGATTTAGAGAGGAATAAAGCAAAACGAAAACAAAACAATGATGTTTACTTACGGTTGACATTTTATTGTTGTTTTATAACAGCAGCAAGAAATCCTACTTCAGAGACAAACGTTTGTTGAAGCCTTTTTCTCTGCAGTCATATGAAAGTGCTTGCAATGCCTATAAGGATTACAGTGACTGAGAATAGGCCAGTGTATTGTTCCTAAGTGCTGCTTGTTTGGTTAATCCAACTGCAGCTTTGACCCAGACATTTTAAAGAGGCAGGCTTGGCCTCTGCAAACACCTTTCCCCCAAAATGATCACTGGATATGCGTTCGTGCTACTCATGCAAAAGTTTCTGCTCGGCAAAGAGAATAAAAGCAAAATAACTGACATGGGTCTGCGAGGAAACAAATATCGTTGTCCTTTTCTAAAATGATATGTGTAATCTCCTGCCAGCAGGTTTTCTTTGTGTAAAGAAATGAAACCTAAACAGGGATTTCTGGTTTGGGTTGGAGAGAGGCATAATAGCTGTTTAGGGTTCATGGGATCATGGTGATTTCGTGACCTCTCTTAATGATGGACCTGGGAATGTTCTTGGGTCTTACATTTACATGTATGCATTTTGTCTAAAATGCATAATAATTTAATCCAAAGTGAATAACAAAAAGTGGGTTAAACATTGAACTACGTCACAATTTACAAATTATAAGTTAACTGCAGTATCCTGGAAGAGGATTCAACATTAAGGGTATGTCATTCACCTTGAACATTAAATAAAAACACAGCTTACACAAGTACCATATATTGAGTGACGATAGAAGGAAGTATTAAGAGCATTTAGAGCATTCAGGGCAAGCGATACTCTTGGATGAGCTGGGTCTTCAAGGATTTCGTGAGGGTGGACAGTGATTCTGATGCTCTGATTGTCAAAATCTCGCAGGAGTTGGATGAGCCGCTCCTGATTAACACACAGCCCTGCTTTTGCTCCCTCTTCAGGGACTTCAACTCTAGGAGACCAATCTACAGCCAACCAACATGTGTTGGCCTTATTGTTCCTTTACCTGCATGATTCTTCCAAGGCTGAAGGGATGCCGGCTATGGTACAAGATTTATTATGGCTTTCTTAAATTTGACCTAAAGATTAATTATTTTACCACCTGACCTGTAGATCTTTGGAGTTCCTTTACATTTACTACGGAGTTCTGGTCTGTTTCTCTGATTAATCCTCAGTTTTCCCATCAGATGGACAATCTGTAAGGATTTTGGATATGGGGGAGTAACTCTTTATCCAAGGCACAATTGTGTCTAAGGACAGCAAGAGCGCTAACTAATAGACAGGGACAGATAAGGTAATTACCTAGATAATCCACATGGTAATTTCTTCCTGCTTTTTTGCATATTGCATTTTTGTGGGTAGGTTTCCTGTGTTGTGCACAGTCTAAGCATGGTAAGAGAATTTCACCAGCTAATGACAGAGATGGGATCTTATCTGCAAAATCTTATTTAGGGCTAAATTGAAGCAGTAATTCAATATTGTTTAGGAAATCTGTATATGATGGCAATTTGATCAGTTTCTGGTCAAAAACACTAACAACCAAACTAATCAAAATGATCCTGGTTGAAAGAAAAAAAAAAGCCTATTTGAAAAACCAACATAGAGTAGTGTTATTTTTTTGTCTTCAAATATAAATAAATCAATTGAATAGATTGATATCTCCATGTTTACTTCATACTTAAAAAAAAAAAAAGGGAATAAATTGTAGTTTATGGAATTAGGATTTATTTCATATCAGAATAAGTTTAAAACCAATTAAAATAAATGTTTAGGATTCAGCCCCAGATTTAAGTCAGCAGTGAAATTTTAAGCTAATATCTTGCTTGACCATGTCACCCACTTTTAAACACAAGGTCAGGTTTCCATAACTTTTATTCCTCCCACCGAAGCACGTGTTGGAAAAACTCTAACACAGAGGTCTGTTTGAGGAAATAAACCCGTGACCATTGTTCACCTGCTATAAATATATGTACCTCAGACCTGCAGGAGAACATTGTTATAGGGGAAAATATGGCAACGGGACAAAGAAAAACGCATTGGAAGACATTTTTTGTGTGTGTGTGCTTGTTTTCTGAAGCAAACACTGGCTTTCATCTTAAATTCACAGCGAGACTAAAGGTCTCCAGGGACTGCAGAGCCAAATGCAAAAGGGTCACTAAAGATGACCACAGTTCAAGCCATTTTTTTCATAAAAGGATTGATGCAGAAAGCTTTGCTCATTCAGAGATTTAAAAAGGTAAGAGCCCACTGAGGAAAAAGGGCCAAAACTCCATTCAATGCTTCACAGTAGATGGGAAAAAAAAATCCTGTTTGGAGCCAAGTCTAAGTTGGAGGTTTAAACCAGCAGCGGAGGGAGCGTGTGTCAGGAGGCAAACAGGAAACTGAAGGATCCTGTCTCGTTTTAACATGTTGTTGACAATCATGAATCCGCATCTTGAGGAAATTTGTTATTCTAAATTATTTCAATTGTAACGTATACTCGGTGTCAGATCATGATTCAAGTGGATCCCGTTTCTCTGAGGTGTTAAAGAGATACCCTTGGCTATGAAAAACCCCTTGACCTCTTACTCTTTAGCTCAGTTCTGGCGCCATGCTATCATCACCATCAGAGCAATGTTCTGCTAGAAACCTGAAGCACGGCCAGATTTATAACAGGTGAATGCCGGCTGAAAGTAGGCTTAGGTGTTCATATAAGAACAAACTACGATACTTTCACTTAGGAAACTGCATCAAAGTGACACCAAAGCCTCACAATGGGGTTTAAAGACAACAAAAAAATTTTCTTGAGCCAATAAGGGGTGGACCGGCTGGTGTGCTTCAGGTCAACACGCGTTCCAAGTGTGCTTGAATTTAAGGTCACCGGCCGAAGATTTTATGTCAAGACTTTCTTGTGGAGAGCAGAGCTTACACTTTCAGGGGTTTAGAGAAAAGTGTGATGATAAAAAAAAAAAAAAAGAAAGAAATTCTCATTCATCTCATACTGCACACTTTTGTTCAACACAACCCCAGACCAATAAATTTTAATTACTATGTTTGGTTGATGGTATGATCTTTTTTGAAATGCTGTGTTAGATTTACACTGTATATAAGACAGTTAAAAAAAATAAAAATAAAACATTTTACCTATGTCCCATCAATCCTCGGAACATTTTTTCCAAGATGTTAGGACATTTTAAAGATGGGTGTCTTTTTGAGAAATATAAAATTGGCTCTTTTTGATGATATTTTTGATGAGACATTTGATGAGACTTTTACCAATTAAGTTGTTGTATCATAAAGGTAGTTTTTTTTGTTGTTTGTTTTGTTTTTGTGACCCCTTGAATAAGTAATCAGGGGATTATTGTAATAACTGTGGTATGCCAGCTCACTCTAGGATGGTTTTCCACTGTTCCATGTTTTTTCCAATTCTGAATAATGGCTCCCCGTGATTTCAATGACGTCCAAAAACCTAAGAAAGCTTTCAAAATGGATAGTTGTCACTTGCTTTAGATCTATAATTATGGTTTGTGGGTTTTTGAGATCCTTTGACCTACTTCCTGTTGTCAGACAGGTTTTAATGAATGGAGTTAAATTAAGGGAACTTCCAGAGTTTAACACGGAGCCATCCCAAAAAAAAAAGCCTTAGAGCAGGAAAACAAACCTAAACCTACAACAAGAGCTACAAAGGAACGGCTGAGAAAAAAGCATTTAGTATAAATGGCACGGTGAAAATTCTGTCTGATCTATTGTAAATGGTAATATGCTGAACATGCGTGCGTAAAATTCAAGTCAAAATCCCACTTTGCTTTTAAAGCAAATTCTGATTCTGATTCCAGTGTTCACACGTGCTTTTCTATCCAGTTGCCGGTGCTTGAGCTATTTAAGCTAAGAGCCTCTTGCAAAGCTAATAAGAAAACGCCCCAAAAGACTTGCAGCTTTAAATGGTGAACACAAATGCACTCAAAGCATTTCGGTTTACTTGCGAAAGGGAAAAATAATATATGTTGTGTCCTTTTTATTCAACTTTAGGTTTACATCCTCTTTTCTTTTGATCTATCACATTAAATCCCAGTAAACAGTGAAGTGTGGAGCTGCAACCTGTCAAACCATGAAAAAGTTATAAATAATGCTGCAAAGCATTGGGATTTGATCTTTAGTGGGGAGCTGTCTAGTAAACATTTTATTGGATCACTAAAACTCCCAAATATGTTTTTGTTTTTTTCTCTTTTAGACAAAATCCAAAAACACAAAGGAAACAGCAAGGTTACCCTGTTGGAGCCCTGTGATGATGTGGAGTATTTAACTCCTTAATCACCTCTGAGTATACTGTGTCTTAAGCAAAGTACAGAACCTTAAGGTAGTACCATGGGGCTACTATTTAATTTCAGGTGGATTTTTTCTTTCTGAAGCGGGACTCAAAAGAGCTGCTTTTAGGGAAAATTAGCTCCTGTAGCTTTTGTATTCTGTCCAGCAGCTTGGAACCTAGGAGTTTTAAATGATTGTACTAAAACCAATAAAAATGTAAAAAGCATCCGATTATTTGTAACAAGTTTGATCTATGTAAAAATATTAGAAATGCTTCATGTCTCCGTACATGCTGTGGGTAATTTTGCTGTTTATTTTAAACTGATATGAGATTTTCTGTAGCGTCCGACTGCTTGTTCCGTATTGTCTTTTTTTTTTTTTTTGGGATGTAATTATGGCTTGCAGGGAATACCCTATAGGACTAAATCTTAGATAAAGCCAAAATATTATTGCATAATATCAGCACTGTGTGTTTTTTATCTACTGTTTTGCTTTGCTTTGAATATCTTAACTATTAAAAATAACTACTAATAATCACACTTTGACTGACAGCTTACACGAGACAGCTTAGTCTACAAGATGTAGCAATTGAGTTGATTCCTCAACTTTTCCATTGGTTCTGGAAGCTTCCTTCTCTCCTATCCGTAACATTCAATAGGTTTTCCGTGAGGTGTTGGCTGGGATAACAACAAGGTCACGGGCTTTCCAATCCTCTCAACAGGTGTGGAACATCACATCACAATAAAGACATGGTCCTGTCGGACATTTCAAACTTTGCAGCTCATTTAACCTGTTAATGTCGCGATGGGGGGAACTTTTGTCAGCAGTTTTAGCCACTCAACCAATAAGTCCCATAACATCTGACAGCAACTACTGATCATCCTTGTTGCATTCTTGTTTTCTCAGAACAACAGTCGATAACTCCTTTGATCGCACACTGACTTCTTCGACCGACAACATATGACTTGGTTGGTACATTTCAGGTTTCGAGAAAAAGATAAAAATAAAATGGGAAAACCTTAAAATGGGTGTAAATCCAAAAAGTGCCACGGAACCGGACGAGGTTCCTGTCATTGCCGCTTCCCAGTCCAACGGGGGCTTGATGAGAAATGTGTTTGAGACGTTTCCAACACTCTCGCGCCACATCTTCACCAGCTCACTGCGCACCGTCTGCCTAGTTTCTTGGAAGCACTGACATCTAAGACAGACAGGTTGCAACTGGAAAGGCCACCTCGGTTCACGATGATCATTCTCCTCGGAGTGTTTTCGAGCAGCAAATTTTTACTCACGTCTAGGAGGGAGGTGAAGACAACCTCGAAAGAGATCGATAGACACCAAGCGCTCCCCTTTAGTACTTCCTGATGAAAGCCCTGACAGTTCTTTTACGCCGTGAAAACCCGAAGACGGATTCCACACATACATGTAGACCCACCACCTTTTTGAACCTTTCAGTGTAGTCGAATTATGCTTTTAATCACCATAACCTGCTCATGGCATTAATACAGTTCAAAGTAGAAAGTGGGTCAAAAACTCAGCTTCAATCCAGCTGACAGAACCGGAATAACCATTTTCTTGCATAGCCTGTTATGATCTGGTGTTATCAACACATTTTATTTAATTGAAAATGTAACTCCTTGATTGTCAGTCAAGCTGGTATTTAAAGCCAGACATTTTCTTATTTTTAGCAGGGATTTGATGTTTCTGATAATCATTTCAATTTGAAGCAAACAGGATTTTATTTTTGTCATAATTTTCATTTCATTCTCCAGTTAAAAGAACTCGTTGTGTCCGCGGTTTTCTGAAAGTTTGTTTCAAATTAGAGACCCGAATGTTTCTTCTCCGTGATTGGTTCTGACTCTCGCTATGCGAGGTGGAATTGAACCAGAAGATCTGAGTGCTATGAACGTTTGATTCAGCAACAACAGATGTTGTTGGATCAGCTGCAGCTGTCTGATTGGCTACTTGGACTCATCTGTGAAGAGGCTGTTGCAGTAACTAATTTGACTGAAGGCATTCTCAAGATCTTAATTGGACATAAGTTATTTAATCCTGGAAATCTTCTAAAGGTGATATAAGGCCTACCTTGTAAATGTCTTTATGTGTCTCTGCATGTTCAGGTCTTAGTCCTTCACCACAACCAGCTTTCAGGTCTGATATATAGTTTCTAGCTGTACCAGCTGAAGCTGTGTGCTGATTCTTGATTGTTCCTCTTTAGGGTTAAAAAACAATATTTCAGTTTTGTTTTTATTTAGATGAAGAAAGTTATGGGAATGAATTGTTCAATGCACCTGCTCTGAATTTGAACACTTCATAAGTATCTGGTGACGGTGTAATGTAGAGCTGTGTATCATCTACATACCTTTGGTGATTAATCTTGTCATTTTTGCCTGCTCCTAATGACACAAAGAAGTCAATGCTCTTTTGGTAAGACTCAAACCGGTCAAGTGCTGCACCAACGACTATGGTCATTTCACTAATACATCATCATTATCCGCGTCAACTACTGCTTTAAAGTTTAGCAGCAGCAGTAGCACTGTGGTTCTTCTATGCTATTACGGAAAAATTAAAACTTTCCCCAGAGAGGCTGTGGGTATGATATGAAGACAAGTGGAGAAGTAGCTCAACTGAATTTATGTAAAGTTTTTCATAGTTATATCAATTTCTCTACATGTCTTTAAAGTGGACATAGCATTGGAATTGTGTTTGATTTTGTTATTGAGATTGTCTCAACAAGTTTTCAAATTCATTGCAGGCCATGATAGAGTGCAGTTCAGATGCTAAAGCCATTGTCAACTATGGCGAACAAGGCAGTGATACTGTTAATTAATTCGTTTTTGCGAATGATACCAGGGAGGGGTTTTTCCCTACTTTTGTGTTAATTGACAGCTTCACAGTCTCTTTTTATTAGATCTGACAGCAAACCTTGAATAGAGATTTCTTCCACTTTTGATCAGTGGAACACTTTCCCAACTAATCCTAAACCTTTCTTTAACAGGAGCAATGGAGTCAATAATGTCTGATATTTTAGGATGCAAGTCTTACTCCGTAATGTACCAACTCATTTATTGAGTTACATGATAAAGGGGAGCTGGAAGAGCAAACCTGATTGATGGTTTCAACAGTGGTGTAATGATGGGGCTGCATTAGTAAAGGAAACTGGTTGCTCGAGATGTTGGATGTCCTTTCAACCCAAGGCAGGAGGTGAGATAACCAGTAAGCTTCAGTGAAAAGTATGTATGTCGTTCCTCCCAGTGGAACCAAAAACACAATATGTCGTCCATTTCACTGCTATTATTCGCACAGGTTTTCAGATTCATTTAATATGTGTGTTGTTTTTTTTTTGCATAAATATACACAAGCATTTACATTATCCTTATTACATTTGTACAATTTGTTTCTAGTTAGTATTTGCTATTTTTCATAACTTTAATAGTCATTCTTTGCTTTGCTCAGTCAAGCAATCAAAACAAAAGTACTATATTCATCCCAACGGGGAAATTAAATGGTGTTGGAGTAACTAATTTAACTAAGGAGTTTTAGTAGATGGTGGTGGCTGTGGGACAAGCCCTGCCAATCCTCCTCCTTTACTTTTCCAGCTACTCCTTTCCTCTCCTTATAGTCAGGAAACGAGGCAGAGTGATGTTGGAGTCAGGGATATGATCTTGCAACCTTGGCTTAGTAAAACACATAATACCGCATTCCCGATGCTCTTGCTGAGTCCTTGTCAGGGATTGAAGTACATCAAACTTATGCTGATCAAACGATTTTTATCTTTCTTGTATTCTCGGTGCACAATAAATGATCATTCGGTATTACAACACAACTCTAAGTCCAAGTTATGTGTTAAGTTGCATACTGACTGTTTTTTGGAATGCACTCAGAGTCAGGGATGAGATTATTCATGAATAATGTTTTCAATAAGTATTTTATGGATCTTCACGGTTGTTGCTGCTATTACCCTACTATCAGATGTACATTTTTCTTTTTGATAAAGGGGTTTTATGATTTAGTACATTTAGTAGGTAGTGGTTTGCCATGATATGCATGCAATTTAGATAAGGTCTCAAAGTTTCCCCATTAGGGTTCTTTGAGTTTTACTGCTCTGCAGCCATTTAAAGCTGCTAAATTTCAATGAGTGGAGGCATTAATAAAGTACAGAGGACAATTCTGAGAGCATGAAACTCTGTGGAATTTCCGAAATAATTGGTCTATACAGTAACATTTTAGTGTTTATAACACAAAAAACCTAATCTGACAAATCACCTAAACTTTCTTGGTGTGACAACAAATTCTAAGATTTTCTCTCAATGGTAAGAAGTGGATCTACAGTCAGCTCCACATGGTGTATATGAGGGGAAATATAATAAACAAACAAATAAACTGACAAGCATGGTGTTCATTTGGATCCAGTCTCATCCGCACTTCATTTTGGGGTGTGTCTCTATCAACGGAGACTGCAATTACCTTTACAGGTAAGGTAACTGCCGTTTTTTACTCTGTACAACGACTGACGTTGATGCAAAGTGTGAACGAACACGACATGACAAACTTGCTGGTGGAAGTTAAACATCCACTGCAATCTCAATACATTGTTTTTTTCCTTAAGGAATACCCTGTGAACTAACTCTGGCCAGCAGTTTTGTCCCTCCCTAAAGAAAAGGATCCAAAGCATATACGTCTGCCACCTCCGCGTGTGTTAAAGGAGATGCTAGCTATCCCCAAACATGAAAAGTTTGGTCTCATTTTACCAGAACACCTCAGTCTACATTTTAAGCTAGTTTCCTATTATTTACTTCTAACAATATCTTTCTTACTGCTGACATGAATGGGCTGCATAACCATCGGTTTCACTGTCATTAAAACGTTAAAAATGTCATTATATTATTCTACTTAAAGTGAATCTACCAAGATAATAGTAATTGTGAGTCCAGCTGCTTCCTTTCTATTTTTGGTTACAGGAAGTACGAACCGAGCGTTTCAGCTCGCGCTCTCTCCGCTGTCTCACGTTGCCAGGGTTTCACGTTGCGCGCGCGTGCACCCGGTGCGCGCTCACGCCGGCTATTGTGTTGTAGGTCTCTTTTTTTTTTTATTACCAGGAGACCGCTGTGGCCTTGCTGGGGTAACGGAGCGGCTGACCAGTTTGAATAATAATTAAGGGACGTTAAAATAAACATACAACAACAACAAAAAATAACATGGCGGACGAACAAGAAATAATGTGCAAGCTGGAGAACATTTTGGAAATACGGTACAGCTAAAAACCTGTCTTTTCAGTCACTGTTTTCCAGATGTTTAGCTAGCCTTTCGAGGCGTTGAGTTAGCTAGCTTTAGCCCGTCTGGGAACGAGCTCTCCTGGCTTCGCTTTTGTTTCTAACCTCGCTTATTAGCCGCTCTGCGCTGGAAATCAACAGAGATTTCACTGCTTTTGCGTCCCCCACTGTTTGTATCTTGACCGTGTGGACACACCTGCTACTGGATTGACAAATAAACCCGGAATGCTGGACTTTAAAGCAGCCATTTGAGGGGGGCAATGCATCAAAATTCCAGATGTGTCTCAACAAATGCCAGATGTGCTCTGCTGAGCTATGCTAGCTAGCTCGTTAGCTTATCCGTCATTGTGAACAGTGAAGCAAGTTTGTTGAGTCTCAACGACACTTTAATTAACATTGGGAAGGAACTTTCTGTTTGCATTATTTTAAAATACTCTAGGATCTTGAGTATAGATTTTCTTCCACCAGAATCCTGACAGCTTGCAAAAAACCAACAAACAAACAAATAAGAAAAAAAAAAAAAAAACACTATTTAAAAGAAAAATAAATAAATGTTTGCCACGGGTTTACAGAAACAAGACCGTCCAGATGCAGAAGATCAAGTCTCGTCTAAAGATGGAGTTTGAGGCTCTGGAGTCTGAGGAGAAACATTTGAAAGAGTACAAACAAGAGATGGATCTCCTGCTGCAAGAGAAAATGGCCCACGTTGAGGAGCTGCGTCTCATCCATGCAGATATTAATGTGGTGAGTTGGTTGGATTCCATCTAATGACTTCCAAAAGCCATTTGGAAATTGTTAAATAAAATCGCTAAAGAGTTCCAGCGACTGAAAGGTTGTCAGCTTAAAAAAATGCTTTATTGTCAATCAAAGGGTTGGCGTCTGTGTCTTATTGGAATCCGCTGTTTTAGTCTTCGAATTGTACCGTTTTTGACAACAAAAAATGAGTCTATTCATCTTAAAACCCTGTCATTTTAGATGGAGAGCACCATAAAGCAGTCAGAGAATGACCTGAATAAATTGCTCGAAACAACTCGCCGCCTCCATGATGAATACAAACCTCTGAAGGAGCACGTCGACGCGCTCAGGATGACCTTAGGTCTGCACAGACTCCCCAACTTGAACGAAGAGGAGGAGAAGCTCTCTCTTGAGTCAGTATATGCACACACTAAAATATATATATATATATATAAGACAATTACTTGATCCAGTTACATATCTAATCCTATAAACATTAGATTTGTAATGGAATGTGGATCTGGACACATAAACAAATTACACCTGCAATGATGCCCCTTCATTATCTTGATATAATTTTTTGCAATATTTGAATTGCAAACAAGTACTTTGATCCTATATTTGATCCAATATTCATTTCTTTGAGCAAACAAACTTTGCTCTTAATCTATATTTTCTCTCGACTGTGAACTTAAAGCTAAACAAAATGGTGAGCTTGTTGTGGTGAAAAACAATGTAATCGTTATGAATATGGGTATCAAATTATTCAGCCAAAGCATAACAGTGGCCTGTTTGCTTTAAATCGTGCAGCTCTGATCCAAACCCTTGTGTTGTGGCTGTGATTGTATGACTATGGTTGTTCTGGTGGAAGGAGAAACGCTTTCCTCCAGAATAGGTGGGTGCTCTGTTATTGGCTCCGTCTCTTGCTAAGTGCATTAACCATGACCAGCTTTTCCACTGCGGTCGCTCAACAATGGTCTTTAAGCCCTCCTTCCAGAAAGGCCTGTCAGGTTCAATGTATATCCGTATCTTTACAGATGGGCCGTGGTGCTGTGCTCTTTCCATTTTTAAACAATGGATTGACCAGAGCCTTGTGAGATCTGCAACAATTTTGATATTAATTTCTAGTCTAATCCCTCTTTGAGTTTCTCCACAACCAACCCTAACCCTAACCCTGACCTGTCTGGCGTGTTCCATGGTCTGACCCTGGTTGCTCTGTGACAAATCTCTGAGGCCTCTAATAAAACCGCTGCATTTACACGCAAACTAAACTGTGAAATTTTCAATTAAACTTTTAATAGTAGAAGCAAAACATCTTTGATGTCATTCACTACCATGTGAGTCTTAATAGAAAGTGAAAGAATGCAAAATCTTGGAAAGAAGCTTGAAGCAGGAAGTTTTTGTTTTGCTTTTTTGGTGACATGTTCTGTAGAAAAAATGATTTTGTATCATTTTAATTTGTGGAATATCCTATTGGAAACTTCATATTCTTGTGACATTATTTTAAGTGGTGTTATTTGATTCTAGAACAATATGTTTGTTATATACAGAAATAAAGCAGAGACAGTAGGTCAGTAGTACTTTATTTTTAGCACAATGCAGCATTGAATATTTGCAGGCATGGATGGCATTTTAATGTGCATCCCCCCTGACCTCATTGCTTGAAGCTTTGAAGCTGGTAATGTTCCAATGGTATTACTCCAACTTGGACATGTAATCTTACTTTATTACAGGGCTCATATAAAGTTACCAGCACAAACCTAATGTGTGCTGATATAGAGTAGTTTGAAGAAAATCTACTATGTCTCCTTTCTCTTTCCCGCGTCTACATAGCACTGCCTTTACGGGAGCTTCTAACGTAACTTTAGTCTGACTTTCTTTCACTTTTATTGATTTACGAATCTGATTTCAAAACGGCACTCCCACGACGATAACAGACACAAATGTGGTGTTGATGCACAAGTCAGGTAGGGCATAATTACAGTTTGGGTGTGAATATGAAGTTGTGACTCCTTCTCTCTTTTTTTTTTTCTTCCTTTTTGTTTTTTGTTTGCCAGTAACTTTCCACAAACAGCTTTGGACTCATTTGAGTCAACCAAAAGACAAAAACCAGTCTGGGTGCTTTTTAATTACAGAGGCATTTGGTTGATGTGGTGTCGACCAGACCGACGGCTTGCAACCAAAGCTAGAGAACGGCATGGCTCCCAGAAATATACTGTACTTATTAATACCGTGGTACAATTAAAAAAAACCGCCATCACAGATTCTCTCGCAAGATCATGAATGGCGCAGGTCACGACTGGAAGACATTTCTAATGGATGTTTCAGCATCCCGAGGATTGTTAGAGGAGCTGTTGAGATGAAGGGATTCTGTTAGTCACCGCTACCTGGAGCTCCTTCTTTGGAGAGACTTTTGGGTTGGATACCATCTCGAGAACCTTTGCTCGAATATCAAGGGCAAAGAGGCGGATTGGTGGTTCCCCGGCCCTTCCAGCACCATGGGGTCTTACATGTTTTCCGAGCGTGTCCTTCACGCTAAAGCCCCCCTGTGACGGAGAATGTGTACAATCCTGCGAGAACAGAAATCTGACACTGTATACTGGGTGGAACTTGAATGTCACTTGAGTGGCGTGTGATCTTTTGGCACGGAGCGGCCCGAGAAAGAAATTTAAATTTCATGATAATTGTGTTCCAATGGAGGTATAAATGGCTATGATTTCTATTTTAAAAACGCCAGTTTTAATTGTGCTTGAAACGACTTTGCATTCATTGGCAATTTCTTCATCTGCCGGACTTTTCAGAAAGTACTGACCTCAGAATCTTCCCGTCTAATCCCAAACTCGTCCGGACTTCTCCGGCTGTAGAAACAGCCAAAAATGACGGTGACGGATGGAGCCATTTTGAGGCTTCACAGAAATCCGTGTCATCCAGGAAATTGGAGGTACATCAGGGTGGTCTGACAAGTAGGCTTCCAAGCAGCACAAACCGCCGGCTGACATCCATCAACAGCAGATGATTGTACAATTTGCCGCCGCAAATCACAGTTAATGGCGCTAGAATATAGAAGTTAAACTCATCCAAAGTTTTCTTTTTTCCTTTGATATGAACAGACCTTTAGGTATTTCAAGTCGGCAGCGTTGGGTGGCATTCTCAGTTTTCGTCGTCCATGTTTTGCTCTATGGGAGGAATGCTGAAGTATAACTGGAGGGTATTCCTCGTGATGGACGACTTGTTTAATCATAATTAATTTACATATCATGTTCTGGTTTTGAAGTGTCCGCTTGTTCAGTTTATGATAAATGACTACATACCTTACCCTCTTACTAATTTAAAGATCGCTTCTTTTTGTGTTTTTATTAAGCAAGTGTGACCTTCCTAATAAGTAAGAAAAATCTGGACTTTTATTTGTCTTTTTTTGTTGTTTGTTTGTACACTTCCAGTGAGAGCCCTGATCCGTTGCTGCTGCGTGTGCCTACAACATTGTTGGTCGGCTCAGTTCGCGATTTGGCCGTTTTTTTTCGTACAGGCTCCAATGATGAGTTCATTGCTGGCCAGGTGGTTGTTGTCTCTCTTTCCAGTCCCGGTGACATGCCCCCCGAAGTTCAGCTGGTGATAAAAGCTGCAGCTTATGCCCCCCCTCCTCCTGCTCTTTCTTTTTCTTTTTTTAAAATTATATGCAACCCCTTACAGACATGGAGTGACAGATTTGCAGGGTAAGTGTAGCAGATATTAAAAGTTCATCATGGAACTGTATGGCAAGAATTGAAGGATCAGATTAAGAAAAAAAATCAAATACAATTACATCTCAACCCACCAATAGCTTTCTGGGTACATTTTAAGGTTATTTCTGAGTGACATGTCAGGAGAAAAATGAGCATTTTATTTCTAGGTTGATGTGGAAATATTGACCTGAATGAAAGCTAGAATCTAAATATCAGAAACGAGTCGGATGCCTGTGTGGGTTATGGAGTGCTAGTAAAAAGGCCAGCATGCTTGGCACAGACGTCGGTCGTGTTCACAGGAAATGTAACGCATCAAATTTGTTCTGTGAGCGCTCAAAGATCCATTCTACCCCTGGACCTATTTTGAGAGAAACCAGAGAGGGTAATGAAAGGGGATATCATTTTTTTTTTTTTTTGTATGCGTCTTTGAAAAAGAGCCAGTCATGCATAAAGTCCAAGGCCACATTTCTTTCCCAGCCCTCCCCTGCCCACACACATGCACAAACACACACACACACACACACACACACACACGTGTAAGTGCACTAACGGTCTTTTAATTACTTTAGCTGTTTGATCAGACATAAAAATTGTGTCAAAACTGTAATTTTGTTCACTTTTTACATGCACGCTGTGGACCTCAGCGTCAGTTGTGGTGGGAATTATAAGCTCTAAATAAGATCTGTTCGCCAGCTTTATTTCCCCTTTTTCTTCTTTCTGCTTTGAACAGTTACTTTGAGAAGCAGAAGGCAGAGTGGCAGAAAGAGCCACACGAGCCCGCCATCCCAGAATCACTCGCTGCGGCTGCGGCTGCGGCGCAGCAGCTTCAGGTGTCACGGAAGCAGGACGCCCGTCAGACGGCCACCTTCAGGCAGCAGCCGCCACCCATGAAGGTATTTTAGTTTCCAGCGGATGCAGCACAGATTTAAGTCCCTTTTTTTGTTAGATAATAGTTCATAAAAAAGGAAGTCATAATAAACATTGCGATTTAACACGGTCACAGAAATGACATGTAGATGCAAATTTTAGAATATTAATGTCGACAGATTATTAATAATAATTTGATTAACAATAAACAGATTTAAATGCTTTGTTTAACTTTGTGATCAAGAATGACAGCAGATAAAAGGGACGCAGTAATTACTCAACCACTTCTGATCTGCTTTCTACAATATTTTCCATGGGGGGGGCATCTTCTAAGTAATTTGTTTCTGAAGATCCGAATCAGTTGCCTCAAAGTAGATCTGATGCTGGAAAGTTTTTCTTTGTGAGAATATATGAATCGCAAAGGAGAGATTGGATTTTTTCTTTGTGTGTAGTTGAGCTACAGTCCAGAGGTTTTTATAGAGTGTATCCGACCTTTTGCTCCTGTGCTCCTGAGATAAAGAAAAATACCACAAATAACGGAGGTACTGAACTCTATTAACCCTCCCCTCACAGCTCTTTCGTTAGTAACTGGTTTAAGTTTTTGGAAAGAGCACAACCCTTTGTTCTACGGAGTGAGTTTTACAGTTAAACTCATAAATGTTCCTACCTCTGGGGAGTTTTTGGATTGTCTTTTTCTGACTGTTTTGACTGGATGTCATCTTGACGTTCAAATATCCCAAAGTCTTGGGTTCAATTTTAATAGACAATGATATTAGGAACTCGAGGATTAGACTGATAATGAGGCTTTTCAACCTCAGACTTAGAGCTCAAAGTAAGCGTGGAAACATGTAACAACCTGTCAGCAATTAACTGAAGGTTTGATCCCTCTGATGTCATTGAATAGTTTCCCATTGTGTAAAATTCAAATAACTGACAAATGGTTTGTGTTAAGAGTGGTATTTTTTTAACATTATGCCGCAAGATGACTTTTGTTCCCCTCTCCAAAACATGCAGATTAGTTGAATGAAAATATATATATTTTTCTAAAGTTGGTTATTTTGTTTATTATCCAAAATGTGACTAGTAGTTATAAAGCTACTGTTAGCATGTGAGTCAGCAGCAGCAAACACAGTCACCTCTTTACCAGCTTACAGACATGCGCTTTATTTATGAAAACTGTTTAACATGAGCTTAATGCGAAAATGAGCATGTTAGCTGTCAGTAGCTAACATTGTTTGGTGTTGTGCTGCCGTTTGCTATCATGCTAAAATTCGATAAAGCAGCACATAATTATCACCTAACAATAGTTGACACTTTCCGCTATGCAATGTTATTGTTACTTAAAAGTTAAAAGTTAGCAGCTATTGTAGAAATATTGCCTTGGCCATCACTAGCAGGTTTCGCAGCATTAGCTAGCTTGTTTTTATGCTAATAGTAGCTGATACGCTGGCATCACGTAAAATGCTTAAATTGGCTAAAATTTCAATATTGCTATTAGTCGCATGGAGCTCGATATTAATTGATTGAACCATACTTTTGTTGTAACGTTGTTAGCTAAACTGCTTTGCTAACATTAGCATGAAAGTACACATTTGCAGCTTTTATGATGCCTTCATTAAACCAATACAGCCAAAAGATCCATCTAATGCACTCAATGTTCAATGCACCAAACTCCATCCACTGCTATGTTAGGCACCAAATTATGCTTTTCAACGTTTGGATTTAGAAAAAAATTGGTAAACAATTTGGGGTTTTTAAGGCTTGTTTGAGAGCAACTGATATTAACAAAGAAAGTAGACAGCGTTTACTTTCCAGGTTTAACGATTTCAAATTGGAGCTGGGTGGAGGATAATGATGAGCAGGTCTTGATAATTCCACTCAGAGTGGCGTGCTAATGTACCAATCTCCTGCAACCTCACATCCATTTGGATCCACCACAGCACAGTTTTTGTTTTTTTCTTCAAACAAAAAATCTGTTTCAATTTAGTTTAGCATGTCTGTTGGTAAAATATGTTCATAATGGGTTGTATTTAGTTACTCATTTACAGAAGACCTTTGTTTTGTTTTTAAGTAATTCCTTTTTACGCATGTGTACTAAACCCTGGATAGTTGGTTTAACAGTTGTTGTTTTTCTTTCGTATTCTTTTCTTCCAACTGTTGTAACTGTAAAACAAGACAGAGAGATGAGCAGATTTGGGGCGTTGCAGAAAACAATTTCTCTTTGTGCCTCACAAAACACATCTTGCAGGTCTTTCTTATTGTTGAAATATACGAACAAAAACTGGTAAACCATGTCAATATTCATCCTTAAACTATGTTTACTTTACATCAGTGTAGTCAGGAATTTGTCTTTCTAATCTATAAAGATGTTCTTATATCCAGTTAATAAGTGATTTACATTTTACACTGGAAATAATGTAAGTATAGTTTAATTGGGGTTGTGCCTCCTAAAAATATTCATACCCCTTCACATTTTGTCATGTTACGACCAACAACACTTTAATCTGCCAACCCAATTCAATACTTTCACATTTTTTAAGGAATGTTTGCCGCCCAGTTATGAAAAAAAAAAAAAAAAAACTTCCATCATATTAAAGGGAAAGTGTCTAAAGATCATCATAAAAGTTGTGCTTAAAGGTTCCTGAAATGAATCAAAGCTGCTGTAAAAGTTTTATTTAGCTCTCCCCTGATCAGAAAACTTCATTTCACGTGTTTGTTTTGTTGTCACGTGAAGGCTCGTAGTTAGTTATAGTTTTTATTACTTTAACTTCTCAGACTTCTCCGCTAGCTCCTCTCTGATCTCACTGCTTGGTGCCTTGGGCTTCTTGATGCTCTTTACCAATGTTCTCCAACATCCGTCTTTATTCTATTAAGTATGATTAAATTACACACAGGTGGGATCTGTTTAGCAGTTAGATGACCTCTAAGGACAGCTGGTTCCATTGGACCGTAGCTGTCTGGCACCATACCTGTTTATTCAGTCCATTTAAAGACAACAAAGAAAGCAAGAAGCCTAAACTGACTTGATTTACTGCTTAGATAAACAAACGTGTATCTCCGCATTTGGCACAAAAGTAGCGCTTTATAAGCTCTGAATAAAGAGTGTTTGTTTGAACCCCCCTCTCTCACCAGGCGTGCCTGTCCTGCCACCAGCAGATTCACCGTAACGCCCCCATATGTCCGCTGTGCAAGGCCAAGAGCCGCTCCCGCAACCCCAAGAAACCCAAGAGGAAGCCAGATGAGTAGATCCTTCTCACACCTCCGACTTCTCGGTAGGGTTTAAACCGCTCAAGTCCACTGATCTTGGATCAGCCAGATTTATTTCCCCCACATGACTGAAATAAAAAAGCTTTCAGCTTCAGGACGAACTTCAGCACCCTCAGTGTTTTTAGTAAGTTGTTTTAGTATTATCAGCGGTTATAGTAGTGAGTCTGAGTGTTTGTCTTTGCTACCGATGTTTGGACCGTATATGTAAATGCTCGTAGATTACTAGTCCCTGAATAGTGTGTTACCATAATGCAAAGTGTTTGCCTGTTAATATCATGTTGTAACATTTTTCTTTTTTCGTGCATGACTGTTGTGTAGTTTCTGTGCCTATTTAAAACAACATGGCTTTAATCTCCAAGTTAAGCAGAGTTAAGTTATTGTTTTTATGTTTGCAGTCAAAATGAGGACAAAAAAAAAAACGTAACATGTTTAACTTTATTACGGCAAATAAATAGGTGTTTTGTACTAAATTTGCTTCGGTTTCTTTTTTGTACACTGATTAAATAGTAGAAGTAAATATCTTGTGATTCTCTGTCCTTGTTTTTCAAATTTTGAAGTATTTCCTTAAAAAAGCAGCTCTTAAATCTACAGTATATTTATTTTTCTGTTTTATTACTGATATGAAAAGTTTTGATGATGTCTTTCATCCAAGATTCGCTTCTTGAATTAATTAACTCCTTAGATCTACTCAGCAACCCTAAGCAGGGGGTATGAATACTTTTGCGAAGCCAGGTACACCTTGCTAGCACCTGGATGCGCTTTGCCCTGCTTTTGGAAGCAACGCCATATGAATATGTTCGATTTCAGCGACGCGTGGTGCCTTTCACTCCGCTAATACTGTGATATGCTGTCATGTCGGCAGCCATCTGTCTGAGAAAAGGACAGCGAGGATTTGGTAAATGAGTTCCCGTAGCGTTTTTGTCAGGGTAACCCCTTATTTCATCTGTTGCCAGGGCAACTCCACGTTCCTCGCTGGTTGCTAAGGCAACCCCAGGTTGCTCTGACCCGCATATTTTCCACCCAAGAAGTTCCTCCCCGATGGGCGACGCAGCGACTCCCACATGAGAGAAAAGAAGAAGAGAAAAGGCCATACTTAAGACAAAATCCCTCTCGCTTAACTAATCTGTCCTTAAGTCACTCAAGTTTGTGTTTAGTCTGTCCTTCAGTGTTTGGAAGCGTGGTTGTGTCTTTTTTCCCTCCAGATAAAAAGTTGTCAAGGCCAATTAGGCCCTGCAGACAGGGACGAGGAAACTCCTCCCACCTGTCCAGGCTCACAGCTCAGAGACGAGGAAGAGCTGAGCCTCTCCGTATGTCCACATCTGGACCTTGATGCACCTTTGGATATTGAAACAAGAAAGCAAACAATAAGAGGGACACAAAAACCCTTAACTCCTCTCCGTTTTTTAAATGATGCTGTAGTCATTTATTCCACGAGGTGTCCACGTTCAACACTTGTAATCTGGTAGTTATTTTTATGCTCTTTTAAGTCCTTTTTTATGAAATCATAAAAAGTATTTCATTCGTTTTCTTTTTGGTTTTCTTTGGAACCCATCAGTAAGCTGATAGTCTTCTGAATGTTTCATAGTTGAACTTCCTGCTGCGGGTGCGCCTCCACCGCCATCTAGCGGTCAATGAGGAGAACACCAAACCCACTTTTTTTTTTGTCTTAGTTTAGATTTTAAAAATGTCATTAGAGAGTAAAAATAATCCTTAATGTCTACTCAGTTTGAAACGGCCTTAAAAATTTAGACATTATTAATTCATACGTCCATACAGTCAAAAATACATGTAGCTGGCCTATAAGTAATTGTGGTCATAGGAGAGATCTAAATATGTGACAGGAAATTCATTTCTAAGAGGTCTTTCTTCCACACGACAACATTCTTCCTGAGCTGCATTAATTGGGGAACAGAGGGCCTTAAGGTTTAGTTTGAAATAACAGTTTAGCTCTTAACTCACCCGGCACAAATGCGGATGTGAGACTTACCTCATGGAAGATACAGATACCCTCCATCGGCACTTTACGTTGACCTGACCTCATGTCATGTTTGTGAACGAGAATTCCTTCTTAAACGCTTTCTCTTGTAAAATGAAGGTTGGGGGGAGGTAGTAAAAAGTGCCATCTTTTTTATCTAAGTACAACAGTCTATAAGTGAGCCAAAACAAGATCCCAGTGGAAAACATTGAATACATAAACATTGAGCAGTGAATCTATCTGACTAATCCAAAAGGGTAGAAATAAACTGGGGAAGTCACTAAAAATGTCACTAAACATTTACAGATTTAAGCAGCAAGTATGAGGAGCATATATAAACACTATGTTTAGCATGTCATCTCAAAGGTTTAATATTAGCAGCTGGGACCAGAAATCTTTCTGCCGGGCGATAAAGAACACCAAGGTTCATTCCTAGCTGTTGGACTATTCTACTTTTTTTATTTTTTTACTTTTTTTTAATTTTTTTCACAAATCACTAATCTAAAAGTGCGGAATATATATTTTAATCTCCTAATCTCTCTCAGTTACACCAGGGGCCCTGCTGGAAGAACCCAACTACAATTTCACAGATGAACATCTCAATAAAACACATTGAAGTTCGACTTTTCCTTTTGTAGCAACAAAATGACAAAAAGTTTCAAGTGCCTGAATACTTTAGCGCATCGCTGTTCTTGCCTAACCTGTTGTGACAGATTAGCCGAACAAGGGTGCCTATAAGGCATTCCAACATTTCTAGCTTCAGATCCAGCATAGAAGGGGGGATTCAAATCCAAATATAGATTTGTGTATTTTCAGTAAACGCAGATTCAAACGAGTCATTTTCTTTAGCAATTCTCCAAAGAATTGATCCCATTTAAGAAAAAAAAAAAACGGAAGGAAAAACGAACAGGAACGCGAGTGTGGTCAGAATCTATTTAGCAGCTTTTCAACAGCTCCTGTTTGGTCTCTGTTCTTGGAACAGCATCAGCGAGCTTGCGTCTAAGGACAATCACATGTCCACTTTGATTTTATCCGCCTCTTCTGTGTGCCCTAATAAATAAGTAAAGCTTCTCCATGTTTCGAACAATGCCAGGGATCTGACAGCCCGCCATCTGCTGAAGGAATGTGTGCGTCTGAGCCTCGTGTCTAAACTTGGGACGGTGAGAAGACTCGAGCGGGTGGCAGCAGCTGACTGGATTCCCCTCCAAAAGACAACCCCCCCCCCCACCACATCGCAGTCGACAGTTCCAGAATCAGGAATCAGGAGATGACAGGAAAACGTACCAGAAAGCCCGATTCATATCCAAATGATTCACTTAGGGGATCTTCTTGTCTAAAATGATTCCTTTATTTGAGTTTTACTTGCTCAAGAGTAACTGTGTCCATTCACACTGTCACAGCTTTATCACCTTTCTAATTATAAACCTGAGCCTTAACTCTCCTAGAATGGAAGTGAAGCCAGGCTCCTGTGTGGCCTAAAATTAGCCCCTGATTCCCCCCTCCCACACAAACACACACACTAGAAGGAAGCCCATAGCCCCCATTGTTAACATGCACACACACACACACACACACACACAGGGAGCATACTGCACTTTTTACAACTCCCCGCAGCGGTACAGGAATCCCACTTCTTGGAGGATCTCTCTGTCTTTGCTCGCCTCGTCAGTGGTGCTTTGATATCTCTTAATTTCAGTGGGACTGAAAGCAACTTGAGGTAGGTGTCTCGTGTGTTCTTTTTTTCCATAATCTGTAATGTTTACATTTTGTAGACACAAAAAAACAAACAAAAACAGGAATTGAATCCTAATTCAACTAAGCTTTGATACCACGAGTAAACCAAGACGACGTGGCTTTGCAGATGAAGTCGTTCTGATCCCTCTCCTTGCCTGGGAGTCTCACGATGGCCCTGAGCCGGACCGTCGACATGGGCCTGATGGACATTTCAAAGATCTTCTCCTTGCTCCAGCCCAAGGAGGAGGACGAGGACGGCGAGCGGGGCCAGGCCTTGAACGACGGCGTGAAAGCCGACGACGCGGCCCTGCTCTCCGAGCTTCTCTCCCGGGAGGAATACGGGAGGTGCATAAACGCTCCGAGCGGCTGGGGGGTCCCGGTGACCCCCCTGCGGACCGCCGCTGCACTCGGACACCTACGGTGCCTGGAGGTCCTGTTGGCACACGGTGCCGAGGTGAGATCCACAGCGGTACAAGATTGGTTGCTATCAGTGGGTACGATGGATATGATTATTTGTTGAAATGACACAAATCGTGTGATTTACTGCACAGTCAGATAAGCTGGGATAGAAAAAAAATATTGTAAAAGAAAAGACGTGCGATTTCCGTATTTTGTTTTTTAAACCCTATACTTTATACACCTCGTAATCTCTCATATCAAAGTTACCAACGTCTATTCTTGTAAGAAACAATAAAAACAAGGAAATAAAACTGTATTTTAAAAAGACAATTTATGATGCAGGGATACCGTTTGAATTTAGGTCAAATTTTCTGCAGAAAGATCTCTTAGAAGCAAAACTGTAACAAATAAGGAAAGGCCAGACCTCAAAAAGCCTCAATATGGCTGCCTTGTAATATAAAGTATTCACAGCCTTTTAAACTGTTGAGCCACACAAACGTCAAAGGATTCTGTTTGGGATTCATTTTAAATGACAGACCAACATTGTAGGAAATTTTATATACATATATATATATATAGCAAACTTGTGCTACAGCTTTGAGTAGAATGCCATTGATGCCAGTGAGCGAATCAGCAGTTATTATCAGTGGAGCTGCTCATTGCCACTAGCCTAGCATGTTCCTCGCTCATTTAAAACTCATTTTGTGAACCACATTTTTACTGTAACAACCGGCTGAACTCCTGGCTTTGAACACAACGCTGGAGCAGGTAGGTCCCACTGGATTCGAACAGACCGTAGAGCTGCTTGACTACTTTACCTTACCACGTGTGTCAAAGAGCGTTGGGCAGTTGTAGTACATTCTCTTAAGAAATCCATCGAATTTAGGCAAAAGTGTCACATACACTTTCACTGAGATCTGATGTAAGTGTTTTGATCATGTGGATATATGTGCTTTTCTCCATTGCCTGCCGGCATGGAACTCCACGGTGCCAGGTAAAATCCACGACCGTTATTGAATTGCTCTTGGATCATTGAGCAAAGTTGCTCTTGGAGGACATTTTGATCCCATTCTTTTGCTTATGGCAGAATTATTTACCACAATTTTGATTAATCTCACTCCCTTGCACGTAGAAAAAGAGGCAAGCCTGAACATAGGTTGTTTCTGGAGGCTTCTGTGTTAGTTAAACTTTTCTTTTACAGACAACAGACACTTCGGCATTCCTGGTGTGTCTGTTTATATCTCAGTTTGTCCTCCATGTTTTTCCTGTTGTGAAATTACTTCTTTGATGCCCCTTGGTCTGCTGCCGTTTTTTTGTTTAAGTAAACCCTGCACTGGTGGCAACCTCGTCCTCTTTGCTCTCAGAAGCAACTTCAATACCAGGTCATTTGGACGCTGTCCTACTCACAGCAACATCTTTACCTGTCAATGCCTTTGAAGGTGACAGGACACGTGCACACATAGGTAAACAGGGTTCAATAAAGTAGATGGATTTCGAGAACTAATTCTAATTCAATCATCTGACCTCACCATTGCACAGTACTATAAAACTAGAAACAGAGAAGCAACATTTAGATTAAGGTGGATTCCTCAGCGATCATTAGGTAATAGGCGGGGTAAATCTTGTACAGGTTGCCAGTAATTTCTCCAGTCCGTTAAAATGTTCCCTCCCAAAACGTCATGTTCTCCTTTTTTTCCCCTCTTCAAATCCAGGTAGACATCTTAGACGTGAAGGCCCAGACGCCCCTGTTCACAGCTGTGAGTGGGAAACACCTGGACTGCGCGGTGGCCCTGCTGAAGGCCGGAGCCGACCCCAACGGCAGCCAGTACAACAACTGCTCCCCGGTGCTGATGGCGGCCCGGGAGGGAGACGTGGACATTCTCCTGGAGCTGCTGCGGTTCGGAGCCGAGGTTGATGTCCGGCCGAAGGTCCCTGAGTGGGCATCCAACGCCACATCCTGCAGGGGGCCCCTGTACATCTCGGCCATCTACGGACACCTGGACTGCTTTAGGCTGCTCCTGCTGCACGGGGCCGACCCCGACTACAATTGCACTGACGAGAAGATGCTGGCCAGGATCAAGCAGCCCAAGACCGTTGTGGAGGTGTGTCTCCGTTACGGCTGTGGGGTGGAGTTCATTCAGCTGCTCATTGACTTTGGGGCAGATCTCTACTTACCTACACTTATTATCGACAAAACCACGAAGCAGAATGAAGCTCTCCTGTTGCTGCTCAGAGAAAGAGGTGAGACTGGTACATCTAGTCAAAGGTTAAATCCGTCCTCCTACAAATGCTTCACCTTTGTCATTTTTTTACCCAACAGTTTGTCCCAAAACACTGATGTCACAGGCCCGGCTGGCGATCCGAAGACACATCCTGTCTGCTGATAAGGACCCAGCAATAGGCAGTTTGGACGTACCTGTGATCTTAAGGAGCTACCTAAAGCACAGAAACTCTGACCCTGAGTGATATTCGTTTGAGTTTACCATTTTCGCCTGAACCGTCCTGTGACTTTAAAGTTGGGTTGCTTGTTTCTACATGCGCATTATTTTCAATGAGTAGGAAAAGGTGGAACTGTAGTACCAGTTCCTCAGTGAACCAAAACATTTATACAGTATGAAATTTGAAGCATTTTGTAGCTTTAATGAATATTAGTCTGATTTTAGCCGATAGACCAAATAAATCATCTGTTCCATTGGTCATTAACGCGAGATTGTTAGCTAACAATGTAGATGCTGTTAGTGTGTTAAGATGCCTCCTCATGTCTGGAGTAACACAGACTGCTACAGGAGCTCATATAAGCGTCATACCCTCAGTATCTACAACAATTCTTAACAGAAAGTCTGATAATATGAGTCACGACTACATTTAATTTCCCTTTGGGATTAATTTTGTACTTGAAATCCCAGTTGTGTGCTTTTCGAAATTGTTTACAAATAAGCCGTTAATGTGTTGCACTGGTTTTATTCAGCCTCTGATGAAAACAGTTCGAGTTGAGTCAGATGGGAAGAAGAGCATTTGTAAGGATCCACTTTCATCTTGCCCTCTTGCAGATCACCAAAAAGAAACCATTCCTTTGCAGCTCTGGCCAAAAGATTACATCTGACCTGGACTGTTGGCTAAATAACTGTGCAGTGACATGCATGACCTGTGGTACATCCCTTGGACTTCATGATGCTGTTGAGGCTTTAAAAGAACACCAGGAATTGTACTGACATCGAATTGTCCTCTAATGAGATGACTTATAAAATCAACTGGATCTTATTTAGAGGTATCAGAGATAAGCTTAATTAGATGTGCATGTTTCAGAACCCCGTTTATATATTTTTCCTTCCACTTCCCAATCATTTACTGCTTCCAGTTCTGTTTCCAAATAAAATATATTTAAGTTTGTTGTCATAATCTGAAAAAAAGTGTATTATTTCAAGAGATCTCAAAAACAAGTCAGTCTCTTCAGAGTCCATTGTGTATTTCACCGACAAGGACGATGAACTATCCACAAGGGAAGTGTAACACCGTGACCGGCCACTAGAGAGCAGTCACACAGCATGCCGTTTCAGTCCCCATCAGAAGCTTCCCCTGGTGAGTTTTTGCATCAGGTTTATGGCCCCACCGGATGCATAGCCGCTGAACTAATAGGCACCCGGAGGAACACACTGCATCACACCAGGATGTCTTAGAAGTACGGCAGCAGAAAAGAAATGGAATCTCGCAACTTTGGACTTCAAAACATCAGGAAGCGGAGCGAACAGCCTACGATCCGGCGTGCCAAGTAGGGAGATGTGTTCATGGATGTGTTCGCGTAACTTCCATTACTAATTCATAGCAGCTAAGTCATATGGAAGCTACAATTGGAGGCTGCAAGTCTGTTGATTTGTTTTATTCGTGACGCGACCGCGGTTCTCTCGTGGCCTTTAGTCTTTCCTTTGTAGTAACCGGTGTGAATGTGTCATGTGTTTGAAATGGCTCCTACAAACAGGAGGTGATGTCACAGGAACAGGAAACTCGACAACAATCAACCTCTCACACCCACACACGCTAATGCTTCAACGAGGCGTTCTGTAGAGGTTTTTATTTTCAACAAAAGTACAGCTATATCAGATATGGATTTAAATTGTTTTTTTTGTGTTTTCTTTACAGCGAAGTACAACATATTCCCAGTGCTTCTGAATACATCAAAACATAGAATGTACATACAGCTGACATCTCCACTCTCCCATTCACAGTTTCTGGATTGAATAGGCATTATTTTTCAGGTTTGTATCAATTTCTACAACGAATAAAGGCCAGCGATAAAAAAAAGAAGCAAACAAGAACAAACAAAAAGGAAAAATAAAAACACTGTTTGCATATGGTGTCAAAAGATGTGGAGTACTTTTCTGTAACAGGAAAAAAAATCCGGGCCTCAAACGTAATGATAATATATACAATGAAAACTTTTCAAGGTTGGGGGCTGAAGTCTTCTTGTTGTGTCTGAACGCCACATGAATATATGGCAGTTGAAGACTTTGAAACAACACAGGACCCTATAATCAAGCTGTGAGCAACTACTAAAGAAGATTCTTTAAGGATGCCTTAAAAAAACATGTTATACCCCTTATAGATTTTCCACATCTGCCACGTAACAACCAGGAACTGCTATCCATTTTATTATGGTTAATCGTGATAGATCAGCATTGGGGTTTGCCTAATTGTAAAGCGCCAGGGAAATAACACATTGTTTGATTTTATTTCGTTTTACAAACAAAATCTGAAACTGTCATCTGTATTTATACTTTGTAGACTAAAGCAGACGGTCTATTGGCGGACCTCTTCGCCGGTTTTGAACGTCTTCGAAAACCCTAATGCTCAGTCCGATTGGATGGAAAGCTTTTGCAAACACTGCTGTTCAGGCCTTGCTTGCTATAAATTCTCCGTCAGGTTTAGGTCTGGACTTTGACTGAGCCGTTCTAGCACATGAACATGCTTTGATTTAAACATTTTCATTACGTCTCTGGCTGTAGGTTTTAGGGTGGTTTTCGTGTTGCAAGCAGAACCTCCACCTCGGTATCAGGTCCCTGATTTTTATATCGAGCGACATCCCGTTCAACTGTGGAGCCAACGATGTTCTACATGTTGGCTGTGTTCCCTACATGGTCTGTGGTACGCTGAAAATAAGACTGTTGATTATTAACTATCTGGACCAGGTTTGTGCAGGTCATGATTATAAGCAATCCTATGAGAAGATACTGCCACCTGGGTCCTGGATATTTGTAGTTTCTCCAGTGTTTCTAAAGCCTTTTGGCCGCTTCTCTGTTTAACGATCTCCTTGCTGGACTAGTCAAGTATGTGTATGAGTCCAATAGAACAATCACAGCAATTGAACGTTCCTTTGTAAGATGCTAAAAATGTATTTTTAGAATATAATAATTCCTGCTTTCTATCTTTTTATTTGTTTGCTATGTTTTTTTGGTCTTTTTGCCGCTATTAATTTATACCTAACTTTACCATATAGGTAATTTATTAAGACAAGATTGAAACGTGTCTTATTTCTGGGGGTTTCATAGACCTTTAGCACCCTTTATTTAGTAAAAACTATGTGTAATTTCCCCTTAACTTCACAATTGCACCCATGTGGGTCTATGTAATTAAATTACAATAAAGCACCATCATGTTAAGTGGTTTTAACATTACAAAATGTGCAAAAGTTCAAGGTGTATTCCCATTTTTGCTGGGGACTGAAAGCTGAACGTAGATGGTCACTGGCTCAAGTTAAGCATGGACTAAAAAACAACAACAACCAAGAACGAGAAAAATCAAAGTATCGTGTGTTGAATTTCCGTCTGCTAATTTGGCTTCCATGAGCAGAGAGACAGATAAAAAAATATATAAATCTGTCCTCAAAGTGGACAGATACCTGTCCTGTAGGACTCCACGGAGGTCAGATTGATAGTTATATAAGAACAAAACCAACCCAGTATATACATTATTAAAATGTTTGGCCCAAACGTAAAGACCGTAATACTGATGTCAATAAATAGAGGAGTAAAATCTCATGTCAGGTTATTAATTAAACTAGTGAGTGATTTCAGTGGGGGGGGATCTAGCGTTAGCTTGTGTAAAGGGGGGGAGGGGTTACATGTCCTCGTATCTTCTTTTCAAACTACAAACCTATACACAAACAGCAGCGATCAGAGCTAACTCCTATTTGGTTAACTGTTGTCTTAGAAGAATTATACCCGTTTTGCCTCAGCTTGATGATAGTACTCCAAAAAAACATTTAAACAAAAAGAAGAAAAAACAGCAGACTGCAGGCATGAAAGAAAAATGTCCTAAACGAAAAGTTGCAATTATAAAACACCCATTTTTATCTGGGCATGGAGACCATCGGTGTCTGTCATCCCAACTAACAGATGTTTGGATCCGGCAGGAGAGACCGTCATGGTGCTCTAAGTGGCAATAAATTAAAAAAACAAAACAAAAAAACACAGGCTACAGCTCGGAGCGTGAAGTGAGCAGGTTACAGGTGGACAGAGAAAACAACTCCCTTTAGTGAGATGGCACGGCTTCACGTATGAATGGTTCTGCAGCGGGGGGAGGGGTGGTGTGGGGTTAGGGAGGAAATGAAAGAAAGGAAAAACGCTCGGAGGTTTCGATGAACGTAAATAATCCGTTAAGAGTTGCCTTGAGTCTCATGCAAAATATTGGATGCCACAAGCATGCATTTACCTGGTACTGAGGTCTACTGCACGCTAGAACCGGAACAACATTCGTCCCCAAACGCAAAATATCCAAATATATGATCTGTTCTTTTTACACTATTTACAGAGTGTAGCAGATAAAGTTAAAATAGACAACCTCTTTCGGTTCATAACTCACTATTAATAATATACTCTGAAAACGTGAAGTCTAACTTGAGTAATGAGAATCTGTTTCCTACCCTCTAAATCGAAATCAAACCCTCCCTCTGCAAGATATATAGATAATAAACCAACTCTACGTAGCTGGGGTTACAACAAACTGTCTCTCAGTGCAAGTGGACTGCAGCCATGTGAGTGTAATACAAAATAATAACAATAATAAAGTGTTTAAAACTAAGTGGCGGGGCGGGGTGGGGGTGGGCTGAAAAGGCCTGACCTCTTTGAGATTCTGTCCGAATTGCTGGAGTTTCTCGAGCGCTGGGAGTCAGGGTGGAGGGCGGGAGTGATGTGGACGAGGAATTCCCAGAGCGCGAACGAGAAGAAGAGAGAAAGGAAGAAATGCACCGAAGGGGAAAATACATGACTAATTCAAATCTGCCAGTGAAAACTGAATAGATAATCACTAGTGGAATGCTGGAAGGCACTGTTAGATAGCATCTCTCTTCTCCGCAGCAGAACGGGCCAGCAAGTGATTGTGCGTCTGTGTTGTGTGTGTGGTGTTGATTTGACGGGGGCGGTGGGGTGGTGGTGGATAGGTGTAGCACGGGACCTGAGGTTAACATGGCCTGGGGAAACCATTTCTTTATGCTGTGCCAGGCATGAGAGTTAATCTTCCAAGACAATCTCACTGGGAGCCATCTCTACAGACACCAGCAGCCAACTCACCCTTGTTCTCGACTTCCTTTACTGAAACGGAAAATAAAAATTACGCGACACACAAAGCAAAGTCTAAGGTTCTCTTTTCCAATAGGTTATAAGGCCCGTACGAAGGCAAACCAAGGGACGTGAAACGAGATTTACCTCTTCCATAGCACACGGTCGTGAAAAGTGAAGATATACAATGATATATCACATTGCACAATTGTCATACAGTGTATGAACTGTCCGTCGGGTGATAATAATTTAACACAAAAAACAAAACAAAAGGAAGTACATCCGAGGTCAAAACATGATCACACGGCATGGTCAAATGGGTTCACTTACATTCCATCCCGAGAGCAGAATTTACGCCTTCATGATGATTTTTTTGCCCCCTTCTCAGATCCTCCCTTATCTGAACGCCTCAGCCAGAAGGACTCAAGGATCTCTTTCTCTCTCTCAATCTCTCCCAAAGCGACCGCAGGGACTTTGTTGATTAAACAAATCAATCTGATCGGGCATCAGTCCTTTGCAAATCACTTAACGGTGCCGGAGCTAACTGCCAGAACACGGATCAGATCTGGAAAGCGTTGTGGAACGAAAGGGGGGGGGGGGGTTAAGAGAGAGAGGGGGGTTGG
>JAVLVB010001238.1:1076223-1122332 GCA_032876305.1 Orestias chungarensis
TTCCCTCCCCCGTGGTATCGACTCGTCCTTAACCGGTGTACCGGGTATGGATTTGCACAAATTTGTTTTTTCACACTGTAGCGTTGCATATTTGTATCCAATGTATTGTGATGAGAGCAGAATAACTAAGATTGAATATATTGTACTGTGTGAACACTAGAAAATCAACTCCAAAAGTCTTTTTTTCCCCCCTTTAGAGCAGGACGTCAGAAAGAGATTTTTTTGTTTAGTTTTTTTAGGACCTTGGCCGATGCATCAACTTGACTTTTACTGCTCATTTCTGGAGGTAGGCTGTGCTCTTTCCAAACGCCCAGTAAGCTGCCAGCACAGTGCTACAGGGGTGGTCTCTGGGGAGTGGTGGTGGTGTGGGGCTGTGGCGTGGGGCAGGTGGACCATAACCTGCCTATCTCTGGCTCCCAGCCGGCTCGACTGAGCGGGACGCACCGAGCATCGCTGTGAGCCGATGTGAATACCCTGTCACGAGCAAGTTGGCGGGTGGATGTAAATCTTCTATTGATGTTCCATCTATTGATTTGTTCCCTGACCTGTCATATCATGGCTGATGGCAGGTTTGTCAAGGAATGAAACCCGTCCTCGGCGAGCCACTAACTCACAGAAGCCGAGCAGGTGAATGGGGAGATAGAGGAAAAGAGGAGCGGGAAGGGAAGACTTGAAGCCAGACATAAAAAAAAGGGGGGGGGGGGGTAATTATAAATACGCGGTTAGAGAGAGAAATGGGTACGTATAGGTTCCAGATGCACAGCGGGTCTGCTCCAGCTGGGATCGTCGAGCTGAGCAGGTCAAACTCGTATTCCGAAATATCCCAGCGCTGAGAGAACTCATTCACACGTGGACCGACCCAGCTTAACTTTGCAGGGTTGCGATATCCGGATGATGACGACGACGGCGATGATGGACTCCAAAAAAAAATAAATAAAAAAATCATTTAACAATCTTAATAACTCCAGAACATTCAGAAGGTGTGAATGTGCAGAATCCGAGGGAAAGAGTCTGTGACAGCAGAGTCAGCCGGAGAAGCGTAGATGACTAAGAACGTTACTAACAAATAAGAATTGTTGTAAAGGTGTACTTTTTTCCCCCCCGTTTTCCTCAACGTTTAAATTCAAGTCTCAAAGTTCTCTTGGTGTTTCCGATCGAACGATATATTAGAATTGGTCCTTAACTTTAGAGTCTTCTGTGTATTTGTTTGTGTTTTTTGTTGTTGTTGTTGTATTTTCTTCATCATGGGATGTTATCATCCAGTGTTTAGTGCTTCTAAGAAAAATAGCTGGTCCTTCAGAAGAGTCTGTGTTCCTCTTATTTCTTAAATGGAGCTAATCTACTAAAATTCTGCCAGAAAGGCCCCTGGCCTCTTTTGGATTGACTGAATTCAAAAACCTCGCCTTGTGCCATGTCCTCCGATACCTCATACTGCCCCGCGCCGAGGGGGTCCTGCGGGGGCGGGTATGAGGGGGGCGTGCACCTGTTTACACCTGGGAAGGCGGGCGCAGCAGAAAAAAAAGCAAAGGGTTAGGGTGGGGGGTGGGGGGTGGTGGAGTAGAGACAAGGGGGGTAAGGAGGCGTTGCAGAGCACAAAGAAGAAGAGAGAAGAAGGGAGGCAGCAAAGAAGAAACATCATCATTTTTCTGTACAAAACAGACAAAAAACAACTTGAGATGCACCAAAAAACAAACCTAGCTGGTGACCAACATCTCCCAAAACAGGTCAATCCAATCTTTATTCCGGTCATTGAAAAAGCACCACTTAAAACTCTTCAGTGTGAAAACCTATCGAGTAAAGAAGTGACGTGTCTAAAGGTAAAGTTAGAAAAAAAGAAGAAGCTGATTTTAAAGTAAACATGCTGATTAAAGTAAAAGTTGGTTCGTTCAGCCTCAGAGAGGCAGCGAGACTACTCTTGCCTAAAGCTAACATCTAATGCTAAACCCCACAACTATTTATCCTCACCATGGAAATGATAGCAAATGAGTGTGACGTCACCTCTGCTAATAATAGACTTCATTTAAAGAATCCTTTATCTTTATACTGAATATTAAAAGTTCAGTATTGTTTTAGTAAAAAAAAAAATACATACATATAATTTTTAATTCTAATGCTTAATCCATAAAATTGTACATATCTTCGATTTTCTGCTGATATCTGTTGTTTCTTGGAAAGTAACTGTAATATCTAAAGTACTGAAGACTGCAATGGCAAACTCACATCAATTTAAGAAACAGGATTTATAATTATTATTTTTTCGAGGAAATAGGGAATAAAGTTTGTTATAGTTATCTGTATCTGAAATTGTTCGAGAGCACACAGGAGTCTTAAGGAGAAATTAGAATCAACTAAAATCAACAGGTTCAAGTTTTACGTGAATCAGACAATGGCCACCAAATTTGAATCGGTGCATCTCGAAGGGCAAACACAACATCCAGTCATGCTTTACACACACACAACAACAACAAGAAGTAAACAGGCACGCAGGCAAGCCCAACTAGCCTCCAGTCATCATTCCAGCGTACTGAATCTGATATATGAAACACTCGATGAAAGCTGAATCGGCAGAAAAGTGGAATTCAGCTGTAGTGAAGACACAGTGGAGGATAGTGATCCTATTCAAACTCTGAGGCAGCCCAACAGAGACCAACTGAAATGACGATGAAACCAGACTTTAAGTCTGCTCTTTTAAGTTTGTTGTCTTTGCCTTTTGTTTGAATAGTACCTTGTAACACTTACACACACACACAGGTGGAGAAAGTTGAGCCACCTGGAAGCGTTTTAATATGCACTAAACTACAGTCTACAATGTCGCTGAGCTACAGTCTACAAGCATCACGGCTATGCTAGTAGAATAAGGAATCGGAATTTAATGATGGAATATTTCAAAAGTTGCCATGGCATCTTAAAAAAAATAATAATACATAAATAACCCAAAAGGATGAGAGACAGAATCCTCCGCTTTTAGCAGACGCAGAGGTTGGATCTATTTGTGGTAAGCACAGGTTGTTTATCTTGGATTGTCAAGATAATGCTTGTAAACAGATTGGACAGTGATTGCATGCTCCAGCGCCAACGTTCTAAACACGACACCTTCCAATGCCGCTTAGCAGTTGCCATGGCATCTTATTGTGCTAGCTCTAAAGGAAAACGCTAATGCATATACCTTTATCATTTTCAAACCATGTCCATACAACATGGCCCTCTTTCTCAAGATGAAATCTATAAATGAATCTGAAATTCAAGAAAGTACTTCACCATGTGCCAGCCACGTACACATACAGCACTTAGAAACACACAACATGTACTTGTCACAGACGTCTACAGGTTCCTGGCATCAGAAAGAACATTCCAGCTGTAGTTATTACTTTATCAATACCTTAATGAATGGTCATGCTTATCCGGCAAGAACCCCAGTAATGGTAAGTGTACAAACATCTAATCTTCCAATAGAAATGGCTAAATCTTAAAGGATTGATGCCAGCGGGGGAGGGCATGTGGGTGCTCCGTCCAGCTGAAAAATCACATTTCTTTGACGTGTTCTTCTACTACTGAGCTCGTCGTTGCGTGCGTAGCATTTATTCGCTGTCACGATGATGGGGACAGAGGGTTGCCATGCCCTGGTGTTTCAGCATTAGGCGAACAGAAGCCGAACAAACCGCCTTAGCTCGGTGAGAGGAACACGTCTGGAGTGTTGCCGTTAGCGCTTTCTAAGCGAGCGCGACACAGTACCCACATGTTCTGGAGGCTGAGATCGTCCTTTAAACTTCATGCAAACAGACCCTCTGTCTTTTCATTGATGCTTAACGGCTGCTTCTATGGCTCCTATTAAACTGTCCTGACGTGGGCTGACTGACCCTCGAATCGGACGAATGATATAAAACATACATCCTCCATGATTGCTGGCACCCTTATTAAGCATGATGAAGAGGCTTCATTGCAGGACCATAATCTCAACCTATATTTTGAGTTATTAAGCGTCACAATGGACTACTAGTCTCCTCAAAATCTGGATCCTGAGTCCTTTGTTATGATCTCCTTACTTAGCCTTACCCAGGGATGGACAGATGCATTACACTGTTCTTAACAGTGAGTATGAGCTGCTTTCCACATTACTTATTATTGTTTTTCAACCTAATTATCATCTTACTACGGCCTGCTTGTTTTAGCTAGACCTACTGTAGTTTTGCTAACTGTACCTGTTAACCATTATGGTGGTAGGACAAGAAAGGGGTAAATTTTCGACCCAATTGGCATGTGTAGCGGTTGCTATGGAGACCCCGTGGCCCCAAAATGCCACTTATTGCTGCAGTTCTGTAACATTTTCGTTCTTTTTTGTGACGTTTATCGCCATCCAGCTCACCGTGCAACAAGGAACGGTATGAATAACTCATTGTGCAGCTTTGTTTCTCAGAGACTCTGTCTTTTTAAACTTTCACTTATTATTCTCACTGTACATACGAAACATTCTAGGCTGGCAGCTTTTTATGTGTAGCAATGATTCTACATTTTATCAGAGCTATTAGGAGTGCCAATAAACATTATAATCAGATAAATGTAAAGTTTTTTTACAGGTGCCAACAAGCGTGGAGGGTGCAGTATTACGACGACTGACTAAAATCTCTCGGCAGCTCTGGGATACTTGGTCCAAGACTCGCGTTTTGAGTTTGATGGGGTGCAGAAGATAAAAACAACAAGCGCAGGTTATTAAAGAAACAGTAAACAGCGATGAGAAGACAGAGCAGATCAGTGAGGAGAACTAAACAAAAAGGGAAAATCACCTGGTATCTTCTTGTTGCCTCACCTTTCTGTTTGGTCACCTTTCTCACCGTCATGGCCGCCTGTCGCTTCTGGTACTCAGAAATCTCGAAACCTAAACAACAAACACAGGAATTTGGTCACCTTTACACACCCCTCTCCTAAAAAACGTTTATGGTTTGTGATTACCGATTTTTTCGTCCTCTTGCACCATCTTCCTCTCTTCGTGGAAGGCCCTGAGCCAGCGGATCTTCTCCTCTGGCTTTTTAGCCAGGAAGATGTGGATTTCCTCACTGTCCTTGTTGAACAGCTTGAAAGCGTTCTTAACGCTGACGTTAAAGTCGTCGTCCCGGCCGTCTGTGGCATCCCGGACTTCGTAGCGGTCCATGTCGATGCGGCCCTTGTAGTAAAGTATGTCCCGACGTATCAGGTCCTGTCAACGGGCAGAAATGCGGTTATGGTCTGTGTGCAGAAGGATGTTGCCCACTGGTGCTTCTCACTTTAGTATCCAGAGTGAGTCTTTAAACAGTAAAGCCCCAATAACGTAGAATTATCACCATCATAATCACACATAGGCTGATATCTAAATGAACAGCAATGGCTTTTATTGGAGGAACACCCGACTTTAGAGTGTTACTCTTAACTTATTTCCCTTCCACTTCACCAATACGCATCGCTTTCTCGTTCTCTATCGATCTTAAGCGTCAGATGAGACCATAAGGTAGACGAGCCCTTGCAACATGCTTCTATTCTGATGGACTGAGGGCAGGTAGGATCATGGGCACACGCTGTACCGAGGATCCTGGATGTTATATAGTCAGAAAATAGCCAGGAATTTATAATTTAGAACACGTTGAGGCTAAATCCACACAGTGAGCAAGAACAACAGTTACATAAAAGGCCCGACAAAACACGGGGATTCATTTGGAGTGCCAGAGAGACTCAACTATGGGAACTGAAGGGTGGAAAAACAGAAGGAAAGCATATCTGTTTTCTTTTTCAGTTTTTTTTTTATGTCTGTGCCGTGATGAAACTGTTGCTATTCTGTCTGTGTTAATGCAGTGATGTGGCCCTTGTGTGAGTGTACTTGTGTCCATCTGCATTTGTGTCTCCATCTCCGCGAGTGTATCGAGTCCATACGAGCGTAAACATTCATTTGACAGGAAGAATAACAGCCCAAATGCATTAGAGCCCAAACGACCACAGCTCCATTTTGTGAACTGCGCCGAGGATTTGAATGCGTCTTCCCAGAGGACTGGTGTGTCTCATGCAGCGTTATGTAATCTATTTTCAACTCCTCACTAAGGTTGTATGAAGTCACACTTTGTTCAAACATCCCCCTCTTACCCAGCCATGTGATACAGCAACTCGCCAGAGCACAAGCTGGGGATTTATGTTTTTTTGTTGCAACCAGCTTGTTTCAGCCCATAAAAGCAGAGAAATAAAAGGAACCTGAAACAAACAAAGACGGGAGCCAGATAGAGCTTACCTTCTTACAGAGCACCAGC
Source organism: Orestias chungarensis (assembly GCA_032876305.1). Taxonomy (NCBI): domain Eukaryota; kingdom Metazoa; phylum Chordata; class Actinopteri; order Cyprinodontiformes; family Cyprinodontidae; genus Orestias; species Orestias chungarensis. The sequence continues at coordinate 1,082,490 of JAVLVB010001238.1, forward strand.
TGGTGATCAAAGAGGAAGAAGACTCGCTGCTGGCTGCGTCCGTACGGCTGATAGATCCATGACAACTCTCCAGTGTAGATAAGCTCAGAGCTCCTGTTTAAAATATCATCTCCCTGGATACAATCGCAGAAAAACACGACTAATTAATGAGACACTGGTACTTAGTACACTTATAGTCAATTGACTAATTATAGCTGCATTTGGAAGCGCTTATGTAATTGTTTTTCATGCTTCGAGGGACCTTTGAGGATTCTGTACAGTAAGATAATTGGAACTATCTGTTGAGCTTAACATTAGTTTTCTCTTCTATTTTCAAGATGATTTTGTACTTTGATTTTGTCTTAAATCTGTGATATAGAGTAATTTTATCATCATCAATGTCATTGTCATGTAAAACAAGATGTTAAACACATTACGTGACTCTAGTATAGTCTCTCTTTCCTCTACCGCAGCAGGCAGGGACAGTTATGGACGTGTATTTAGGAGGTTACTAGGTCGAAACTCCCAGATATGTTCCATAAATCACGTCTTTTGTCCTAGTGGCCAGAAATGGCCAGAGTAAGAGTTTTGACCAGGTCTATGGTGTATGGCATCATGCAGCTCTTCTCCTCCAATAGAAATACTTCCAAAGACAGTAAAGGACAGTTTCTGTGAAGAAACTGGCAGTAATGGCTCCCTGTACTAGGCCGACGTCAAGCAACTTGTCGTATGTAGAAAAGTGAAGGAACCCGTGATTTTATCAGTTAAATTACCAAAACTTAAAATATCTATATCTGGCTATATTGGATGGTCTGTAAGGGTGATGGGCGATATGATAAAAAAAAAAGGATCACAATTTCTTATGATACCATGAAGTAATAATTACACATCATTAGGACACCAGTCACAAAATGAAATGGTGTTTCTATCATTAAACTGCACACAGTAACAGCAAATTAATCAAATTTTTTAAAGTCCTCTTTGCTCTAATGGAACAAACTGGGGTGAAAACCAAGTAAAAATAATAATTCTGTGAGTTTCCAAATATCAAGAATCCTCATTTATCATCGTGGCGATAAATCACGATTCTTATCATGACAAGAAATTTATAACGATAATAAACGACGTGACAATGCTCAAAGCTAATTCAATCATACTGTGCATGCATGTTTTCACTATTTGCTTCATTTGAAGGGAGATTAGTTTGACAATTTCCAAACACAACACCCACAGAAGAACATTGTGCATTGAATTGGAGTTCACTCTACTCACTACTGTTTAGATTTTTACAGCCATCAGTTTTCTCCACCAGCTTATTACCGCATTAGTGCTGGTCAGCTGAAACGATCGGAGCGATCTGCAGAGCACAGCGAACCGCCAAGGAGGACAACATGCACCTGGTGTCAAAGCTTAGAGTTTTCTAACTTGGGTGCAACACTCCCTGATGGAGTAAAGCATACAAACAAAATGGATGCTTGTGTTTGTTTTAACGATATCACAGCAAGCCGATCACACAGAGTTAAGGACGGGTTTAGCTGTTTTGATTTTAATTGGAGAGTCATTTTACAGGCTGCCATACTGCCTCGCAACCAATTGCTGCAGCAACCAGAAATCCTCAGGTTGAGTCGTTCACCCAATCAAACGTAGTAGCAAACACAGCAACTGCAGTCCAGTTTAAGCACTACGAGTCCTTTGGCTAAGAATCTGAATTGCTAATTAGAGTGGCTAAAACTGCATTAGGCATTAGTCTTCCAAAGGGTATTTAGGTTTCTATTTTATGTATTTGTTCAAGTCTTTCATAAAAAGCTACCAAACTAACAGCTTAATGAAAGGATTTTGTAGCAACAGGACGAGTTTTTTGCTTCTTTAAATGTGAACTAAAAACAAATAATAGGTGTAATGCAATGTTCTTCTAAATCATTTCGATACTACGAACCTTCGTAACGGTTCTTTTACTAATGGCTCTCCAACAAGGGGGAATCTTACAGCACTCCAGGTTTACACTCATGTTTGTATGACAGCAACAGTTTTTATAGAAATGATCACAGAGGAACCTCTAGCTTGCAACATCACATAGCTTGACCAGTAGGTGAATAGAAACAAAAAAAAACTCTTTCGTGATGTTCATACCTCCCAGTCGAGAACTGAGGCTTGCCACTGGGCGATTTTGTCGATGTTCTCCAACCTCCTCTTCCTCTCATTGATCTGCTGAGTGACGTTCCGCATTACGGCCAAAGCAGCTGCCACGTATCGATAGTCACTACAGACACAAGGTACGCGTAATCACTCGAGTGTTAGGGGAGAAAAGTTATGGCTCCTGGAGTTCTTCCACTCAAAGACATATTACATTGCATTAGTGAGGGATACAGACAAGCCGATCAAAGGCAGCGGTGATAAACTCAAGTAAGAAAGTAAGTGGGGTGAGTCCATTGAAATACAGTCAAATTAACACACGGCTATTTAATTTTATTCAGCCGTCTCTTTATTCGCAGTAAGGTCTGACAGCCTCTATGCAAACTGAGCTGGATTTATCCCTCTGGCTAGGACGCGCTTCGGATCCAATCCTCACTTCGGATAATAATGTGTGTGTGTTTTTCCCACAGCGTTGTGTGTGAACAAGTGAGACAGACATAGGCCTATATCTGGCAGATTCTCCACAGCTCTCAAGCAGTGAAACACTGCGATCTGGCAGGCTTTTCTGGCTCAGCTGGCACCTGTCCCTCTCTGGCTGAGACGCTCGGTTTGTGAATGACCTGGAGCTGGCGCAGACATGCCGAATTACTTGCGCGGGTTGTCTGTGGGCTCACGCGGATGAGTTTGCACATCTGGATGCTCACGTTTGCACGTGGGCATGCGAGTGCGCGTGCAAATGTTTACGTCGTCCACTCAGCTCCAGCACGGTGCACGCAGTTTGTGGAAGTTGTCGCACGTACCAGAGAAATCTGTTAATATTTACAGTTTGGTGCATAATGCTCCTGGAAAGTGTCAGCAAAACAAAACACAGAGTGTGATTTTTCCCAGTCTGGATGCAGATTGTTGGCTCTACATCTGTTTCAGTACAAGCAAGGAGAAATTACCACCTCAGTGGAATAAACTTAACTGCTGCAGGTGTATTGCAGCACAGTGAACGCAATGATGAATCAGTTTAGCTTCTGAAGCCATGAGAATACTCTAAAGCGGACAATACCTGTGGTCTTGTGCTGTGTATTTGAGAAGCTCGGCCAACTGTAGGGGATATTTGCAGATTTTCTGGACAGGGGTGAGCAGGAAGCCGTCTATAGCGATGTCAATCATTTGCTGGAGGAGGCGACAAGCCTCGAAGAAGTGCTGATACCTGCCATCCCTCATCAGTTTGCTTAGCTCCATGCAAGCATCCAAGTGGTTGTTGCAATACTCTGAATAGATCCAGAATCCATCTTGCTGCAATGCCAAAATTGAGAGATGTATTATTAGTAGAGATTAAACAATTAAAATTACAGATCTAATAATAATTTAGCTTTAGTTTAAGCATCTAGAAATCTGAAGGTAACTGGAATTGGACCATCCTATTCTAGCCCAGGTCTGATCGACGATGGTCTGGTCAGAGACTGAAAAACGAATCCTAATTCTTAGTGAATGTACGTAGCCCTATCTATCATTTTACACTGACTCCAATACTCTTCAGTGTGGAAACTGTTACTGAGTGAGGAAGGGTAGGTTAGCTAATATCACAATTGGTCCAGGGGGCAACAGAAGTAAGGAAGGACAATTTTCTCGAGACATGCTTATTAAGGTTGTTAAAGGTATGCTTTACATGTTAGTAGAAAACACCCAGCTGGACATAATAATACAGCAAAGTTGCTCTGTTTATTTAAAAAATAACCTTTAAAGTAGTGATATCCTGATCTGATATCAGTCCGATATTGGCGAAAAAATTAACATCGGCATTCTGTTCCAGCAGCTTGTAGCATGCAGAGCCTATATGATCGCTACAAAACTCTTCACTCATTTTCTATTGTTGTAAACTACCGTGCTCGTTGAGTAATATCTCTCAATCCAGCCCTTTCTATTGTTTCACAGAACAAAAGAAATATGTAAGTATACGTGATTCATACCAACATCGTATCAGGTCAATAATGAAGACGTCTATATATGGTATTGTATCAGAAGTGAAAATATCGGATCAGGACACCCCTACTTTTAAGTAATCAGGGACTTGAGCTAGCAACGGTAAAGTAGTTGCTCTGTCTTGTGTGAGAGCAAATGCTCTCTCACCGTGACACAGTAAACTCTGCCCCTAATAAAACAAAACAAAACAAACTCCTAGATAACAGAAAGGCCATTGACAGCAGTAGGTATCCCTTCAAGCTGGGTGTTGTGAAAGGATTCAAACCTACAGGATGTCCTTTTAACTTTTATACATAACTTGAGGTGCACTAAATGCACTATTGTTCTCTTGATCCGATCGAGTTTAACCAGCTGCTGTAACTAATAAAGGATTGGAGATGAACACCAGCTAAAACAACATGAAAAGCTGGTATAAAGCAAGTGCAAGGCGGTAATAAATTTGCTATTTAACAATGTTAGACGTTAAGCATTTGCTCTCAATAACTAAATTAGACATCTTTGATTTTTATTTTGCAATGATCTTGTACGAAACTAAATTGAGCTCTTTTGAAATTACAGTCGATAGGGATCAAACTCAGCACCACAATGAGAAATTATAGTCTCTGTGTGCGCTGCTGCACTTTAATAACTGTAGAAAATAAAATAAAAATGTGTTTTACGTTATTACTCAAACTATATTAAAACTGAAAAAAGAATGTTATTTAAGTGCAGAAACAACAGTTAGCTCCAATATATAAGAAAAGGTCGGGTGGGCTAAAAATAGATAGCAAAAATGTTCATCCCTCCTTTTATAGTGGGAACAAAAATAAAGAAAATACTTACATGTTCTAAAAAGCACGGGCCAATTTCTGAGAGATGTGGTTCCTCTGTGTTGTACTGTTTCTCCAGATCTCTGACAAAGCCCATCTGGAAGCGGAAGATGTCCTCGATGTTTCCAAAAATGACCTTCAGCTGGTCGTCGTTGAACATGTCCACACGCTTCCTACACTGGCGGAAGTAACCCTTCAAAAAAAAAAAAAAAAAAACACCATGAGACTTTTTTTAAAGGTTGATATTTGTCACTCAGTTTTGTGTGAAGGGATTGTGACATGGCTGCTAGTGTTAAAGTAAAGGCCATGATTCTTTAACATTTAGTGAAAATATCAAGATGTCAAGTTGTCCAAATAATCATACTCTGTGATTTTCCTTTTTTTTTCTTAAAGCTAAAGAGCATTTTACATTTTAGCATTGCTAAGTGTACTATAGCAGAGGTACAGAGGTGAGAAGGTGACAGTTTTGCTTTATCCCAGATTTCTGTAAACATTACACTTCATCCACAAAACAAACAAAGGGCATCCAAAAAAAAAACTAAGCCGAAATGATCAGATAAGGCAAAAATGTGCCTGAGAAACCACCCAAAGTCAAAGTGCTCCATTTATCTGCTGTATCTGTTTTGAAACTGCTGTTATGCATCCATGCAAAAGCTACTGCTGGTTCCTCAGAAAAAAAAAATCAAACCCGAACCAATTTGCGTTTTTCTCAGTGCTAAAAAACTACTGCTTTGTTAATCGAACATTAATCAGAATTAAATCAGGTTTACCACATAGATTTATTTAACCCTACAAAGTTGTTTTTTTGCTAAATAAACCAAACTCACTTTAGATATAGTTCACCATAAACAGAACATCTTATGTTTGGTTTTATATTTCTTTTGTTAATTTTGTGTGAAACTTTTTTATTTTTAGGATAAATCTCAAAAACAAACTTTTACAAACACAAAAACAAGGCATGAACAGTTAGTCTGATTTGCTTACAAGAAACATATTTGTGCTCTTTAACTGCCTCTTTAAAATAATTTTCCTTTTGACTCGTATTGTATACAACCCAATTAAAATAGAGCGCATTGGCGTTTCTGAAAGTTTTGCTTACAATAAAACACATGGTCTGAAACTCTATGTGAAAATCTTCCGTTCTTTTCTGAAAAATAATTTTTTTTGTTAATGAAACACACAAACCCAAGTAAACAACACGCCCACATTCTTGTTCATTTAGTGATGTAATTGTCTAAGTAAAACATGCAGGACAATTACGAAGATTTGTATTCAGCATGCTTCTTATGAACTTTGTGTGATGTGAGATTGTGCTATTAGCACCCAGCTTTATTTTGATTGGTAATTTATACCGGTTAGCAAAAGCAAAGTACCACTGGAGAGCATCTTTATAGGTTTTGTCTGGCTAATTAATAAAGTGGTGTGGTTGTAATCAGATTCGTTTAAATGGCACATAAGAAAGGCCTTTAAGAAATGAACAAAACAAAGCCGAATTTAATTAAGGGTAAAATTCAACTTATATAGACTTATAGAGTAGTCTTACATGTTTCTGACAAGAAAAGCCTCAGCTCTGGGCTAATTTTTAATCGAAAGAAAAAAATGAGATAAAAGTGCGACTGTGGGAGTGTTACTGACTCCCTAATGTGTAGCATGAAAACACCTGCTCTACATCTCACACCTACTTTGGTTTATTCAGCTACAATTTACTACCTCTGCTACTCTTGCTAGTGGCATTAAGGGATGGCAAGGAGCGTTACTGTTGTGTAGTTGCTGGATGCTTGCATGTGTTCGGTACCTCACAGATGTCCTTGAGGTGTTTAATGTAGTGTCGCTCTGTGCTCATGATCTCGTTGATGACGTTAGCCCTCATTTGGTCTCGGTTTTGCAGGGGCGAGCCCAGACACAGGCAGTCATTGGTCGGGTCCAGATGACCGTTCTGCACCTCACTGGTCCCCTCGGCTGGCTCTGCCACGCCGTCCTCCTGGTTCACCCAAAGCTGAGGACAAATACATTCACACGTAGGCCCACTTCATAAGAGCTGATAGGAGCGCAATACGGCTTTGACGCATAAATCTGATGGAAGAGGTTTCGCTGAGCAGATCTATACGGCATACTCTACTCCTATTACAGTTGCGGCACAAGATGTAGAAAACGACTTCAAATTAATTTGTCTTTTATTGCAGTAGCATAATCTCAAGTGAAATAAAAATTGGATTTTTTTACCACTGTAAAATGTTTAACAGAGTTATCGGCGTTTCTGCTTCCTGGTTCAGTCACCAAGTCCTCCTGTTGCATTTACCAAGGTTAGTGCATACAAGGCAAGGCATCTAGGAATATTACTATTTCCTATATTCAGATTTTCTTAGGATTTCTGGCTTGGGACAACAATGTTCATTAAAGTATGTTGATATTTGTTTAATTTCCGCATCTTTATGCCACTAAAAGACTAAATGAAAATACATTTTAGGGTTTTGGGAGAACAAATGGTGTGTTTTTATAAAAAATAAAAAAATATCCAGGAGATCACAAATTCTCCACCACAGTAATCTGCCAAATCCAACTGGACTGGTTGTCAAAATTCTGACATTTTTTATTTATTTATTGGCTATAGTAGGATAGAAAAGAATGATTTTATTAAAGCCACTCTCGGCTGGATTCTTATTTTAACAACTGAGCTTTAAAGCTTCACCTTACTTGTTTACCAGAAAAATGTGTTGATCCTGCTTTGTCATTTCTGACAAACGTCTTCCGACTTAAACAGATCAACAGCCACTTGTTGTATTTACTGGGATTGTTTTCTTGGTTTTCCCATGTTGCCATTATGTTTGTATCCTAGAATAATAATAATTCATTGTCTGAACTAAAAGTACCCTGACACACACAAGTAATTATTACCTTATTGAATAAAACATGGTAAGTATACTCAGTGTATCTAATTATTTTTCAATTTAAAATTATGTTACTGCAGTAAGAGAAAAAAAAAGTGAACTTGACAGGATTTCCTTTACATACCCTTACTTAGGGCTCTGTATGATCAGCCTTATTATTGAGGGTTAGTATCACAACATTGTAGCGTCATTCAGGCATAGCTAAACATGTATCGGTCACATTTCAGCCTGAGCATGAATGCACAAACACACATATACATAAACTAAATCAATTAGTTTTAGAGTGTTTCACAAAATCTGCACAATAAAAGGGGATTCCTGATACAGCATCTCGAAAAAGTTAGGGAGATCCCGCCAATCATAGTTGAGAAGTTAAATAAGTTTATTTCTAAGGAAAAACTGGGGGTTGATTTTAAGCTTAACTTCAGTCAATTCTATTAAAGCTATGCACACAATGACCCTCCAAAGCGGCACCTCTCGCGCACACACATCCACATATAAAGCGTTTCCCAGTCTTTCGCAGGAGAGGCCGGGTGAGCGTGGTTTGATCTGCCCAGCAGCAAACACCTGATGACACACAGTTCGCCAAGAGTACATCCACGACCCAACGTCTACAACGCCACACACAGGATGGGAGATGCAGCGCCACTGACAAGCAGAGTGACGGGCGGTTGAGCCCTGACGAGAACTGGCAGTGGTACACTGCGACTGAGAAGTAGTCAGAGTCAATAGTAAAACAAAAAGTACTGGGGGAAAATCCTTATATTCCTTGTAAAGAGATAATCAAATAAATCCCCCTGAGATTAAAATCTTTTGCATGATCGTATTAGTGGGATGTTACTCTAGACCAGTAGGGGGTATTTCACACGGTCTTTACTTTTGACTCATCAGTGGCGCCTCTCTGCTGAGCCCTTTGAGGAATGATGTGACAACGGCATGGGTACATTTACGTCCGGTAATGTCAAGGGAATGTTGCGCGGACAGACTGGAGCGAGCGGGCAGGCTGGATGGGTGGATGAAAAACAAAACAAAAAAACGCACCTTTGACGTGGTGTTTTGGAACCGTGGAGTTGCTATGGGGTTGATATAGAAAACCTGTTTTGTTTGGGGCTGAGGAGGATGGGGTTCCACCTTGGAGAGAGAGAATGACAGAACAGAGAGACACCGTTTGGTTGACAGCCACCGAGCCTGTCGTTCCTGCCCTCTCAGGGGTGAGTATGGAAAGGTGGACATGTGGGAATGGCCATGAGCAAAGTCTGGAGGGGAGGTGGTCTGCAGTGGAAGGACTCCATCTATGGTAGAGTCACTCGGTTAAAAATTAAAGCCTACTTCAACGGGAAATTTGATTGCAGCAACCACAAACTTTAATGTGCTTGTAAAGACTTGAATAAGACACACCAACAAAAAGATCCAAAATTGACTGAACCTGTAGGGTTTTGGCTTCATGTTTTAAAGTCAGGATGCCATCAGTTTGACCCCACACTAGCGCGCCACGCTTGTGATGAATTCTCTGGTGGTATGTTTAACTTTTTTCTTTAACAATGGCTATATTTTGCCACTCTTCATAAAAACAAGTTTGTGCAGTTTGAGCGTCTGAGCTGTAGATCCTTGAAGATCCTTCAGAGGTACCCTGGGTCTCTTGGCTGCTTCTATGAATCATGCTTCCTTTGCAGGGCCTGTCTGTTTAGATGGAAGGTAAAGTCTTAATAGTTTTTCCATTTTATGTGAAGGACTGAAAAGTGTTGATGCTGCTCATTCGGTAATGTTCTGCAGCCAAGCTCTGAGGTTTTCACTAAGCAACTCTGATGAAATACATTAAAAAAAGTACTCAGGTGGACTTGATTTACTCATGTTAATGTGACTTCAAGTGGTTGCAATGGATTTTCTTTTGGAGAATCCTCACCAGAATCTTCTTTTGTTTTATGTACCAATTGTACACATCTATTGTTTCCCTTCTGCTTCAACATGCGCACAAGTTTGACTTGATGTAAAATATTTATGTTTATTAAGGTTTGTGGTTGTAATTTAACAAAATGAGTATTAGATTTTACACAACAAATTTGGTTTACAATTAACTCCTTAACATGTAAGCAGCCTAGCGTGTGGCACATATACCCTGCAGAGCAGTAACGTGTTATCTGTATCGCTCCAGGCTGCTGGTTTCCATGCCGTATACACTTCATTTCAACACAATGTTTTGGCTGCAAGGTGTATATAGTTTACAGTGACAAGTCCTAGAGAGCTGCAAAACAATAAAATAAATAAATAAAAATAGGAGTACAGTTGTTTGCAGAAGTGTGCAGTAGCTACATCAGAACAATCTAACAGTCTGTGCAAGATGCTACAGTTATCACAATACAGTCCCCGGGAAATAAATTGTATTTAGTGCATTACTTTTAATGTGACCACGTGCAGTGGCATGTTATTCCCTACACTTTGTTCATTCACAAATCAGCATTTCAGCACATAAAAGGATCTTCAGTGTCAGCGGTTCATCGACGCCATGCCCGCCACCGACTCACCCGTACGAAGCTGGCGGGGAACCATCCTTCCTCCTCATCGATCTGGCCCCACCACCAGTCCTTGTTGGAGGCGTCCAGCACCTTTATGACGTCGCCGGCCTTAAACGCCAGCTCCCGATCCGCCATGGTCACATGGTCCCATACCGCCTCAGCATTGACGACTGAGCCTCCACTTATCAACTGAGGGAGAGAGACAGGGGGGCCCGCTTTGTTTTACTCCGATCACAGAAAAACACTGATGTGTTGATGATGTGAGGCTAAACTGACATTCATTAATACAATGCAGGTTTTAAGCAGAACATAAACTTTATGTTCATTTTAAAACATTAAAATGACTCATTTTAGCCTTAACCCTTGGAGTTTTTTTTGTTAAAACTGTTGGATTATTACAGGGAGAAGGAATTGGACAAAACAGTACAAATAAAGCAACACAAAACAGGCAACATTATTAATGGAGAAACAACACACTGGCTCATTATGACAATGCAATAGCAAGTGTTAACATAATATATCTCCCGTGACAACATTGGGGGAGAACCTCCCTTCGTGTTTTCACCCCCGCTTGTTGTTTTTTTAATCCACATAACAGTCCTCAGCAAATCACGGCCCAGTGACTCATCCCTGTGTATCGATTACAGAATCATGAATTAATAATGTGTACGTCTTGTCGCACGGTAAATAAACAGTGAAAGAGCACAGCTGTGAGCAGGGCCAGGATATCACAGGGAGTACCGAGCGCAGTCATATGTCTTCATGCGTTCGCATCTGGATCTTTGATCATATTTTGTCACGTTGGAACCACAGAGTGGTTATTGTTTTGTTTTTTTGATAAGAAACTCAAAAACCACGTGGTTGTAAATTGGAATAAAACCTACACATAGTTTTTAAACACTTTTAGTAAGATTTCCATTCGACTGTTCTGGGATTTGTCCCTAGCCCTCCTCTCCCTGCTGAAGAAAAGCCTTCTCACAGAATAATGCTGCCACCACCAGAACTCACGTTGGGTATGATGTGTTTTGTGGTAATCGTCCGCCACATGTTGGATTTTTGCAGTGTAATTTTACACTCATACAACCAAAGCACCCTCCTCATGTGAAAAACTAGACTTCCTTATGACTTTCCCTTGAGGAAAGCGTTCCACTTGCGAGATTTGTGGACTGCGCGACTAATAGACAGCAGAATCTAGCTGAGCTGTGGACCTATGCTGTTCAAATCCAGAAGATCTGAATACTTTTGGAAGATACTTTATAAAGTCACCGGAGGAGTAGGGGCACTGAAGCCTGCAGGGTGATGAGTATTCTCTATGAGACCTGGAGAAGATAAAGGTTGTTCTCATTAAAGGAATAAGAGGTGGCAGACAGTGTTCTGAACACGGAGCCGAGACTGACATCATCACTCCGCAGCCTCACCATCCATCACGCTGACTACTCAGCTTTCTTGCTTTGACGGCTACACGTCCGTGCGTATCTGCGCATCTAGAGCCACGCTTCTCTCTTTGTGTATGTTAGCCCTGTTTACGGCTCCGTGAGATGTTTCTAAAAGTGTTCTCCCCGGCGTCGCGCTCATCGGCATTCCGCTGTTCGGAGCTGACCAAGCATCCATTCCCTGGGGCTGCAGGCAGAGTAGCCAGGCCTAACCAAGCCTGACAGGCGAGGCTTAGGCTCCAGGTAAGGAGTTATTATTGGAGACGACGGTAACCTACGGACGGGTATGAAATTCTCTGTATTCTATTTAGGCTTCTGTTATTTCTTCTTAAAACAAATAAGCTATGTTTGATGAATCAACTAAAATGTCAACTATTTTGTTTCTCTCGCTTTTCGAACGAGCACGGGCCCTCCAACCTGAACCAAAGCACACACTCAAGACGGCTGAGCCAGGCAGCTGCAGGGGATTTAAGCCAATCAGGGCAAAGGAGTGAAAGCAAGGGGAGGTAGAGCCGTCGTCATGGTGACAGATGAGGATGCTTCACTGGTGCTGACAAAGATGATGGGATGAGGCAAGGACACTTCAGGAAGCACCAGAATATTTCCAAATGTGACGAGCTGTGACAAACAAAGAGTGAGCACCGAGCGAGCGTACAATCACTCTGCTGTTCGGTTTTACACTTGGAACCTGTCGCACGCAAACGGAAAGCTGGAGGGTGGGTCGGGGTGTGTGATTTTGAGCTTCTGGATGATGTTGACATCAAGAAGGTACGTGACAGTATTTGTAGCAGCAAAGCTGCAAATAAGAAAACCCATTTCCCGTGGATAAGTTAGGACATGTATGCAACTCTTAACAAGATAACCTTGGTCAAAATGTAAACCTGACTTGATTCATTCTAATTCTAACAGAAAGGGAACAATTACTGCTTCTCTCAGGGAGCTGATGGGCCCCTTTAAACCCCCACACACAGCCGGAGGATAATCCAGCCACTCTGGTCCTTTGTCGTTTCACTGTAGAAGCCGCGTGACTTGAAATATTAAGCAATTTTGAAAACAAAATGAAAACTCCGGTGCACATAGATATATACAACAGACGAGCGTTTGCATTTAGGTCGGCCCAGCTTCCTGCATTCCCACCTCCTGTCCTCCACTTCATCTTTAAAACCATACAGCGCAATCCCTCTCTACCAATAAACTGTAACACGGACAGCACAGGGGGAAAAAAGAAGTGAGAAAGATCATTTACTCCCAACATCTCCGACCCCATCCCACCTTAATCCCCTTTGCCTCGTTGCTTGATTTTCCAAATGAGAACAGTTCTGTGCTCTCCAATATATTGCATCCCCTTTTCCTTCACATGTCTGAATAAATTAAAGCATTACATAATCAATCTTCCCCAATCTTCCAGAACACCCCCATACCTAGTTTGATCACTTGGCATACCGTAAACACAAAGATAAAGACATGCTCATTATTACCTTTTCGTCCATGCGCTCTTTCTATTATAGATGTATTACCAAAGATCATGGAGCCTGGAATCACAGTAAAACCTGCAAATGTTGTATTTGGGTCAATGCAAATAAATGCAGAGAAGTCTGTTGCCACATATAGAAGCATATGACAAGGGTTCCTCTTTCGGAGGCTAGCAAATATGTCAGAATGAAAAGCTGATTCATTTGCTTGTATCATCCGTTCAACACATCAGCATTCACCGCACCGGCAGACTCACTGCATTCCAACATCCCCGTGCCCAAACACGGCACTGCTGCACCAAAAAACACCTATAGCGTCCCTGAGTAGACGCACGCTAGCCTCGCGTCCAAAGCCTTACCATGTTGGCGGCGTGCAGGTGTTCGCAGAGCGTGTGCATGAAGAAGTCAGGCTCATTCAAATCACCATAACTGAATCCCCTTTAAGGAAGCCGTCCAGGCGACCGTCCTCCTTAGATGTCAAGTAACAAGACGCCGTTATCCCTGAAAGAGCTTCCTCTGTTCCGACGCACTGAGTGAGTTTCGCAGTCCGTCCTCCCTGTGTCTGCCAGCCCTCTTATGTAATACACTTATACCCCGAGTCTGGGAGCCAATCAAAGACGCGCTCCTCGGAGCCGGTGAGAAACTCACGCACATCCTCACACAAAACGGTCGTCTCCCTCATTCACGCACCATCTGCACATCCGACACTTCTGGCTGCGCGGCACACGACCCAGCACAGCTCTGTCTGACGGCACCTGGCCTGGAGGCATCATGCGTTCAAGGAGGAACACCGGATAGCACCCAATCGAGAGCATCAGTCATATGCTGCTTTTCATCTTTACATGTCACACGCATCTGCAGTGGGAAATCTGGTGGCATCTCGTTTTTTGTTTTTTTTTACTTAGGGTAAATGTTTCGGTCCTGTGAGTTCAGAGCTAAGGAGGATGTTAATGTGATATACCAGAGTGATGACAACTCCAGCCCACATGCTCTGGCATGTGATGAAAGTATCCGGGTTGAAGGCGTCACTAGCAGACTTCTCTGTTTATGCACCAAAACCAAGGCAGATCCTAAGCGGAGGGCAGTAGCCTGGGGAACTCAAGGCTTTCGGGAAGGAGGGAGTCCAAAACACTTTTCTAACACCCATTGCTCTTGTTTTAGTTTGTCCAAACCTGTATGTGCATCTTTCTTATTCTCAAACTTCTGAAGCACGAATGCAGAACTGCTCCTAAAATAGCTGCACTGATCAAACGGCGGCTTTCTGCACTGACTTAGTCCGCCCACGCTAACACTGGATACTATGCATGCATTTAGAGGGAAATCCACCTATATCCATGTCCATTTATGTAAAGCAGCCGGTTTTGTATGAATTAATTTTAGGACAGGAGAAGTCACATATTGAATATTTTTTGTTTTTCTTGTTTTGCTTTAGCGCACAACTACAAGTTAGCTACAAGTTAACAAAGTAAATTATGAAACTGCAAATAATGAATGTTATAAAATGAAACAGTTAAAGTGATGCAAAAGTTCTAAATATTTTATAGTCTTCTGCATCCCTTACTGATGTGGAAATGCAGTTTTCTCTGTCTCCATAAAAACTGTCAAAGCTTTGCTAGTGGTTAGGGAGTGAACAACTGTACAACTGTGACCTGAAGCAGAAATGAGTGCGAATCCCTCCCGTCTGCAGGCCTGCATCGCCGTGTTTGCGTCTGCGTATGCATAGTCCACTCTGCTTTTTGAACCTGGTGTGGAAATAAAGCAGGTATGGAACATAATATGAAAAATGAGGAGATTGCTTTGATGATTTTTTAATTCCTCGCACTTCCAAACAGAACTATTTGAAATCAAAGTTGTCATTGCACCACTACTAACCTAACCTAACCCCGAAACTCCAGGCCCATGAAAAGGAATAACAGCCAACTTGAGGCGCACTCTCCATTAAGTCCTTCTCTGTTTTCGGGTGCCTCAATAACTTAGCTAAATTACCACATAAAGCTATAGCGATGGCACTCTTTCGGGTACTTTTGTAGCTCAACTGAGATGTTACAACAAAGGTGCATAAACACAAGGACTGCTGACACTATCAATAAATAAACACATGGGTGAAAGAAACTGGAAAACGGGCTTCGGTCTTGGGGCCGGTAACCCCCTGGATCCGGCCCTGCGTACAACACTTGCCACTTAAGCACAGCGGTCTAGAAGACAAAGCACTCTGGCTTGAGTGTGAAACAGCACATGCAGTAGGCGGTATATCTCCATAAATAGGTCCGTCATAGATGGCTCTGGGAAAGGCTTTTAGCCTATCTATTTCTGACATTCATGCAACATTCACAATATGTGCATCCAATCCTTCTTTTTAACACCGCAGCAGAAAAAAGTATAAGTGTGTGTTCTTTTTTATTTTCACTACCTCTTATTACCATCAGACAAGCCTTTCTACTCAGAGAACATTCTGTCTGAAACAAACATCAATATATAATCCCTTGCCAACAATCATCACTGTAAAGTGAACAGGTTAGCGCATGAGCGTCAGGTGGAAACTGCAGGGCGGACGAATGAGAATATTGGGGGCTGTGAAATGGGAGCCGAGTTTAGCTGAATCTAAAATGGGGGAAACCTGGAGTGATGGAGGCCTTCCTTTATTAGGCCACAGCCCCTGCCTGCTGCCGGCTAGCGCTCAGCAGAGATCACAGCCATCCTCCGGAGTATCGAGCCGAAGCTGCTAGCTGCAGATATGGCATCCAGTTATGCACAGAGATCACTGAGCAGCTATCAGCTGCCATGTTGTGAATGTGGCTATGGTGGATCATAACAGAAAAAGAAAAAAAGAAAAACAAGTCCTGACGCAGCAGTAGGTTAGGGCTGGAAAATCAGATTCATTTTTTTTTTCTTCCACCTTTTAAGACAAAAACAATGCATGTAAGATATTGGAACACACAATAATCGGAGGACACATCATTTAGGGGGCTGTGGGGGTGTGACATGAAGCTCCAAGTGAAGCACAGAGGACGGTAAAGAGCATCACAGAACCGCAGCCACCAGACAACAGCAGCTCCCAGAGACGGTGAGAGGACACAAGACATAACGAAGGTTTAGGGGAGGAGGGATGATGCTGGTGGGGGGGTGGTTGTGGACACAGAAATACATTATGTTGTACCAACGTCATTCATTTCAACGCGTAGCCGTGATGAAGCGCCGGGTGTCCCCGCTCTGGACCAACGCGCGCCGCTTCTCTCTCCCCTCCAGAGCGCACCGGGCCCGGAGCGCGGATCCATTACCGAGCGCCGAGCAGGAACATCAACAGCACGTTCACAAGCACCAGCACCGCGATCACCGAAAACACCGCGCACGTCTGCGCGTCCAAGGCCATGGCGCAGCGCTGCGGGCCGAGGCTCACGGAGGCGTTCCCCGCAGCACCGCCGCGGAACAAAAAAAAAACCCCCCTCCCTGCCCGCCCGCCCCGGGCTAGACGCGAGGCTCCGCAGCGGCCGACAGATCCACCATAGCCGGTGCGTTATGGAAGAGGAGCAGTGATGGAGGAGGAGAGGGAGGGAGGTGAGGTAGTGGAGGAGGGGAAAAATATATGTCTTCCTATGCCTCTTCACGACAGCGTTTCACGAAAGGCACGGGGAAGAGACGCATCATCCTCACCATCATCATCGTCATCAGTCCGCACCGCGCTCTCTCCCCCCGCTAAGTCCGACACCTGTGGGGGGGTTCTCTCGCCTCTCTTTCCGCCGCGCTTAGCCGCAGCCGGGCCGACAGACAGCGGGGAGGCAGTGCGCAGCCGCTCGGCAGCCTTTCCGGTGAGAGGGGGAAGCGCGGAGAGGCGGTGCTCCGGTGATCAGCGCTCTGCTGCTGGACCACCGGCTCCAGACATCACCTCCAGCCGGGGGCGTGGCCATAGCAGCCCCCCGTCACCGCTCGTGAGAACACAATCATAACCTCATCCATCTCCTCCCCCCCATCTAAAAATATCGAGCTGCTGCTGTGCTGATTTATGGCTCATCATTAGCAGCTCACCATGAAGGAAAATAATAGTTCACTCCACATCTCATTATCATACTCCGCTATTGGCAACATGTCAGCTGCTCCCATCCAAACTGATAACTAAGAATCTGTATCGTTTCCCTTTGATCAGATTCATCTACGTTTTTATATCAAAGCTTCACATCCACTGCAACCAGCATTGCTGTTATTCGTTCCTGCTGACTATGAACTGCAAACATCCAGGAGGAGAATATTTCTAGCAGCTGAACACGTGTTTGGTAGATTTAACTCAAAGGTTGTGCTTCTCATGAGATTAGATCAAATAATACTAATAAAAAAAGAAATTACAACTGATCCCATTAAAGAAATTAGGAAGGAGCCCATGCTCCCAGTGGACAGATTTATTGGAGCCACATAAAAAAGCTCTCTCTTTTTTTTCTCAATAAGACCAATAAGAGATTTGTAACATTATTTAAAAATAATCAACTAATAACATATGAATGATACACAATAAGTCCACAAGTGAGATATAAACTGAATGTCATGATTCAAAATGACCAACGAAGAGAAAGGGAAACTTTTCAGGACTTTGTGGCACATGCTTGTATGAGTAAATAATAAGCATTTGAACATGTATTTAGGAATGAAGTTCTTATTTTCGCGTTTGTGGGTGCAAGATTGTATCTAGTAGGTTACCTGAAAACATCTCATAAAAAAAATCTGATGAAATTTTTGAAATAAAAATAAAAAAATGTATACAAAAAAAGCACCCTGGTTTATTTTGAGCCTCCTCAGTTTTATAATATACTGCAGAGTGAAATATAATACGTCGTTATATTTCTTATTATTATTGATAATAATACTAATAATAAGTAGCAATAATAATAATTGATTTGCTTTTAACTTTCAACATCAGAACAATGCCAAATAATGTCAAACTGCATTACCTACTGAAAACCTTATTATTATTTTGTCTTTTTATTTTTGTGTAAAATGTGGCTTTTATATCCTGACAAGATTATCAGACTTTTATTTATCCTTTCTCTGTATTAAAAGGAAAAGTATTAGCTTCCAAAAAAAATAAAAAATAAAAAAAGGAAAAAACTGAGAGTAAAATAGAAAAGAAGGAAATCCTTAAACAGAGAAGGAGACGGCTTTAAATGCTCATGGATGTCAAAATAATTTAGATGACTAGTTTCTTTACTAACTTGAAGACCAACGCATCACTTCAGGGCTTCTATCTGCTGTGTAGTGTTTTATTAAACATTGCCAGTTCAACTCATAACTCACTATGACACGATGCCTAAAGAAAGGATTATCGGCAAGCATTTACACTGAAGTGCAGACAAGACAAAATGGTGTGTATTCTAAATAGATTACAACAGAGTTTGCAAAGTAGTAGCCCCTGTTTTGTGGCGAGGGCCATTTCCAACTGTTAGGGTGAAAAACTGAGCGATCAATTAAAGTCATTTATGAGCGTGTGAGCATCTTCAAAAGCACAAACTTCACAAAACAGAGAGGGGAGTGTAATAAAGCTGTTCACAAAGTCACAGACAAGCAGCTATAAAGTGAACATATCCAAAGAAATTCTATATAATATATATATATATATATAATCATAAAATTTTAGTTACATATTTTTCATTTCTGCTCCCATGTAAGACTGAAAAATGAGATCACTGTCTCGGATCTTAGCAGGCTGAGTTCAGACCCGTTTTTACATGCCGACAACAACAACAGAAACACAATGTTGCACAACAGTTGCATTGTGGGAAGATTTGAACAATGTGTGTAAGCACAGAGAGATAAATACGCTACACTGTGTCATCTGGTAACATTTAGATCATGTTTACAGCTGACTAGCTATATTTCTCACAGCATGTAATTTTCGTGTGACGACCTTTGACCCACAGTGAATAAGTGTGAAATTAAGCAGAGGATTTAGCTGAACAGAATTTTTTTTCTTGCAAGTTTCCTTGTATTGTAAGGTCTCCTAAGAATTTATGAATCAGGATTACTGAAATGGACACAATACAGCTTCGGTGAAAAAACACTGGCCTATCTTTATATCAACTGAATATGGCACCGTAGCTTCACAACGCCATCGTTCTGATAAAAGACATTCCCTGTTTGTTCTAAATGTTTCTTTTTATTTTGACAAATTTTTAATTTGATCTGTACTTGAAAAATGTTCTTGTTCTCCGTGCTGATTTTAAATTTACCCTGCTGTATTCAGACAACATAAAATTGTAACACCCATAAATAACCCTTAAAAATGTTTTGACATCTTGTGTTTCATATGATATCTACGTTATACCCACAAACCTCTTTTATGTTCATAGATGTTTTAATAAATACAGATTTGAAAAGTGTGATGCCCGTAATTTTCACTCACGGGATTAACAAACATGATGCATCATAAGTACCACAAGACACACCTGATAGGTTGGGGAAAGTTTTGATATTCTACAAGTTATTGTATAAAATGGTAAATGAAATACAAAATTAAACACTAAAGAAAATAGAAAGAGGAATGGAGCTCAATGCTGGGCAAAGTGGAGTAGCTGTAACTGTAGTCAATGCAGATTGCAGTCAGATTTGAGCTGACTAAGTTTAGGATGCTCAAAACAGATATGTTTTATTAAAATACCCTATTTGATTCAGTAAACAGGAGACGCTCTTGACCCAGAAGGACACGGTGACACATACTTTAAAAGAGCAGCAGCTCTTATGCATAGTGACTAGTCTGTGAGTCTCCTGCCCGCTGTCAAACTAACATAACAACAGCACATCTGATTACACAATCAGAGCATCAGGAACGTCAACCCTTAATGCAGTTTTTATTTCTTTTCCAATGATTCCAATTAAAGATTTCTTAGCTTGCTCTTGCACACTGTGAGCCAATATCTAGTATCTACAGTTGTGGAGTCGTGGGCTGATTTCTTTAGGCAACAGTACTGCAGTTTGCAACACACCGAGCATATTGATCATGAATGCTGGGCAGGATTACGATGCACTGGGAGTGTTCTGAGAAGTTTCAGCGGATGTTTTCACCCTTCAAACCCCCAAAAGATGTTGCTGTTGGGAGTAAACCGTGTCGAGTGTGGCCGAAGTCTGTTTCCAAGCAACATTTCAGAGCTGCCTTTAGAACCTACACGAGGAGAGTGTTTGGTATTCAGAACATTTTCCACGCGGGGCCCCTTTAAGGCTCAGCAGTTGTGACTGACAGGATGAAAATGGTCCCAGTTCCCATCTGAAGCTTGTTCTTACCATTGGCATGCAAATCATCACTTTGGCCTTTATTTTCCCGGCGCTACTCAAAAGTGAACATTGTTATACTCATGAGCAGACTGCAGCACTTGTCCTGTAGCTCAGGTGCAATCACTGCTAAAGCTTGACATGAAGGAAGCGTTAAAAAGGGGAATACTGATGATAGAATTTAATCCCCACACACCATAACTAGCCTAGTTAACTGTCCTCAACGCAGAGATGCACAAAAGCAAACTTCTAAAGATTCACCTGAGAGCTTTGGTACGGATAAAAGGACCTCAGAAGGAGTTCAAAAGAACAACACCAAAGGAGCTGCGCTTTATCAGTATTTTTAAAGCCATAAATAATTTCTGAGGCACTTTCTGCACATACATGCTGATAAAAGCAATGGCTCCTAAAAGGCAGGCATTCACTGCACAGAGAAGGGGGTACGGTGCTGCATCACAGCTGAGATATGACAACCGTCCTCAAATATGCCCCCCCCCCCAGTCTCAGTGAGCAGATTACATAAGCCTGTCCTCCCTCTGTGGGCTCCCTCTCCAATCTCCCTGACATTTAGACAACAAAGGTCACATCTGAAAGTCTAAATCTGTACAGACACCAACACTAATATACCCATACGTACACAAAGAAAGAGAGAGAGAGAGAGAATATGTGTAAATGGCAGAAATCTTATATCAAATTACTTGTTGGTGGTATGCTGCATGCAAAGCCTGTCACTTTATCACATCGTTTTATTTTACTTTGTTGCAATACGTGTAAAGTCTGTGCTTCATGTCCTTGATGCTGTCCACAAAAGCAAAATTAATACAAAACAATTTTGCTATTTTCAAATACATGTCGTACCAGACACTAGAGTTACACCCCTTTAGGATGATGGACAGTAGATCTATTTGATATTTATTATTTCAAAAATGAATAGGCTCCGTTGTTTAATTGCTAAAACAGAATCGAAATCAGGTGGTGCGCTTATAATTTAAGTCTTACCAGGTAAAACCTATTTAAAAAAAAGTAAATAATTAATAAAAACGTTCATAAAAGCTGATTAAAGAAGATCAAACTATTAAAGTACAACAAATGTATTTATATTATTATTTTTTAAACACTTTTTTCTTCTGGGATCCATTCGGGTCCCAAAATCTTCACTTTTGAGTTTTCTGGTGAGATTTCAAGATTGCTAGACTATCATGTTTTATTCACCATAATATTAAAAGCAAAGTACCATCATAAACACATGTCAGCGGTTTCATTGCTGGACAAAGCTAACAATAACAACAAGAATAATAAATAAAGAAATGTCGGATCGCTTTCTTATCCGAGGTCTCTTTTTAAGGTCGTTTGAGGTCTCTGGAGTCGTTACTGCGCCCTTCGGTCTTTGTCTAAGTAGCTGCATATTTGGAAAATCTTCGCCCTGAATAAAACTTGAATTTTCAGAGCTTGCAAATGAATCCATTTGCGGTTGGTAGGTATTTCACTAATGGGAGGCGAAACTCACCACACCCATTTCCCGTTCGGTCTGCTCCAAGTTCTTTTCTTCCCCTCCCATCCCCACGGCAACCACACTGACTTCCCGCTTCCTCCCGGGGCTGTCGAGCCACAAAGCACCCTAAAAATAAAATCGCTCGGACTTTTCCTGAGCACACTTTGTGTCACCATTGTCCGGCCATCAGCTGTTTATTCGTTCAGGACCACTTAGAAAGTCAAGTCAGTGGGTCAGAGCGCACACAGAGTAAAAGAAGAATAGACAGACAGGTCCAGACCCAACATGGGGGGGGGGGAGCTGCCAAGTAGGATGAAGAAGTCATAGTAGGATACTGAACCTAAACAGCAGATGTATTTTCTAATGAAAACATAAGTATAATTTTTATATTCTTCAAACTGTAGAACGAGATGAAACTATGCTTCAACTGCTCTCTTAGATTCAGTCCCAAGTGAGGCTGCAT
Organism: Orestias chungarensis; assembly: GCA_032876305.1. Classification (NCBI taxonomy): domain Eukaryota; kingdom Metazoa; phylum Chordata; class Actinopteri; order Cyprinodontiformes; family Cyprinodontidae; genus Orestias; species Orestias chungarensis. Next base: position 1,104,894 of record JAVLVB010001238.1, read on the forward strand.
AACTGAGAGGATTAATGAAACTGAAGGTAAACTCAAGAAAGTCAGTCTTTGAAGTTTTTCCTCTTTGTTAACTTACTTGCTATAAAAGAAATTCAAGAGCGAAAAAAAAATAAAGCACCTGAAGTAAATCTTAATGGAGAAATAAGAAGCTAGAGGGTCTCGATGGTTTTGCCCTCTTCTTGATTCTTTGGTTCTTGATGGTTCTTGTGAATTGCAGCAGAAGCAATCAAGCTCATGAAGGAAAAGTAAAAGTAACCTCCCCCCATGTCGGGGTAGTTAACAAACTTAAAATGTAGTTTTATTATAAACAACATTTTAGCAGGACTAAAGCTAAATAAAACCTATTGCATCTCAACTAAAATTAAATCTGTGTAAAAGTCAGGAGGTATAAAATAAGCAGACATTTTTTAAAGGACTTGCTGTGACTAGCAAAAAAAGAAAAACAACAGACTTGAAGAAATCAGGAAGCTGGCCCTCCTGAAAATATCGCAAAGCTAAACGAGCGAACATAAGCACGATAACATGTAAACCATCGTATGCTTACAAGTTTCTTTTTCACTGCAACTTTCACGTCTTGTATACTTAAACACTCCTCAAAGCTACTTGGAAAACCTATATCTTTTATATTTAGGATTGGGAAAAAACTTAAGTGACCTTTGTTTCTATATCTCTTTATTTTCTATATCCGAATTTATGAATACAAAATGCAAACACAATTTAAAAACAAGCAAAAAAATAAAACATTTTGGTGAACTTTTAACTGATGCTGGAAGAGTTCACATGAAAAATATTCATGTTTTTCTCGGCATTTGAAACGACTTCTGCAGATATGAGGAAAAAATAAAAGCTATGATTGCATTTTATCATTACCTCATTGAGTCATTTTTATCTCATGGAGGAGAAATTGCAAGAATTAAAATAAAAAACTAACAAAAACCTAAAAACAAAACAGTTTTTGGGGGCGCAGATAAAGCCATAGGCCTCCAAATCTATTTAGGATTTACTGTAATCAGCGTCAGTGTGTTATAAAATAACGCAGATCATTTGAAAGCCCAGCTGTGGCACAGGGAAACACTCAAATGAACTGTGCTGCGATTTGCTTGGTTGCCTGAACCAGTGCCGCTTTACTCTCGTCCTCCAGTTCTGGTTGTGAGTGTTCATGCTCACTATTGTCACTATTCATCAGAGCCCTGTCTTTGCCACCTGCGGCCCCGAGCGCTGGGAAGCAAGGAGGGGACTTCTCTTTTTTGGATCCCTCCTCAGGTTACTGTTTATCTCGCTCATCTCAAGGGAAATCCATAATGTGCAGATTTTCACATGTTTACATTTATGTTATGCATTTAAAAGTATTTAAATGCCAAATGTCAGCTTACAATTGTTAACAAGTGCTACAGTCTATATGCACTCGTTAGTTGGTTGAAACTCCTTTTCTATAAAAATACTGAATCAAATCAGCATATCATGTTATTATGGAATTTTTTGGTGTTTTAAAGCTCCAGCTCACCTTCTAGCAGTAGCATGTAAGATGTTGTGTAGTATTCTTTAAACTTCTAGATGACACAGGTAACATAATTAATCGGATAGTTTTCATTGAAATATTGTTTAGGTGAGTGGTTTGGCTCGCCAAGTCAAAGCCCCGTTAAAATACGCGACTGCAACAAAACATTCATGCACACACCAGCGTGTACAAGACAGGTGTTTACACGCACCTGGAGGGAAGGAATGGGATGAGGCATGGGAGGACAAGGTGAAGGAATACAGGGTAGGAAAAGATAAGGGAAGAAAAACTGATCTGTACAGAGGAGAAAGAAGGAACAGGGTGAGGTCTTATATAAAAAAGGAGGGATAGGGAGAGAGAGAGAGAGAGAGAGAGAGAGGCACGCAGAGAATAGAAAATAATGTGGAAATACCAATACCTCCACTAGGTGCTTGCGTAATCCATGTCTATAGTGGAGAGTTTGCTCTTACGCCACATGTGGTGTAGCACCGTAGCAGTGGGGTCAGAGGGGAGAACGTTAGGCTAAATAATGTACACGGAAAGTGGCAGCTGCCAGAAAAATGCACCAAATCGTGCTCAGAGCCCTCCAGGATACGTCCTAACTCTCAGGAAACCGAGACGGCAGTAAGCTTCTGTCTCCTTACTTTATGGTCGGATAAAGTGATCCGGGTTAGAGTGTCGTGTTTTATTTAGATTACAAAATGCAGATGGGTAGTGACTAAAATCAGACTCTCGGAGCGCCTGATGATTCATTGTTAGAATGATCGGCGTGGACAGTGTTTTACAGTGAATGCTACAAAGGACTATGCTGACTTTTTTTTTTTTTCTCTGATTAAACTGTGATAAACCAAATATGTGCGAAACAAATGAATAATTGGTCAACGGTTAGCTTAGAAATGCACTTAGGTGTCTTTTAAAAGTGCAAAAGGACAAAACATCTATGGGATCAGTGTCAGACTTACAGTGAAATGATAAAATAATAGATAAACATATACAAGTAAATAAAAAATGTTGTGTACTTTGCCAAATATGCACCTTTAGTATAATTAGTTGAGAATCAAAGTATCAGCAGTTAAGAAAAAAACACACAAAACCGGGCTGTCACACAGACTGAGAGCACACAACAGTAAGAATCACATCCTGGCTATTTGGACTTGAATGAATTAATCCTTGTTAACCAACCATCTGGCCTAAAAATAAACAGTGAGTCACCAATGCTGGACACTGTGGATCTTGGTGAATTGGAAATGGAGCGTAACCAGAAAGATAGCGCTGTTATTTAGTAACAAGTGTTTATGTGTTAAAGAATCTCATTACAGAAATCACTGCCTGTTAGTGCAACCTTGTTATTACTCCCCTAATGTGCCAGCAGCGCAGCATACAGATGGAAAACGCTGCATATTCCGGCTCAGATGAGACGCGAGCTGTGCAAAAGCAAGTCCGTGCACGCACAGGGCCAGTTGATCTGACAAAGTACAGTGTTAAATAGGATGATGCTGTAAAACCGGATGGGCCAGTGAGGACAGCGTTTCCAGCGCCTGAGAGCAGGCAGACAACTGAAAAGCCGAAATGGCTTTTGCAGCGAGTTTTGAAATCCTTCTTTGTACTTATATAAGAGAAAGGCCCTGAGCCGTTCTCCTTTCCCAAGCATGAATACAAACACACTCAGCATAAATGTGCTCACATAGCCGTATAAACATCATCAACTCGATTTTTTTTGTGTGGAGTGAATCAGCCCTAGGAAGCTCTGATCCAACAATCCGGTTCAGATGCATGCAGGGTCACAGGGAATAATAAGAGCTCGTCATGTCCTCTTAAGCAGCAGTAGCTGTCGGCGCGCTGGCAGGTGAACAATGCTGAATGAACGCCAATGAAGGATTCTGGGTCGCCTCTGGGTTATCATGCAAACTACGCCCGTGTGAAGTTATTTTGGGCTGGATCTGTTCCCGTGGCTTCTCCAAAAATAAGGGCTGAGGTTAAAATTACGTACGCGGCGTGTTCGACTAAGATATCGTTAGCCGGCGATGCTCGCCGCTCGTCCAATAACGAAGATGTCAATGCCATGACTCATCCGTCCTGACAGTTTTAATACAGGATTCAGAATAATCCCGGTCTGTGAAGGGCGTGTAAGTGTTTTTCTGCAGAGTGCATCATTCAGACTGAATCCCTCTTTACATTGGTGAAATAACAATTAGGTAACAATTAAGTATTCACGCCACTGAACACTTTTCGTGTTTTGTCACGTTACAAATACAAACTGCATCACATATGGTCATGAAGGACCCCACACACCCAGCTCACTCACTTTTTGTCCCGCTCCCCTCAGGCAGGAGGCTGCGGAGCATCAAGTGTAAAACAACCAGACTGAGAAACAGCTTCATTCCTGAAGCTGTGAGACTCTCAAACACACGCAATGACAACCAGAACTGAAAAACTCTTTCTCATTTAACCGGCACTGTTCACTTTACTATCACACTTCAAAATGTGACTTTAAAATGTCACTGTAATGGTTCACTTTAATGTTTCACTTTAAAATGTCCCTTTAAAATGTCAATTAATATGTCACTTGCACTCCGAATTTTGATTGCTGCTATGTCCGAAGTACTATATTGCAGATTCTGTGTCAATATTGTAGATTCTGTGGAGTCAAATCACATTTCTCGTATAGTTCTTTATAATTTATAATGTATTATATATTTGCATTCCGATCCTCAATGCTGCTATGTCCGAAGTCCCATATTGTAGATTCTGTGTCCATACTGTAGATTTTGTGTAGCTCAAATCCTAGTCTCGCATAGTTATTATATTCTTATATTTTATTACATTATTTAAAATTGCTATCAGGGTGAAAACTGGACCGGGGGATTAGAATTTTGTCCCACCTCATGTACCACATGTGATGTGATGACAAATAAAGATTCCTTGATTCCTTGAAAACTTTATGTAAGCAGTGTATAAATGTAGAAAACTTTCAACCATGTGTGGCATTTTCAACGGAGGCCAAAGACCTGGAACAACTGTTTTTATACTTAAAGTTTATACTGAGCACACTTTTTACTATTAAAATGACTTCTGATGCAAATTGGATTTGTTTTAGTGGGACGATTGCAAGCAAATGCACATCATATTTTCCAGATTTACATTTAGAAAATGCTTTTGAAAGCGATGTAAAAATGGACCTTCAAACATTTGAAGGAATCTAGAAGTCAGAGTTTGAGACCAGATTCATCCCCAAGCAGAGGCCTCGCCACGAGAGGACAACAGAAGCCGCTACAAGCCGCTTCTCTTCAGCTCCAAGTACAAACATGAACTCAGTAATAATTCTATTACTACTTGTATTAATGATAATTAATAATAAATTCATATAGCCAAAGACCTTCATTAATAAACCCCTATAATTGGCTCCTTAATAAAAGGAAACCCAAAATATGTAAGAGGCATATATAACATATTAGTTCTACGTGTGAAAGAAACCCTGAAAATATGTTGTAGTAAGAAGGACAAGTAGAAGACGTCCTTTGCTCTTTTCCATCCATGCCTTGATGATTGGCAATCTAGCACCAGGCTACTGACTCTTGCCTTCATATTAAATAGATACCATTGCATAATATGATTAGTACTTAAACTTAATCACATACGATTTCTGTTAAAAGTCCTAATCTGCATGAAATCCCTAATAAGGCAACTCCCCTTCTCCTGGACGAGTTTGACAGCAGAGCCTCGGTTGCGGCATTAACAAACCACAGCGTACAGAACTCTTATCGGCAAAGGAATTAAACGCTGCTGCTCATACATGTATATTTATATAACTATATATTTACTTAAAGTGTGGAACGGGACAGGACAGAAGTGGAGACATGAGGAGGGGAGAGGAAAAAAAAGTGATGAAAGTGTAGCAGCAGAGGAGAAATGGAGAGGAGAACTAAGGGAAGGAGAAGAGCAGAACTGGGGGAGAAATCCATTTAAATGAAAGGGAGAAAATAGGCGTCAGCATTAGTAGCTAATCCACTGCAGCAAGGATCCTCTCTCTCCGCCTGCGGCCTCACAGCTTCGGTCGTCATCATAACAGGAAGAGTGTAACATACACTTAACTGTATCCCCAAACAGCACATGCAACCAAAGGCTGCCTTATGAAAGAGAACTGTTTGCCCGCAGTGAAGCAAATGACATCATGGTGTCCCATTTTTAAACAGTGTTGATGCTTTGTATTAGTATTTAATGAATGACTTTTCAATTAGCTCCGCGTAAATATAATAACAGTTTTAAAAACGGTATTTGGTTTAAGCGCTAGTCGCTCGCCGGCTGAGCACGAGCTGGAGTTCTTCATCGTTGCATGTAGGCGTTCGCAGCCCCCAGGGGAGGGCCGTGACAAAGGGAGCATCTCTCTTCCCTTCTCACCCACACACTTTCTCTATTTAGCTCGTGCTTAAAAAGGCTCCCTAAAGATAGAAGCAAAGAAGCTGAACGGGAGCCAGCCGAATGTCATAGCAACGACAAGCAGCGGTTCACAAACACAATTTAGATCAGGAAGACAAAAAAAAAAAGTTCTAATCAAAGTCAAAGCGCTGCGGTCTCGTTTCCTCAAGGACACGGCTTACTCGGTTACAATCCGACGGTACGGGCTCATAATCTGCCACTTCAACAGACAGCATCACTGCAGCGACAATGAGCAGCCTATATTACTTCATTTACTGTCTGCAGTGTTTCCAATCTGCACGCAGATGTGAAATTGACCGAAACGAAAAAATGTGAGCACAATGTCAAATAAATTGATGAAAAGCTGAGAATTACGATATAATCAATGCGGGATCTAAGCATTAAAGGTTTCACAGACAGATTACCTGGTCTCAGCCAAAGACATGCTCTGTACACTGTTAGGGATATTTTCAGAAAATGTTTGCATCTCCTTCCACTGAGGTTCCCTAGAGGGCACTTGCACATCAAAGCATCAGCTTTGAAATGCCCAGATTTGTTGCTTCCTGTGTAGGATTACTCTACCATCTATTTGAAGTTTTTTCTTCTTCTTCACAACTGACAAAAGATACAGTCTTGTATGTGCACCGCCTTACAAAATTGCTAACATCCTGAGAAATTTTCCATTTATTGTTGTATTAAAATCACAAATTGCATTGTAATTTATTGGCCATTCGTGTAGTAGAGGAACAGAAATCAGCGCATGAGTGTGAAGTGGACTTGTTTTTTTAATCTAAAAAAGAAGAAGGCATGTGTTTCAGTTCTTTTCTCTGATGTCCCTGAGTTAGCTTCGGAGGTAACAGCAAATGCATGGTAGATGGAGCTGTGTCCTACATGCAAGTTGTTGAGCTTATAATAACACTGAACATCCACCCGAAAACACGATTGAAACTGTTGAAAACATGGTTTTCAGCAAACACGTTAACAAGTGATAAATGATGCATGGAGTGAAAAACAGTTCACTCGTTTAAGAAAAACTTGCCAAGAAGATTGTGTAAAGAGGTGGAAATGGCAGTTAAGGGTGCTACTGATACACATTTTTTTAAATTAGTATTTGGGAAAAAGTCAGTCAATCGCAAAGAGTTCGTAATAAAACATCTTTTAATTTGTAGATTATAAGTTTAACCCTCTGGAGTCCAGGGTATAATTGGCCGTTTTTGAATACTCTTGATTTTATCTTTATATTTGGCTTAAATTTTTTTTTTACCTTGCATTGCTTGGTATCATTGTTTTCAGCATAACCTTCCCTTTGTGGATTTACAGTTATCTTTCCATTTTAAAATGCCATATTAACAGAGTGGGCCTAAAGTCACACAAAAAACATAAAATCCGAGTTGAAAAAAGTGATATTTTTTACTGTGAAAGCCACAAATATGTTTAACAAACCATTTTCACAACTTAAAATACAAATATAAATTGTAAATTTAAATCAAAGAACAAAGCAATCCATGACTTTTTTGCATAAAATCCAAGCATTATCTCAGCCGTTCTTATTGAACAGCTACTTACAAAAATATGTAGTTAATGTCTCACAAATATTTTGAACAAACTTTTTTAAAACATAGAATGCAAATAGAAATGTACACTCTTATCCCACAACAAAGTAATTTAACACTATCTACATAAAATGCAGGCAATGCCTCAGAGTTTATGCTTGGCTCTGCTGCCTGAGCTAGAGATCACGACCTGGTGGGCGTGCCCCGGCGTCGCAGTCCCGTCCTCTGGGCGGATCTCCGACTGGTCAGAGGCTCCTCTCGTTCCTGCTCTCTCTCTCCTCCTCCTCCTCCTCCTCCTCCAATAAAAACGAAGGATCGTCCCTTTAGTCGTCAAACTCACCGCTTTCTGGCTCAAATTCGCGCTCCGCCCCGTTTTCCTCAGCTACCTCCAGCTGGAAGAAGAGCTCCGCTGCCCAGTCCATATTCATCAATCGCCTAATTGTTTTTATCTCACAAAACCAACCAAACTCTGACCCAAGACACTAAAGTGGACCAACACACACACACTAAACACTCAAAATTCGCTAAATCTCACAAATCACTGAAATCTCAAAACTTACTATCGCTCCTATCTCTGTCTTTGTGTCGCCCGCCGTCAATCCCACAAATTTCCCTTTTCCCGTAGCAACCAAATGCCGCAGTTTGCGATTATGATTTTTATTGATTAACGTGATGCATCTTTCCATATATAGGACAAGGGTTATTGTGATGTTGTTTTTTTCATTTATTGTTTTTTCGTCTGTGTGAAAAGCTCATTTTTCCGGTGTCTATGAAGCACACACACACACCGAACATGACGAAAATATTAAGAAAAAAGTATGGTGTAAATACTTTTATCAGAACTCTGGTTTTACATGGCCTATCAACACAATTTAAAAACTGATATATCGTTTGAGGTCCACACTTCCTACACAAGTTGAAACAGCGACTCATCGACGCTGCATCTTGCTGCTACGCCATATTTAGTCGGTGACGCAATGGACTCCAGAGGGTTAAAGGGTGTCAATACTTTCCTCAATTCAAATTGGCTGCTGTCTAAAAACATTACTAATATGGAAGTATGTCGTTCAGTTTCAGTTAAATATTTTATGTGCCGGATTCATCCACATTAAAGAGATAATTTCCTTCATTAGCTGCTTAAACAACCTCAAAAGAAAGGTTTGAACTTGCCGTTTTCATATGAAATATCCAACTTGTGCTAAGCCAGACCTAGTTATCATAAATACAGTGAAATGGAGACTGAATAAAGCTGCGTTTCTCTGCCAGGTGATTGTGAAGGGTGTGTCTTACTCACTATGTTGACCTGAAGTGGTTCCGACCCAGGTCTCAACAGCCTCTTTTTTCTGCAGCTCGTGGAGCCTCCAGACCTCAGGCGCACCGACGATGACGACTGACCCATGTCCACTGGTTCGAGGCGCGCACAAACACAGGCAGAGTTCAGAAAACATGCATCAACTATTCGGCAAATTTGTTACAAACGAGAGCACTTCCGTGTTGTATTACCTGATGCAGGCAGGAGCAAAGCCAAGGCAGTGAGGGTGCTGGGGGGAAGAGGCAGGGAGCGACACCGCTGCAGAGATGCCCTTTGTGGGGGCTCGAGTGGTGATACTCCCGGAGGGCGAGACAAGGCCTAGACGGTACTGAGTAGTTAGGACATTTATTCCACATATATTCCACACAAAGCTATTGCAATTCACACACTCGCGCACACAGCTCTGCCCTTCACCCTAAAACAAACCCTCCTCTCTGCTGTGTCCCATTTCTTTTTTTTTTTTGGTTGCTGTGAATATACGTAATTCACATCCAGCAACTCTATTCTGGTGCAGTGGCGTCCGTGTGTTTGCTCCGCAGCAAACCATGAGAGACCATACATCATGCCAACCAGGCGTTCGCTCAGGTTAAGATGAACTGACTCCGAGTTAGGCCAATGAGAGGTGAAGCTTATGGGAGAGATGAGGCAGTAAATTGGCCAAAGAGAAAGGCCGAAAATGAGGGAGGGAGACAGTTAAGCTAACAAAAAAAGAAAAAAGAGGGAATTCAAATGAAGGAGAAGCAGCATTCAGAAATGTAGGCCTCTGTAAATGAGGCAGAGCATGCAGGCATTGTTGAGCGCGGTATATAAATACTGGGTTATACTGGGCTGCCCTTCAAAGCCTGGAGTGTGTTTGATTCATTACGGACTTGCTCTATATTTATCACTGGGCTGGTGGAGCCCACTCTTGGCCATCCTACTTTATTCTTATGTGTATTTATATATTCTAGGTGCATTGTAGAATATGTTGTCTTTATGGCTTTATTAACTGAGTGTTTGCAGAAATGATTGTGCTTTTTAACGTCTTACTCTGTGAGGCAGCTCCGTTGACCGGGTCTCGCTAGTAACACTGCTCTCTATGACAGAACAGGGCCTGGAGCGTGCAGCCGTCCGTCTCTGCCCTGGGGAGTGTAGCATGGCGGCGGCCCTGCGTCTCAGTCGAGGCAGGGAGCCCACCTCGCTATAATGGCTGTAGCTCTCTCGCTCCGGGTTTGGCCTCCACGGGTCCAGGACAGCCGAGGCCGGTCGAGGACGGTGGAGCAGCCGTCTGGGAGGCACAGAGGTCTTCTCTGTGCTCGACTGAGGCACGGCTTGTCCGGGCTGCCTCGTGCCGCAGCCCGTCTTGTTGGCAATCTGCTCACACAGCTGGGATTGGCAAAGATACTAAGCAGTTTGGCCCCACATACAAGTGCAACAATGCATTTCTTGTGCAGGGGAATAATGAAAATATTTCTCCACCTTTGACAGGCTATACGCTTCATATTTATCTGCAAAATAAAGTCCATCAGTCATCTCTTCATGTTTGTACTTGCACTTCGCGGTTGGTTAACCAGGTAACAACAAAAAAAAAGAAAAAACTGATGGCAGTCAAACTGACTTAAAGAGACACAGTAATGCATTTTTTACCATGTGATAATTATCAAGAAGGCTTATAAATAATATATATGTTCAGTTCTTTACTTAAGCACTACGAAAGGTCAAAGCTACACTATTTTTAGTGTCTGTTTGCACCCCTCACACTAGATTTGGAAACTTGTTTTGACACATCACTAAATCAAGAAGGTTCCATCGAACCAAAGGAGGCTTTTTAAAGTTCTGCTCTGCTGCACTTCTGGCTACATAACACACATCGAATATGATTATGGAAAATAACTTTTCATTGTCAATTGGGACTCTCTGCAGGTATGGATTTCTGATAATTATGGAGCAGTAGCGATGTGTCATCCCCTATATATGTAGTAGGATAACCCACTTTAAGAGATTTTGTATAATCTTCTTTTTGTTTGTTTTTTATTACTACATGATTCTATCTTGTTACTTCATCAAGAAAGTAAGCTACAATGGGAACAAACTGGGTGTTGGAACGGATGCTGCCACCATCATGTTTAATTGTGTTCTAAGGGTGATATGCCATGGGTATGTTTACAAAAGGAGCAAACTGATCTCAACTGCAGAGATTGCTTAATACTTTCTTTCAATAACAGCTTTCTTCCTGTCTCTCACCTGATGGTTGCTCACCTATCCTATTATAAGATCTCTGGATCTCTTGGCTGCTTCCCCTGATAATTATCTACTTTTTATTTTTTTAAGCGTTTCAGTTTGGGGAAACAGCCAGATGATGGATCAAATAGCGAGAGATTTTGTGTTCTTTTATGAGATAACTCTGCTTTAGTAGTCTGCACAGTTTTATTCCCTTCAATGTTACATTCCTGTTTCATGTTCTCAGAAAAGTCATATTTATTTAATTTTATCATTACAATCATATCATTAAATTGTACTTGTTACTTCAGAAGGTATTTTCTGAACTTGCTTTTATTTAAGGGTATCAGACTAAAGGGGAATACTGTTTATAATTATTCTTTGACTAAGCAACTGTACTCTGTGTTGCTCTGTCATATAGAATATATATATAAATACAGTAAAATATTTTAATAGGGGGACAGAATTACTAAACAAGATTATTTTTAGGCTTCGGCACATCTAATGTAACAATGTCGAGTTGTTTTAATGTAGTAGGGGTTTATTAATTCACTTATTAGTCTAAAACAAACCGCTTAAAGATGGAATTTAAAGAAAATAAATGAATTTACATATATTTTTATGTACAGATATGATCGCTATCTAGATGTTAATGTAGGACCCAGCTAAATGGATGTGGGACGGAAGATTAGCACTTTTCCTAAAACAAATGCCCGTAAAGCCCTTGCCTCTGCATAATAAACCCCTATGAAAGTGTGCTGAGTATTGACATGTCATATCTCGTTTAGTCAGACGCTGTGGCTAACGTGTTCTGACTCGTCGGGATGACTAGGAGGGACATGACTAATTCTGAGAAGGGGAGGCGGCCGTCACGAGGGCGCTGGCGTCACAGACCTCTTGGGAGACTGAGGTCCAACACTGCGAGCTCTATGGGAAATGTAGGCCTTTCTTGCAGGCTACAAAAGGCTGGTCAGACAGGGAAGGACAAACCTTTGACACATGGATCTTTTTTTGTTGTTGTATTTACTGTAACATCTTCTCTCCAACAGATGGGGCAAAAGGACAACATCAGGGCTGCAATCTAATACCTATGCATTCAGCCAGTCCGTTCTGAAAGATAAGGATATGTGTAACACCTCTGAAACGTAGCACATTGTAGGTTGTCGGTGATTGTTTTAATAAGCAAAAGAATGACCATGGTTAAGGCAGTTACATTAATGAATATGTTTAGCCTTTGTGGGGTAATTACATGAAACATGACTGGGAAAGTTAATGAAGTGAGAAATGCCTGCAATGGAATGTGGTTATGAATAAATACGTTGTGTTACGCATAGATTCTCTTAGGAGACACAACACCAGTTTAACTGAAGAAAAAATTAAATTATTGACAAATGCATTCTTAAAAAAAACATTATTTTTTTTTCTTTCTTCTTTGTACTTACCTTAAAGATTTCTTCTGTCGAATCTGAGGCTGCTACGCTATTGGTCGTGCTGTCTTTATCACCTTGTTGTGATTGGACGTTCCCTTCCTGTGCTTGGTGGGAGTCGAGCGGAGCATCCCTGGAATCTTGCTCATTTCCTTTCTGTCCCTCTACCTTTTCCTCTTGACACTGGCCGTTGAACTGAACGCTCTCAGTGTCACCCTCTGCGTTTAAACTCGAGTCCTGAAGGTGATTCTCTATGACAGCTGTGGATTTGTGGTTGGTCGCTCTGTCCGTGTTCTGAAGGCCATTGACGGCTTGACATCCCGAAGATGCTCTACAGGCTTTTAGGCCAACTGTGGGGGATTGTCCAGCAGTTGTGGGTGCTGGGGTTTCACTTTCAAAGCTACTGGGATTTGACGATTTAGCAGTGAGTGGCGGCAAATCTGTTGGTTGGCGTTTTAAAGATCCTTCATTGTGGCGCGTCAGAGAAACATTGTGAATGCTGTCCGCAGAGCGCTGTGGGGTCCGCGCGGAGGTCATCGGTGTCCCCTCTCCCTCGGGAGGAGAGAAGGACCGTGATGTCGTCCGCCATTTTCTGGCAGATTCTGCTACGCTATTAAAAAACTTAAAGAGACCACCAAAGTGTCCCTTAGTGTCAGAAGGTTTGGGAGGCGGTGGCTGAAATTCTCTGACACTCTCAAAGTCTACGGATCCAAAGTCTGAGTCCATAGTTTTGTCCAGTGAGGGAAGTTCAGAGTCGAAACTTCTCTCTGAGTACACAGGATTACTTTTCCCCATGAGGGAAATCCTCCTCAGGTAACTCCAAACGTCTTTGTGCCTCCTCCCTCCACTGCGGTGGGTTTGAGGGCTACTTCTAACACTGGGCTCCTCGCAGTCTGCACTGGTTTTGTTAGAGCTGTTTGAGTTAATACTTCTTTTGTTGTATGCAATTCTTTCAGACGCTTTACAGCCATTATGGACAACGGCCTCTCCTGGAACAGTGGGCTGAGGGCCATCTATTGGCACAGAGAGGTCGAGGTCTTCAAACGAGCAGTCAAAGTCTACTGTGTAGCCGGCGTATGAGTGCCTCTTCCCTCTGTTACGAAGGCTGCCCTTGCTGGTCGGCTGGAGAGTTCCGATGTCATGGCAGAAAGACTCTTCGTCCACCAAGGAGCTGGTAAACTTGGAGGTGGACAGCTTCCCTGTTTTTCCTCGGAACACGGCGGGGGATTTTAGCTTTTTAAAGGACCGGACTTTGTCCGCAAACGACAGCTTAGGGATGGAAGCCTCTCCGGGCAGGATCATGGAGTGGGGCCTCCTTTCCAGCTCTGAGGCAGCTCTCTTTCGGTTTAAGATGCGCCAGATGCCCCCCGTGGCGCGGGCCCTCCGGTTGACCTCCTGTCTGTCCTTGACAGGGGTCTGAGAGGACGCAGCTTGGCTCTCTTTCTGCAGTTCCACAGGCCTGAGCCCCGTCTCCTGAATACAAACACTGCCTGTCTCGTTCTCCACATCCAGAGAAACATTGAACACTTGGTTGACAAACCCATTAGGGTTGGTGCTCTCTGAGGCAGGGCTGTCTGTCCGCTCCATCCTCTCTCATTCTACAGTGTCAGCTATCAGCTCCGCTGAACATCATGTTTAGGTCCTCTCTCTCTCTTTTTCAAACACCTGGAGGAGTAAAAGCACATTCTTATTCAGCGATCTGACGTTAACCTGACAACACTGTCATTTTGTATATGCTTCATGCACAGAGTACCAGGAAATACATGCGATGAATGCCAAAGATATTGAAGAAAAAATAGGGGAGTAAAATCAGTCTGAAATCAGTGTTTCACCTTAAGTCAACTATTAAGGAATACCTGAAATGTTATCACAGTCAGAGTTAAGACTGTTATCCTCAAACAGGGGATTCTGCCCACCCCCCAACTTCATCTTTGGTACCAATTATCCAAAGTAATTATTTGAGACACAGTCCCCATCCCCTGTTTAACCGGGAGGCTGTGTTGTCATGGAAACACCCACTACAGGGATGTCTGGTTATTTCAGACCTGCTTCTGCTGTGACATCATCGCGGCACTAAGATAAGCTCCTTTTTGAGGACGATGATGCTTCCTACCCGACCACATGCTCATTACTGTTGTTTGGTAATCCCTGTGATGTACAGAGGGCGTATTACCTAACTGTAGCCCTGGGCACGCATTACTTTTGAGTTTTAAAGCAAACTTGAGTTTGAAAGATTCCGGTTTTATTTAATTTTTTTGCAGGTAACATTTTGATTAATAGTATCAATACAAAGTTTTCTAAAAATGCTAAATCTGCAATCGCACATGGTGTCAGGAATGGAAACATCTGCACATTTTTGTGCTTTTTTAGCCAGATACTTTTTTTGTCACTTTGCAACCAAACACTTTAATGTAGTTTATTGGAAATTGTATGTGAATTTGTGTTCAGCTCCTGCTTTGGGCTGTATGGTAACAGCTTTGTTTTAAGCTGAATATAAATATTTTAAGTTTTTCTTTTGCATTATAGCTCAAGCTCAGTCAGACTAGACTGGGTACATCATGGGTATCTAGCCTTAGGTGTGAGTTTTGACTTGGTCATTTTAACTATATGAATCTGCTTGAAGCTAAGCTATTTTACTTTTGCTAGGAATGTAAGTTGTTTTGCTGGAAGGCAAACCTCCACCCTGATCTTAAATCTCTTTCTTCCAGGATTGTCTTGTATTTAGCTCCAGCTTCCCTGCGGAAGATGGGCTTCCTGGCTGCTTCTCTGATTAAAGCCCTCCGTCAAACGGCCCGTTGGCGGACAGTGGGTTTCATTTGGTTTAGTTGCACTTGCACCATACTCTTGCCACTTTTGAATTATAGATTAAAACTGTCCTCGATCAGATGCTAAATCCCTGTTGTGTTGTTTTTCTAGCCTAACCCTGCTTAACATGACCCCACAACTCTCCAGTCCCTTTCCTGTCTACTCTGTTCTTTGGTTTTCATGCTTATTGTTCTTTAAAAAAAAACACCCAAGGCCTTTACAGAGCAGCTGGATTGATAACGATTAAGGATCTTTTAACGTCAATCTATTATTTTTATTTTTATTTATGAAAACATTGAAATGGTGACTAAACAAAAAAATGATTTAATTCATTTTATTTTTTTAAATTACAAATAAAATTGGGAAAAAGTTTTCCAGGCCTATTTTATCATCAGATTTAGGCATGACTTGACACTTTATCATATGCATGTCCAGACTTCAAATATAAGCAAAGAACTCTCATAGGAATGGAAATGATATAAACCAAAATAAGGCGAGGGGGGGGGGGGGTCATCAGAAGATCACAAGTCTTCATAGATCGGCACATGGTCGAAGCCATTCAGAGGCAACATTCAAATAACACACGACATGTTAGGAAACCTGAGCAGTTTTAGAGAAATTCCTTTTGAAGTGATAAAGCTAAAGATTAGCCTGGAAATATGTAGGTTTATATGAAGCATCCAAACATGCCATGTAAAGCAGCTGCAGAAAGGGTAACGGTGGCGTGAAGAGTTTTGTACCCACGTAAAAGTGATAGAAAACAGAGGCCGCAAAGTGAATTATGAGGTATTAAGATACAGTTTGGTGATAATACCCTAAAAAGCTATGCTTTAAATGTGTTTTTTGTAGCTTACTGTCTTACAGGAACGGCTTTACTTCACTTGCTGGAGGCAAAAATGTTGGCCTAAAAACAAAACAAAAAAAAAACACGAACTGCTGCTAAAGCAGGAAGGGCCTGGCAAGGCATCACAAAGGAGGAAAGCCATTCATCTGATGATGTTAGTGGAGTTCGGACCTAAGCCAGTCACGGCCTGCATAAGTTCTGCACAAAGCATTAAGGCTGAGACATTTTCTGGCTAGTAAAATTACATAAAAAATGGGGTGATTTATTGAAAATACCTTGAAACTGAAGGCGAATGTGAAGCACACAGAAAGAGACGGCCCAAGGCAGAAACAACGTCTGCGAACGTTAGGAGTTACTTGCCAGCACTTTGAGAGTGTCTTAGAACACAAACAGGCTCCAAACAGTAAAAAAAAAAAAAAAAAAAGGTAATACTCGTTATAAGTATGCAAAAAATAATTATAGCTCATAAAATAGGATTCACTCATAGAGCTGTGGAACATGAAATCAGACATCAGTTATTTTAAAACGATAAGGTTGTTGAGTCACTACAACATAATAAAGTTAATAAAAAATTGAAAATTAAAAATTAAGACATTTTTAAAGTAAAAAAAAAAAAACTTTCCTACATAGAATTGAATGTGGTTTTACTAATTAACTTGTAAATAAGCTGCGTTGTTTCCATTCTGCAGTAAATAGCCAGCATGAAGCAGAGCTATGTGGATTCGGGGCCCCCAAATGAGGCTCTGCCCGCAGCCTGGGAACAGCCGCGGAGCGCCTCTGGTCGCACCGCTTCTAGTCACGTTTTAAAAACCCAGACATAACTAGTTAAAACGATGGTGGACAAATAATAACGATAAAGTAAAAATAAATTATTTTTTTCTTCTTTTTTTAACCGTAATTATTTGACAGGAGTGTCGCCTCTGGACACACCGCGGTTGACGCAACTTACCTGCTTCCCAAACGCTCCTTCCTCCTTCTACCGAGGAAACGACGGCGAAGAAACTTCTAAAAGCTAAACGACGCTCCAGCTGTGGACTCACCCGCATCTCCGCGGCCGTCCCGTCATCAGCCCCTAAACTCCGGCACTGCTGCCTCCACTTTCTGTCCCGCTGTTCATAAAAAAAAGAAAAAGAAAGAAAAAAGAAAGGCGGACGTGTTGTCAGTTGGACGGCGGCTCCCTTTTATCTCTCTCTCTCTCGCGCGCGTCTCACGTGCGCGTGTGTGTGTTTGCCTGCGAAACTTTGCTCGGGAGTTTGAGAAACTCCCCGACTTTAGCCGGAGCTGTGTGTGAACTGTTGCCCCGTTAAAGCTGCTGCAGATGCAGGCAAAAAAAAAAAAACTGACTTGTGATAAAGCTCCCACACACACACACACACACACACACA
>JAVLVB010001238.1:1122432-1150137 GCA_032876305.1 Orestias chungarensis
AGTCGTGCACCTGACCTCTGACCCCGAAGAAGCCGCTTGGTCCCCACAAGGATAGTATTTGTTCATTTCTTCAGCTGATGTTCTATCAGCCAGGGCCGGTCCAAAGCTGTAGAAGGCCCCGGGTAACATTTCGTTTGCCCCACCCACCCCTGTCAATTGAATGTGTCTACATTTTTTTATTTAGTAATTTAGTTTAAGGTTTTTCGTCAGACTTTTCTGTAAAATCAGTCAAACTTGCTTTACAACATCTCACGATTGGTGTTTCTGTTTATTTGTTTCGCGTATGCCCACTCCACTCTTTAATCAAGGTAAGATCAACGCATCCGAGGAAAAATAAGCGTCTGCCTCCACACGGCTCTCAAGAGGTTTTTGGTTTTACGGTTTTGTTTAATCATATTCCTCCTTAATATGATAGTTCCACGTACATTTAAAAAAATAAAATATGTAGAGAAATCGCTCAGGTGTAAGAGTACAATGAGTTCAGGCTGATATGCTTCTTCTCCCACTGTTTGCTGCAAACAGTGGGAGAAGTTGCTCTTTGCGAGAGGCAGACGTGCATAGAGAGTAGCTTGGTCCTAGATTTCATGGAAAAACAATACAACAAAAAACCAATATTTGCAATAAACTACTTGAGACCAAGGGTGTGGATTCAGCTGACTTGTATATTTAGATTTACAGTTACTGGTTTTTGAGTTTACACTCAGAGAGCAAAAATTATCAAATTAATCTTAAATCTATTTGATTTATTTCTGTATTTATCGTTTGTTGTTTTTATTCCGTTGTTTAGGCCATCACGTTTAGGCTATAAAAGTTTTTCTACATCTTGCGTATATCTTAGAACGCCTCTGATTTCAGTTCGAGAAAGGATCTGCATGCTTAGAAAATGTAAACGTCGCACCTTGTTTACCGTTGTACTTGAGGTCTTAATTCGCTGCTGAGCCCCACTTTTATTCCTTTCTCTCGTTAGAAAAGAAAATCCCTCCTCCGATTACCGGCTGCTTTGGAACGCACATGGATTTCTTTTTGGGACTCTTTGGGTTTTTGTTCACGGATTTATACACACACCAAAAAAATTACAAATAATTTCTGAAGAGTCAGTGAAAACAAGTTATTGACTGAACTCTGGTCTCCCTCGCTGATATTCCTTTGGGATTTTCTCTGAATGTGAAAATCCTTCTATTGAAACGATACAATGGGGACAGGGAGCTCTGGGAGGGAGGGAGCATGGGGAGAACTAAAGGAATTCTGAAAACTAAACAGCTCCAGTGCTCCGTTGCTCTCTGAAAGAGGAGATGGTGGTAGAGGTGGCCTAAATTTAAACATTTCCTCTTTGTCCTGTTTTGGGCCCATTGTCATTGCATGGCGTTCTCCCCCTCATGCACAGGAAGGAGTGGATCTGACATCAACGCTCTCATGCTGACAATGCCAGGAAGTCTGTCTGACTGTATGTAAATATCTCCGGGTGTCCACGCTTCCCTTCGCTTGCCCGTGAAGAGTCTCTGCGCTGCTGCCTGCCCCTGTCCTAGTCCCCTGGAGCAGCTATCAGACAGTTGAGGGTAGTACACACTGGTGGCTGTGGTAAGAAGTTGATTTACACGACACACTTCCCCGATAACTCACTCACAGCCGTCACAGCAAATTGCAGCGAAATCATCATCCGATGACCTTTCTGTGGTGGACCGCTTTTAGTGGGGAATTTGTAACGGTTTTGGTTTTATAATCGGAATCGGACTTTATTGGCCAAGTATGCTCACACATACAAGGAATTTGTCTTTGGTTACAGTAGCTCACGGTGCACGATAACTGACATTACAAAAATAACAAACACACCCAACCTAGTTGTCCTCGCACACACACACACACACACACACACACACACACACAGTGACGGACACACCTGTAAACTTAACATGTACAGAGTTGTGTATTTAAAGCAAAGTGCCAGTAAAGGACAGTGCAGACTGAACTAAATAGATACAAATATGGGGAACAGAAGAGTCACTGATTGAGACGGCAAGTGTTCTGGGACGCTATCAGATTAAAAAAAAGCAGTACAGCAAAAAGAAGAAGAGTGAGAGAACGTCCTAGATATGGATGTATATGTGTAGTAGACTGTATCCACAATGTACTGTTGTCATGTTCAGCTGTTCATGAGTGTGATGGCGTGTAGGGAGAAGCTTTTCTATAGTCTGGAGGTCTTGAAACGTCGACCTGAGGGGCAGATACTGGAACAAGTGATGTCCAGGGTGTGATGGATCACGGAGAATGTTCTCTGTCCGCTTCCTGGTTCTGGCCGTGTGCAGATCCGGTAGAAAGGGTAACTGCACGCCGATGGTTCTCTCTGCAGACCTGATGATGCGCTGCAGTCTGTGGGTGTCTTGTTTGGTGGCTGAGCTGCCCTACACTGTGATGGATGCGGTGAGGACAGATTCTATGGTGGCGGTGTAGAACTGCACCATCAGCTCCTTAGACAGGTTGAACTTCCTCAGCTGATGCAGGAAGTACAGCCTCTGCTGAGCTCTCTTGATGATGGAGCTGATGCTGCAGTCCCATTTGGGGTCCTTGGAGATTATTGTGCCCAGAAACTTGTAGTTACAGTACTGTTGAGGATGGTGAGTGCTGCAAAGGTTTGGAGGGCTTCTCCTGAAGTCCACTCTCATCTCCACTGTCTTGGCTGTGTTCAGCTCCAGGTTGTTGTGGTCGCTCCAGAGGACCACCTGCTCCACAATCCGTCTGTAGGCAGACTCATCACTGTCTCGGATGAGACCAATGACTGTCAAATCATCTGCAAACTTCAGGATTTTAACTGAGGGGTCCGTGGAGGTTAACTCATTTGTGTGGAGTGAGAAAAGCAGCGGGGAGAAAACACAGCCCTGTGGAGCTCCTGTACAGATGGTCCTGGTTCCTGAGGTGATCTTTCCCAGCCTCACCTGCTGCTCTGTGCCAGTGAGGAAATTTAAGATCCATTGATTAAAGTTTGACAATTTCATTCCATTCTCATTCTTTGTGTGTACCAGGTAACAGCCAGGTTGATTATGCTTTTAAGGGTTGCATTATGAATGATTATCATTGATGTAAATACTAGGAAATGTTAGTTTAGCTACATCGGTATTGCAAGTCAAAAATGTTGCATGTCTTAGCTGTGGTTGTCACTAAGCGATTTGTGGATCACCTTCATTAAAATGTTGTGTGCTAATCCCAAACCCACTCTTGTTTTTTTATCGTCTTTAACAACAACAGGTAAAAATTGATTTATTATTCATAATTATACTGGTCAAATTGAAGTAGTTTATTTGTTGAAATTCGATTATTTGACCTAATCAGATTATGTGTGGCTAATAAGCTAATTCTGATGTTTTTTTTAGCTGAGCGTTTAGAGGGTCCTCGCTAATTTCCTTCTATGCTAAGCAGTCTTCCTGCTGACCACTGTCCATCCCACAAGAAATCTGGGCTCACTTTGGCCAAATAATAAAAAAATCAAACAGCTAAATGTCAATCAGCAAGTGGAAATATTAATTCTGAGCAACAGAAAAGCTGTGAAAACGAGCGATCGATAACGAGAGATGCCCAGATCAGTGTGTCTCTGAATCAACATCATGTTTTGTTGACATACGGTGGGTGTACTCCGCTGCCTATTTACTATGTGAGTGTCGAACATGCTGAACAGAGCCCTTTGAAATGATGTCATGTGTCTCTCGATTTCTGAACAATCGACCCCTTCCTCCTTTTCCTATAACATGGTCTGTAGTCGGCAGGCTCGGTGGAGATTATTGGAGAAAAACACGGGCTGAGTTAAGGTCCGGCAGTAATTATTTCAGCAGTCTTTGTCAAAACTGCTGAGTGAAAACACGCTGCTGTGAAAAAGCCAGCCAGACAGGGAGGGAGGGAAGAAAGCAAGGGGATGGGGGAGAGGGTGGTGGTGGTGGGGGCCAGATATGTTATGATATCAAATGAAAGGCTTACTAAGGCCTGGGAACTGCATTCGGGAGCCCTGAAACCCATGTGAGAACAGCTGGGAGGTCAGATGAGTTTTGTTTTCGGTGCAGGTGTTTGGGAACACTGAGGCTGATACCAAGTGTGGAATTATAACACATGTGGTCAAACTAAGAGAAATTCCCGATTCCCCGTTTCCTTCGGGGAGAGCTAAAGACATTATACGCTTTTAACACTGACACACTCCCACCTCTTGCATACTTTCACATTTCATTTCTTAAATGGGCCTTTTTTTCATATAAAAAGAAAATCTAACTTTCCAAGTAGCACTCGGCTCAAGTGGCATAAAGGAGCTCGAGCTTTTCTGACATTCCTGACATTCCCATCGGACTGACCTGCATACCTTCCTGGCTTGGCTGCACATGGCACCGCTCTCCACACAGACACTAATCTGAACCCATCCTAATGGTTCACACTCTGACATCTGACTCTTTGATCCCGATCCTTAATCACTTTGGGTTAATCAATCAGTTTTGGGCCTTTTGACCTGTCCACCTAATAAAGCCCTGACGACAGCTGGAACATGTGGAAAGCCCTGCTTGTTTTTCAGTTTTACGGGGACGTCTTCCGAAACAAAACGTATTAAAAACCATTCTGTGTGAGAGACAGCGGGATGGAAAGAAGGAGAAGGGAGAGGATGGAGGGAGTGTGCTTGTTTGTTAGTGTGTGTGTGTGTGTGTGTGTGTGTGTGTGTGTGTGTGTGTGTGTGTGTGTGTGTGTGTGTGTGTGTGTGTGTGTGTGTTAGGCGTTCAGCTGGGGATTTTTCAGCTTTTATCAGAAGGAATCTAAAAACAGGAAGGCGGGTTCCAATAAACAAGACAAGCGGAAGACGACCACAGTTCTACTTCCTGTTCCAGAGCAAGGGAGGAAACAGAAGATTTTTGAGGAATTTAAATCAGAACACACCACATAAGCCTAAATCACGACGAAGAAGAAGGAAAAAACCCGAATACATATGCCAAATATTACCAAACCCACACGGATAAATAGTTGTTGTTGTGTGTGCTTTTCTCTAGTGGCTTTAAAAAAAAAAATCCCAAATCCAATGAGACAGATGTTTACTGCCCTCTCACCAGCGTTCTGTATCTTCCTCTAAAAGCCTACGGGCAGATCCAAACTTGGCTGTGTTTGTGGGTCAGCATCAATATCAAAGAAAGAAATAAAGAAAAGAGGCAGCCAGTCTTCAGGAAGCCCCTGAGTGGGGGAACCCAGTTTACTTTGCTATTACAGTCAAGAGAAGAGATGTTCGATGTTCTGGGATCAAAAGTAGATCTAACTTTTCTCGTCTTCTCGGTGGGACACATGTCGGGCTGACCGGGGCGAGAGAGGGTTGGGATCTTATGAGAGATAGGAGACAATTAGTCCTGTGATTGAAAGCAAACTTGTCTTGTTTTTTTCTTTGTTCTTTTTCCACAGAGCTGTCTGTTTTATCTGCTGGATGCATTTTGCCCTCTGACCGCCTCGTTGCAGGGCTGTAGCATTTATCAGGTCGCAATTCTAAACTTTTCCACACTCACATTAGCTCGCTCCAATTGTCCTTCAAGTTTTGTATACCTGTAAATATAATGTAGGGTTACCATGATGACAAATGTAAAAGATGACTTTACATTTACTAGAAGATAAAAAAAAAGACAAAGGGAGGAAAACCAGAATAAAGGAATGTACGGAGAAGAAAGAAAGGATACAGCACACACAACAATAACAGTAGTAAATCTTTGCTTGCATACACTGGCCTGTAAAATTCCTACATCCAACAATATCAACAGTTTAAAGAAACCCTACTGAATCTCATTATGTGAGGTAAGCTCTCTCTTAGGTTTTCCTTGCTTCCCGGTAGAAGATAAAGGGGCCTTTAATGGCTACGGTCTCATCATACAGCTGATCCAAATGGTCAAAGTAGATAAACAATCTTCATAGGATCCCTCAAAATGTAGCTGTTTATCATTATTCTATTTTGTTGAATATTTCCTCCTTCATGAGACAGTGCTCAAATACAACTACACCTTCTGAGGTTTCCATTTCAGGCAGAAATACAAGTGAGTAAAGGGCGACATCTAGAGGATTGGACTAAAACTGCAAAATGTTACCTACAGGATCAAGAAATTAACACTGCTTATTTAACTTTAAATGCACATTAGATTTTTATTTTTTATATTTTTTTACTTATCTCACTTTTAAAAGGGCTGTGATTCCACCTTTTATTTTATAATTTATTTTGTTAAATGAGCATCCTGTTCCATCCTGTTCGAAGCATTTCAAACTCAAAGCTAATATGAAGCTCCTCCACATGGTGACGCTGTAGCTCTTCCAAATAATATAGATATAAAACAAATCCCTCCTATAGAAGATGAACTGTGTATCACAAGGCAATCCTTTATTATTAAATATCAGATTGAGCCTGCATTGGAGAATAGGCTCTATTTCAGGAATGATACCACACAGGCAAATATGGTTTTCGCTGGGATCAAATTTCATAAAATGAAACTGAGGGAACTTATCAAAAAATGATAAAGTGAAATTGATCAAATTTGCTTGGGAGGATTTTAATTAACTGGTAGAGCTCCGAGGTTTAGTTCAGTCTCTGATTGAATTATTGGCCACTGTAAGACAGGTTCAATGAGAAACCACCACCGTACCTGATAACGGGATGGGATTTTGCTCTGCAACAGAATTTTGGTACGGCTGGCTCTAATGACTCAGGTGGCCCTAGGCATGAGGCAATTCACTGTCATGGAGGTGTAGTTACACATGCAGAGACTTTTTTTTATATAAATTCTAGGCTGGATATGTGTGACCAGGAATCCACCCTACTGGGATTCAGCCATCAGTCCCATGTCAGTCAATATATCACAGCCATCCGACTCAAGCTGTGACCAGAGATACCATAAAAAAAAAAAAAAAAGAACCTTGAGCTGAAAAGTGATTTGATTTGAAAGTAAAGAATTAAAGTTGGTGATGTGGGTAGCATTAGAGCCAGACGTGATAAAGGTTGCAGGCATCGATTGGATCTTCGTTACAAGGTGCCCAAGCCTGAGGATGTTCTGCAGAATGGGAAACTGTTCAATTTTTACATGGTTACTCTCTGACCAGGTGAGATGACTTCTTATACTTTACACAGTAGCAAAAAGGTCAAGGAAAAAAAAAAACATGAGTTCCCTTTTATTTGCTGATCATCTCTGTAGAATTCAAGGATCCCTAATTGGCTTGGTTTAGATTTCAAACAAGTCTAGTGGCTTTATAAAGAGTACAGCAAAATTCTTGATACAAACAATCCCACAACCTCTTTCTGAAGCATATTAAAGTTTTTTAAAACCCTTCTTATATGGATTTTCCAGAATTGCACACTTTTCTACATTAGCGACTCCAGCGACATACAGTAAGGTAGTGCATAATTATGCACAACTGTAAACCTGCAAAGACACAAACATACACATAAACAGGAAGGCTAAACATGAAGAGCATTAATAATAATAATAAAAAATTACATAAAACTATCAATTCTGGAGGAGCTGCGGAGATATACTGCATGAGTAAGAGAATCCGTTACCAGGGTTATTGTGACAAATACAAATCTAGCCCTTGTGGGAGTGTGGCAAGATACCAAGTTTGTCTGTCGGTTGTTTGCCTATAAGTCTGATTCCAAAAGTTTTACTTGTTAGTTGTTAGGCATTTTTCAAAAGTGTTGCCCATTAAGATTTGCCCCCTTCATTTATCATATAAATCTATTTGCCTTGTTTCTCGGCCAACTGCAGCAGAAGCATGACCCATCCGGTCTAATATAGTACTCACTCCATTCCCTTTCCATCTATGAAGATAGGTTAGTGAAGCTTTGGGTCCTAATTTACAAAAAAATGTCAAAAAGAAAAACCTTAGAAAATCTCTTTATGATAGAAATATTCAAAAACCTCTGTTACTGATTTTAATATGAAGCTCCTGCCAAAAATCAAACAGGATAAAAACCTTAGAAAAATGATAACTGATAGAAAAACAGTAAATAACTTGTATATTTTGAGTATGCATGGGAAATTGTAGGTGGGTTGTTTCTTTTGGGCTTGTTCTTGTATAAGTAGTTGCTTATTTCTGCAAAGATTCAGCAAAGAATGCCAACGTTTTCCACAAACTATGCAGCAGGCACAGTAGGCATGTGGAAGAATGTGCTCTGATCAAATGAGACCTAAACTCCTTCTCCGTCTTTAATCTGAAGCTGGCGGAGACAACCCTCAGAGTAACTGCTACTGTAAAGGCTTACGGTGTGTAATTATGAGCAAGAACAGGAGTTAGCCTGAATGTATTTAGATGATTAATTTATTACTAACCCAAGTAGTTAAAAGTATTAGTATCCAAGATTTTTAGATAATCCAAAAGTCTGATTGTAATGTCACACAACCTAAGTAGATTTTTTAAATCTATTTTCCGAGCTCTGATCTCCTCTCGTCCCTGCTCAAAACTCTTCTGGCTGCGTTTTACCTTACAAGACAACATACTTCTTGCTGCTTTGTGCTTTATCTAAAATAAACAGCTAAACGGTTTCCTATGATGACAAAAACAGTGTTCAAATCAACATGTTCAATTCGAAGCCAGCTGTTTATGACCTGTTTTGTTTTTTGTTGTTGTCTTTTTTTGCTTTGCCTCAGCTACCACCCTCTGCCATACTTTGCCACATCAGATATAACAAGCTGTTTTGCTTTTGTTTTGTCTTCCCAGTGTTCTTGCCACATTTTGATTATTTCTGTCATAGCCATGCTTTTACCCCACAGACTTTCATTATTTGATAAGAATATCTATGTTAGTTTTTCCTACAAAATTCTTCTATTTTATCCACCATAGTTTGCAGGAATATGTCTATGATCTGGAACCCAAACCTTATTCCTCACTACTCAGTCATAAACGTGCTCGTATAAACTGATCTTAGAGTACAGGACATTCATAGCCACCCCCGTTGCCTCTGTCAGATCTGTGTGTTTCCATTCACATGGCTAAAAAGTTCTGTAATAAATTTACTCTCTTGTTATTATTGTTAATATCGAGCTATTGCAGATCAGTTTTTTGCCAAAACCTCAGGATTAAAGTGAACTCTATACAATTATGGATCCTACTTCAAGCACTCCGTCCATGGTTTTCCCCCTATACGCCAAAAAGTAATCAAAAGGTTGCCATGAACCAATAAGAGCATTTTTGTTTGTCACTCTAACCTGCAGGTCCAGCCTGTACAATATCTAGTGTTGATTTGCCTGCACAGCCACTTTAACACATCTGTACTCTCAATACGAAGCATTGCAGTCAGACACGTTACACTAACCTGCACCCTCCGAAGTTCTTTGCCCAGATAAATAAGTCGGTTGAGTGTGTAGCTTTGTTTTCGGAAACCACTTTAATAAACCTTTAATGACTTTGTTTCCTTTTAAGGGGGGCTATCAGCCTTTCATTACTCGGCCAGGTAAGGCGCCGATGACCTTCACACGTCCCCACTCACAGAAGGTAACCCTGCCTGAAGGAGAGCCGCTGCATAAGGAAGAGGAGAAAGAACAAAATGCACAAAAACAAAAGTCAAGCACCCTAGGATGATGACATGATTAACAAGTAACTCAAACATTCAAAAAGCCAGCCAGGTTTTAACCTGTTACAAAAAAAAAAGAGTTAACATTGTTTTCCTTCCACTGCAGTACCAAGTGAGAATGTATGTTTAAGGTTAAGGTTAAGGTTAAGGTTGCGAGTACTTGTTTGGATCTTTAAATTTTTCTAAATGAAGTGAAAATTGCACCTAAACTAGAGGATAGATTTCTTCAAAAATGGGTTTGTTCAGTTCATGTAATGTCCATGTAATTAGAGCGCATGATTGATTTCATTTCGCAGCTGTTTTTATACCGCAGTGGACTGACGAATTATACAGGGTGTATCCAATTGAACATTTCTGCTGTATTTTTCAACGTGACCGTATCTGGTTCAACTTACCAGTACAGTTAGGTTTATCAGGAAGATGGCAATGTTAGTGGAGACTCATGCTCATTAGTGCTTGTGTGTCCTGTTACCGTGTATCCATTTACCTGGGTGCATAGTCGTGTTTGCCAGCTTCTGAGACTGCAGTGAACGTGAGCGAAAATTCTGGTTATTAGGGAGAAAACCGTTGAAGAGGTTATAGGGCCCAACACTCCAAGGCAAAGCCACTTTTGCTTTCATTTTAGTAGCTGTCCAAGCCAAAAATGGCCAATTACCATCATTTCTCGGCTTGCGGTGGTAATGTCAGCGAGATAGACAGAGAAAGGGAGCGAGAGAGGCGCTGGCGGGGAGAGCTCCTGAAAGAAGCAAGAGGAGATGAGTTGGAGGCAGCCGAGATAAGCCGGGAAATAAAACCATATTTCCACAGCATGGAAATCGGACAGCATCCACCATGACAGAAGGTGAACTCTTCATCTGCAAAGGAAATAGATTCAATTAGACGAGTCCCTCTGCTGTGTAAATACACACAGATGCTGTTTTTATGCTAACAATGAGTGTAATTGCAGTGTTCCTGAGGCTGTCAAAGTGAAAACAGAATAAAAGTTAAAATAATATATATATATAAATTTATTATCTGTAGGACAAACTATTATTTTAGCTCAATATAGATTCATAGTGACCATTATTTCAAAAGTCTTTATCACAAAAGTGAAATACTTATAAGAGCTTAGAGCCCTTAGGTTTCATGGTTACTAAATAAATGATAGGAAATCTAATAACTGATATTTAGTACTCTTATGCTACATATCCATGGTTTTTCACAGATGTATAGAAGTACTCCTAGGGGTACTTACACTTTCTTTATTAGAACATAGATGAATGTTTTCATTATGTGGAAAAAAAATACAAAATATTTTATGTGCCTTCTGCTTGATGGGTTTTTCCTCATCAAAATAGTTACAGTTTAGATCCTAAAACAATGTAGACTTGTTAATAAGTGTATTAATGTGAGTCAAGTTTGTAAATTTGACATAGAAATCATAGCAAATTCATCATTCATTTGTGTTTCTGAATGTGATTAGAACGGGACTCTGAGGTGTTAATAAAAAAAGCTTAGAGCATGTTTGGGGAGTTCAACAGATCACATCAGTTTTTAAAGACATAATTAATTGATAATTCTGAAGAACAGACATGAGGAAATTATTCCGTTGCAGTGTCAAAAATGTTGACACAATTTTCTTGATCTAGGGAAATGCGACTGGATATCTAAGTCATGAGGCAGCACGAAGAGTTTGTTTGGTTTTATTTCCTAATTTTGTTTGAAAACTACCCTAAAATCTATTAATGTTCTGAAGATAAAATGCAACTGGTAATGATGAAATATGGAATTTTTTATTTTAAAATATTATCGTGAATGCTTTCTATTCATTCATATGAATGGCCTTATTGATTAAGTTAGGCTAATAGGTGGCAACAGATAAAAGTAGGAACTACTAAAGCAAATTTAAAAACAGAAAAACCTCTTAAAAGAAGATTTTAGAACTTCCAATGAGAGTTGAAGTGCAGGACACTGGAACAGGAATGGGTGCTAATATAATTCTTAAAAATGTATTTACCACTGATCCCAAAACCAAGAGTGACATGAAATGTAACCTATCTGTAATTCTCAGCCAAAACAACATCTGGATTTACATATTTTTATGCGACCAATCCAGGCCTGTTTTTTCAATTAAAGCACATTGTAATGTGATTGTTAGAATAATTAGATGAGACTCTAGTAGTCAGAAGTGCAAAAAATAGGCCTAGCAGCCACACTGTATTCTGAGGTTGGTGAGAAACGTTTAAAACTTGGGATTTGGACTTTTAGTGACTTCTCCCTCTTGTGTTTTATTCAAAACCCAAAATTTTCTCTTCTTTTTTTCTGACTTTTTATGACAACGCGATAAAAAAATCCAAAGTACATCGCTGCTTTTAAACGCATTTCAACATGGTGTTACTTTGAAACCTTTGGCATTTAGTCAAGTGCAACTTGTTTTAGAGTATGACAATAACTTTTCTGCCACATTCAACCTGCAAAAATGCATAGCCTTGAAACTACTGCAGCAAAACGGA
The DNA here is from genome assembly GCA_032876305.1 of Orestias chungarensis. Taxonomy (NCBI): domain Eukaryota; kingdom Metazoa; phylum Chordata; class Actinopteri; order Cyprinodontiformes; family Cyprinodontidae; genus Orestias; species Orestias chungarensis. The sequence continues at coordinate 1,134,475 of JAVLVB010001238.1, forward strand.
ATTGTATTTTTCCATTCTTGAGCTAGACTGTCATCCATTTTCAGTTAAGAACTCACTCTTTTACAGACTTCAATTTCTGCACGAGTTTAAAACAGAACCACATGCTTTAAGTTGTTGAACGGGTCAGACGTCTGTTCTTCCTGGTAGGTTTAACGTGTTATTAGTTTTACTTACATTCAGTTTGAGAAACTGGATTGGCCAAACTGTAGTTTACACCCTTATCTGGAGAAAATCCAAACAACACCTGCATGCCATCCCCGATAACTGCAAACAAGCCCCCCTGAGGACTGGTTCCATTAGTGAGGCTGACACAGAAAGGTGACAAACAACTCAGACTGAAGAATGACATCTCAAACAAACAGCATCCTCTTTTTCCTAAATCTAGCATTACTAGGCCTGCTGAGAAACAAACTCAAGGTTGCCTCCATGATAGTTCTAAAGAAACCCTCTGCCAGTTAAATGTGAAGAAAAATAGAAATGATAATAATATTAGTAAAAAGTCTGCTGTCCCCGCCAGCGACAAACGGTACTGATACATAATTAGCTTTATAACAATACATATGCTCCTGTTAGTGTCTCAGACATTTCCCCAGAGACTCTCCGCTGATCGATGTCTCTTTTTAATCATTGCTAAAGGTAAATGGTGTTACAGCTTAAAAAACGTACATGTTTATTATCCCCTTTAAGGTCTGCATGAATTACTTGAAAACGCTTGTGCATTTTTATTAAGCTTTCTTGAAATCTAGAGGATATATTATAAAAAAAAAAAAAACAGCCCGAACCAAAAATTGCTTTGCAGCACCAATCATTAGCAGATCATGTTGCTTTACTGGTGACAGCCTGTGAACCTTGTGATTCTTGACAAACAAGCTTCTACAGCCACAAGCCAAAGGAAAAGAAAAAGAAAAAAAATGACATTTCTCAGGTGAGATGAAAGATGCCATGGCTCATTTTTTCATCAGGACTGGTAATGTAGTGCAAACTGTTATGTGTGGGTGGCTTAGGTTGCTGCTGAAAAGAAATATCTTGAGTCTGCTTGATGACCTTTCATTCCCACAGCTAGACCGTACCAATGGACTTCGCTCGGAACAGACAGTGTTCTGTCTAACGGATGAAAGGAGAGCGAGAGGAAAAAAACAACAACACATGGGCACGCAAGATGTCAGGAATGTTAATTAAAGATAAAAAAAGAGAGAAAAACAGATTCAATCAAACAGGACATTTAGCTAATCATCCTTTACAATCAGTCTAAGGCCCTTTTAATTCTCATTAGGTCCTTACAGCAGACGTATTCAAGGCTGAGATTATTTTTCATTTGATTAAATCTGATAGCGTCTTGCCCAGGCGGAGATAACAATGAGGGTTCCATGTCTCACTGCCTCCATCTGTCCTTTTCGAACATGCCTGGGAACACAACATCACCAGAACGGTTAATCTGCCTTATTTACTTCTCCCAATATGGCTGCTTTGTCACACACATCATTTGTCCTGCAGGATAAATATTTCCCCAGCGTTGGGTCGCAATAAATGTTGATTTATCCGCCGCCTGTTAAACTGGCCAATCTGCATATGGCGTGTTTTGCAGGAGGCATCCACTGTGACAATATATCCTATAATTATCGTCTAAGTGTGGCAGGCGAGCTGTAGTTGTTTCATTGGTCTGTGGAGACCTGGGCGTGTGAACTAGGTTCTCCTTTATATATAATGATTGAATCGTGTCTAACAAAGTGCTAATTTAACAGAGGAACAGTTTAGCGTCGTCTGATTTCATCGTAATGAACAAGATCTCGACTCGTTTTGGTCTCATCAAACGACGAGAAATCAGGGGCGAGTCAGAGGGGAAAGAAGAGACTTAGATGAACATCTGATTCATTGTCAAGCTATTTATGTTGCAGAAACAAAGAGAATTTGGAGTAGGCCATTTAACTTGATGCTCTCCCTTCTTTGCTAACAGTCTCAAGATAATTAGTATACCTAATCAAAACACTTGTGTCTCCACTCCTCTGTTGTGCCATCTTTCCTCAGGGTCATTGTAAAATGTCTATTGCTATGAAGGGCTCTCCTTTCTTCCTTTTTATGTTTCTACTGGATGAACGAGAGCATGGTCTAATGTATTTTCCGTCTGCACTCTTGAGCATTTTGAGTTGTAATATCTTAATTTCACTGCCTGCATTGTGAGGCACCAGCCAACATTCGTATTAAAATAGAAAACATGCTTTCCTATATAGCACAATCCTTAAAAAGACTTTTTGGAACTAATCACGCGAAAACATAGATTTTTATTTATTTATTGTAGGTAAGTAATTTCAGGGGCAAATGGCATTTTATTCTCAAAGACTAGTTCTGTCTGTGAGACAACTTTTCATGCATTGTTTGCTATCTCCTGAAGGCTGGTCATCCTTCTGATCCAGTAGAAGAAAATAGTAAAAATTACATGCGATAATTCGAGTCTTCTGGTCTAGCATTTTTCTTACATTGTTGCAAGTTCTGTTTTGTAATCCATAAACAAAATCTTAAAGGCAGGGTATTTTTTCCAGGCAGAAAAGTGCAATTTTATAACACGATTAAGTAACTCTGTTACTTTCAGTTGTCTTAAAAAAGCCTGTATACATCAAAAACATCTAAAAAGAAATTAGACTTTGCATCAAAGCCATGTCTGATGCCTTCAAATCAGTCTCTTAACCCTTTCAAACCTAACATGCTTATTGAATTTCAATAATGAGTAAAAGCATCTGTGTATCGGTCTGTTCAGCAGTCAGTTCAACTTTTTGAATAACCATCCATCTATCGTGAGGCAGGGTTTTCTGTGTGTTCCTTCATCATTCAGCCACCGGTTGTTGCCAGACTAACCTTTTCTCGGAGGAACTTTGCTGTCATCTCGCACACCGGACGTCAACTGTACTACCATCTCACATGCCTCCTTGCGCGTTTATCCCAATTTCCATGTCTCCCAAACAAAACCCGTCCAGACCAGCACGCTTTGCCACCCTTCCGAGCCCCCTCCTCCCGCCCGTGATATTGATGGCCATTCAGCTTACTCCGTCCGCCGGATCGTGGACTACCGTTGGCGGGGTCGAGGCGGGCAGTACCTCATCGACTGGGAGGGCTACGGTCCGGAGAACCGCTCCTGGGTCTTTTATTTTGGATACCTCTCTTATCCAAGATTATCGTTCCTCGCATCCCTCCTGCTCTTCTCGGCCGCCAGGTGGCGACCGTTGAGGGGGGGGCGGGGGTTACTGTCGTGAAGCAGGGTTTTCTGTGTTTCTTTGTGGGTTTTTTTCCTTCCTTATTCAGCCACCGATTGTTGCCAGACTCACCTTTTCTTGGAGAAACTGTGCTGTTATCTCGCACACTGGTTCCTCATCAGCTCGTCAGGCCGGGAGTACAAGAGGAGTGGGCGACCAGTACTTCGACGCCAAAGTATTTAGCCAGTAATGATATTCTGAGCCCCCTAGAGCTAGTCTTTGTGTTTTTTTCTCAAGACTGTAATCTCCGATTGACTCGTGTTTTTTCCCAGTCTTCAGGTGTTTCCTTCCAGATGCCTCGGATCTCTCAGTGGCGATCAGCCTGGTTCCGTTTCTCCCTCATGACGCCCTGGACAGTACTCACTGGTTGCGCGATTTCCATCTTCTTTTTCCCGTTGGGTCACAAGACTTTCCTGGATTTCCTCCCTCTGTTTGCCGAACCGCTCCTCTGTTCTCCGGTCTGCCCGAACTTACCTGTCCGCTCTCCGCCACGGCCCCACGGATCCCCTGGATTGTTTACTCGCCAAGGACCTACAACCCCGCACCCACAAAGAGACTGAGAACCCAAACCAACCGATTACTACTCATGGACCGAGTGTATTCACCCATACAAGTAAGATCGATCCATTATTTCCGTCAGCACTCCCGTTTCCCATTGACTGTGAACTCACCATTATCTCCGCTGTCTCTCATAGTGTTCCGACCACTCCAAACAGACTTTCCCCCTTCCAACCTGGACCAATTCCTGCAGATTACTCTGTTCATATGTAATAACTAAACTTTCTTAAACTGATTTCGTTTCTCCTGTGTGGTGTTCTGCATTTGGGTAAGACTAATAGAACCCAAAATGACAGAACACTCTGGCCAACAAATAAACCCAGCAGACGCCATCCGGAGAACGTTATCAAATCAACAAACCCTGTTACAATCCCACAAATCCGCTCTTAGAGAGTTAAGTACCCGTCAAGCCTAAACCAAATGCCGTCTTGTCGAGATCTCTAACTTTCTCCAAACCTCTGTTCCACAGCAACCATCTCCTGAACCTGTTCGAGCGCCTGATCCAGTTCAGTTAGTCCGGCCCACTTTTTCCGACATCCGTCCTCCCACTCCTGAAAGATTTTCCGGAGACCTGAACAAATGCAAAGGTTTTGTTTTACAATGCTCCATGATATTTAACCATTCCCTTCAAAGTTTCAACCATGACAGTTCAAAAATCGCCTACCTTCTCTCTTTGCTCTCAGGTCGGGGCTTAGATTGGGCAGAGGCCCCCTTCTCAGAAAATTATGGGTGTACTTTTGATGAATCTTTAAAAGAATTCAAACAAGCTTTCAGTCAGGATCCAGATAAATAATTTAACTTACAAGAGATTAAACAGGGTCAGCGATCCGTAGCAGACTTTGTGGTGGATTTCCGAATAAAAGCTGCAGCTGCTAAGTGGGATATCACTGCATTAAAGAGTGTGTTTTTCCACGCTTTGAACTAATCGATCGATCGACCTTTGAACGAAAGGATGAGTTAGCTATTTTTGACGAGCCCGAAACTTTAGAGGGGTTAATTAGTTACTCCTACCCCTTCGGTTTCTCCTCTGCAGTGTAATTCAAACCCCGAGCCCATGCAGTTAGGTCGAGCTCACCTAATTCCCGAGGAGAGACAGAAGCGAATGGTCTCTCGGCTCTGTTTATACTGCGGGCTCCTTGGGCACTTCATTGCCCAATGTCCGACAAGGTTAGACACGCTGGTCCGCCAATAGAAGCGAGGAGGCTGCCAGACCCCTCCCATAATAAAGATGCTCCTCGTTCAGTACTACTAGCCACTGCTATGTTTAAAATTAGTCGTGCCTGTTATTCATCCTTTTGGACTCTGGTTGTGAACAGAACCTCATTGACTCCGTACTCGTCCAACAATTATCCATAGAAACCGAACTACTAGCCGTTCCCCTACGAGTCACCGCCTTAGATGGTAAAAATCTTACCAAAATAACTCACAGAACAAAATCGCCAAAATAAATTATTTCTGGAAACCACTGCAAACTTTCTTCCTTTTTGGTTCTTTCTACCTCCAGCTCCCCCATAATTCTTGATTTTCTATGGCTACGACAACATAATCCACACATCAACTGGTTAGACAAACGAATCGAATCCTGGTCCGCTTCCTGTCACTCTTCCTGTCTTCGCTCAGCTGTTCCGCCAGGGCCTTCGCCGGCAATACCTCAAGAGCCCGACCCACCCGACCTCTCAACCATTCCGCCCGAGTACCATGATCTAGCTTCAGTTTTCAGTAAGTCCAGAGCCCCCTCACTTCCACCTCAACTTCCTTATGATTGCTCCATAGATCTCCTGCCCGGTGCTCCTCTTCCCACTAGTCGCCTGTATAATATCTCCAAACTGGAATGTGAAACCATGGAGAAATATATTAAGGACTCCCTAGTGGCTGGAATTATCCGCCCGTCTTCCTCTCCCCTAGGGGAGGGATTTTTCTTCGTGGGCAAGTATTGACTACAGAGGTCTCAGATTACAGAAAATAACAAGTATCCCTTGCCTCTACTTTCGTCATCCTTTGAACCAGTAACCGATGCAACCATTTCTCCAAATTAGATTTAAGGAACGCATACCATTTACTCTGCATTTGCCAGGGGGACGAATGGGAAACAGCCTTTAAGACCCCCATCGGGCATTTTGAGTATCTGGTCATTCCCATTGGCCTATCCAACGCCCCAGCATTTTTCCAGGCCCTAGTATGTACTGAGAGACTACCTTAATGTGTTTGTGTTTGTATACCTCGATTACATCTTGATCTATTCCAAGTCCCTTGTTGAACAAAAACGCCATGTCCGCCTAGTCCTCCAACGCCTTTTGGAGAACAGGTTATATGTGAAAGCAGAAGAAGTTTCAGCTTTCACATATAGTATGTGAGTTTCATAAGTCCTCAGTCTCATTTCTTGGTTTCATTCTAGAGTGCGGGTAGATAAGGCCCACCGAGGAGAAGATCCGGGCTGTAATGGGGTGGCCGACACCAGAAACACGAAAACAACTACAACGATTCCTCGTTTTCGTCAATTTCTACCGTCTGTTTATCCGCAGCTAAAGCCAAACAGCTACCACTGACTGCCCTGACGTCTACCAAGACCTCGTTCTGTTGGACCCCGGAGACTGAAACTGCATTCAGCAAGCTAAAGACCCTATTCGCTAATCCCCCAGTACTCATTCAACCTGACCCCATGAAACAATTCATTGTTGAGGTGGATGCTTCGGACACCGGGGTGGGGGCAGTACTGTCCCAGGTCTCCGAGAAAGATAACAAGACTTACCCCTGTGCCTTTTTTTCTCGTAGTCTATCCCCACTGGAGTGCAATGTCGGAGATCGTGAACTCTTGGCCATAAAATTGGCCCTGGAGGAGTGGCGGCATTGGCTGGAGGGAGCTGAACATCCGGTGCTTGTCTGGACGGTTCACAAGAACCTGTCATACCTCCAGTCCACGATGAAGCTGAATCCCCGCCAATCCCGCTGGTCGTTATTCTTTTCAAGATTTAACCTCTCCATTTCTTATCGCCCAGGTTCCCGTAATGTTAAGCCAGACGCACTGTCCCGAATCCATTCCCCGGAGGACTCCGTACAGAACCTGGTCACCATTCTCCATTCCAGCTGCACTGTTGCAGCTGTCACCTGGGAGATCGAAGACTTAATCAGACAGGCCCAACAGTCAGACCCAGCCCCCGATTCGTGTCCTCCTGGCAAGATCTATGTACCCAGCTCCATCCGAGCCCGTTTTTTTCAGTGAATCCACGCATCTAAGTTCTCGGGACACCCAGGTATCAGTCAAACTATTTCTCTTATCAACCATAGATCCTGGTGGCCCTCTGTCCAAAACGATGTGAGAGAATATGTGCTAGCCTAAACAGTCTGTTCTAGGAATAAATCGTCCCATCAACCTCCATCCGGTCTCCTCCAACCTCTCCAACCACCCCCTCTCAGCCGCCAGGTGGCGACCGTTGAGGGGGTGGGTACTGTCGTGAGGCAGGGTTTTCTGTGTTTCTTTGTGGGTTTTGTTCCTTCATTATTTAGCCTCCGGTTGTTGCCAAACTCACCTTTTCTCGGAGGAACTGTGCTGTCATCTCGCACACCGGTTCCTCATCAGCTCGTCAGACCGGGAGTACAAGAGGAGTGGGCGGCCAGTACTTCGACGCCAGAGTGTATAGCCAGTAATGGTATTCTTAGCCCCCTAGAGCTAGTCTTTGTGTTAATAAATAAACTGTCTTAAACTGATTTCATTTCTCCTGTGTGGTGTTTTGCATTTGGGTGAGACTAATAGAACCCAACATGACACCATCTATTTATCCATGGTTAAGAGTCAGAGCACACATTAAGCAGATTACCATTTGATCACAAGGCAAGTGACAAAACAAACATGCATGTCCACAATTACATATAATGGCAATTAAATTGGGGATTAAACCCAGTATGTATGTTTTTAGACTAAATGAGGAAGCTGAGGTACCAACTATGCCATTTAGTAAAGAGTATCTTATCTTAGGAGAACTAGTTGATTGCATCGAGGGACTGACTTTGCAGCAATGTCTCTCCATATCAAGCAAGCATGTGGCAACAATAGCAAGGAACAACTACCCTTTAATAGGCAGTATCCTCAAACAGAACCTTCCTAAGCCTTTGGCCATCTGTGGAGGTTGACTGCAGTTTGAGAGGAGAGAGCAGAAATACAGAAAGAAACAAACAAAAGATACAGAAGCAAAAAAATCGTATTTCATGTTGGATTTACAGAACATGTTGAGGTGAAAGATTCACAATAAGAACAACACAGACCTTGCAACACAGGCTTCCAGTATTTATTTTAAACTTAAAACAGAGTAAAGTAGTAGGTTTACATTTAAAGAGACATGGTCAGGAGATAAAAAACATTTTATGCTAATTTAAAAGCAGACAAGACATAAACTCTTTTTATGTTTTTAAGACATGCTAATAGATTTAATGTCGAATTACATTCGACCGAGCACTGAACCCTGTGTTGTTCCATAATTGTTATGTAACTAACTAGAGTGCATGACAAAGGGTTATCACTAACATGAAAATGTGAGACTTGTCGAATGACTATTCCCTAAAACACCCACCTGATGTTTTACCCTTGTTACAGTATATCGTGGTCAACCATGTTAAATGTCACATTGACATCTAGCAAGACGCCTATTGAAATCAAAACCTTGAAAAGATGAAGAGGACTAAATTAATCAGTGATTCTAAATAAAGCAGGAATTTATAGCCCAAGCTGTTTTATCTACACTTGAAGAATGAAAAGGGGAGGCTAAAGAAGTGAAGGGTCTCTCCAAAGGGACGCTCATATTTATTCTACTGTTTTGAGGAGAAAAGGCTGCCTCAGCTATCATACCAAAACAAGAAGCAACAGTTTTAGTTGTTTCCTACAACCAAAAGTCACAGATTTACAAAACAGGTTGAAAAAACATCATCACAAGGTTCAAGAGGGTGCCCAAAGGATGCACGTGGACATATCTGGAAAATAGAAGCGCTTTTACGTTTGATTTAAAGTTCATTCTCGGTAAACTGTCAGAATTTTAAGGTCAGCAAAAACAGACATGTTTTTTCAAAATATAACACTTTATTTTTGTTTATAGCAGTCCGTTATAAGGATTGGGGAAAGCCACTTGACTCCTTTTCTAATATTCAATAAGGGGTTGTACTTTTCCGGTAGGTCATAGTCAGCTGACCGTGGAATCATAAAATACATTTAAAATACACACCATAACTCTTGTAGCATGTTCTTACCTCATGAAAGAATGTAGTGGCCAACATGAGAGCTCACACAAACGCAATAAAATAACAATTCTCAGGGAATAACATTCAGCAGAAGAAAGCATCTCTGCATACAGATTTTACTGTTCTTAAATAGAAATTGATTCCGTATAGATTGCCACCTTATTTTATGCTAAACTGCACTAAATATATAATAAAAAATATATAAACATATAATAGAAAAATAGAATAAACATTCAGAACATAAAGTATAAAATAAGGGCAGTAATGTGAAGTGTATGAACATGTCAAAAAGTTCTTGAAGACAACATTATTTTTTGACCAAGTGAGGTCATCAGAGAGCTGCACCCACAATAATATAATTATATTCATTGCCCCTAACAGTGTTCCTGAGAGGTGCATGCTCAGGTCGGGAGTTAAAAGAAGTTATTCCTCATCTTCTTTGTTTTGCTCATGCTGAGCACAAATGATCAGTTGTTTGTTATTCGGATACTATTCTCTGCACCACTCCTCCAGCTCTAGACCTCCTCCCTGTAAACTTAATCATAAATAGCATTAATAAATCCCACTGCTATAGTAATGAAATTTATCATCAGTTTCGCTCATGTGAGGATGTACAGAATTGCCTGAAGAGCGTAAACAGCACTGGGCTGAGCTTACAACCTGAGGGAACCAAATACTTTGCATTACTAGGTTGTGGAGTTTTTGTTCCAGCGCAGACCTACAAGTAAAGTGGCTGTATTCAGGCCACGGCAAGTTTGTTTCTGTTATACTGATAATTGAATAAAACCCACCCATCCATCCTTTGACTATTGATAGGCGGCTGGTGTCTCTTTCTAACAGTCATTGGTTGAGGTACACCCTAAACAATTTGCCAGTCCATCTCAGCACAGCAGAGAGAGACAGACAGGACATACAAGTGACCTGGTGTTAGTTTGCATAGGTTTGCATGTTCTCCCTGTACATGTGTGGGTTTCCTTTGTCCCACAGTCCAAAACCACGACTGTGAGGTTAATTGGTCTCTATAACTCGTCACTAGGCATAAATGTTTGTGTGTGCGTGGAATCAAACATTAAACATCACATTACAGCTGCGATTTTTGTCCAGATTAGTCAGCACTTTGTGCTGTGTCTTGGAAATTGCATCACTGGTGGAAGAGCTGAGGCAAAAAAAAAAAAAGCTGGAAATGAAATGTTTGATAAATTAAGCAAAAAGGCCTTTATATGTTAAGTGAAGGGAATATTTTTACTTGAATACTCCCAAAACGTGACTATTGAGAAATAAATGAGAGTTATCAAAATGTAACTTCTATTTGATCGGGTAAAAACAGAACTGTGACACCCAAATAATCAGTAAATCCCTTAAATAAAAAAAACACCCAAAACATCAATGAAATTTAAATAGCTTTAAATGATTAAAAGAGATATAAGAAAAGGTAAGAAAAAAAGACTTTGGGACTCCAGCTTGCACAGTTTGTGCCAAAATTCATGAAGGAAGAAAACAAACTGTAAAACAACAGTCAGAACCAAGTCATAAGCCAACTAAACGCCAGCTTATGGCCCCAAGGCCACTTGGAGACCACCGACAGCAATTTTTCTGAAAAAATATATTTATTTATTTTTTCAATGTAGAAATGGTGATGCCAATATTATCACAATATTGTTGTAAAACAACACAATTTCTGGAACTAAGGCTTATATATACATACATACATACATACATACATACATACATACATACATACATACATACATACATACATACATATATGGACAGTGGGATTGGGACAACATACGTGCACTCCTCAAACAGCATGAAAATTCTCAAGAACATTGTAATAACATGGTGAAATTGAAAGAATTAAGCTTGCATCTTTCCAAGGGAAAAACCATTGATAAAAGAGAAATGAGTCTCCTCGAGACAGAAAGAAAAATCGCTGGAGAGATGTTCTTAAACGCTTAGTCAGTATTATCCATTCACTGGCAGAAAGGAACCTGGCTCTGAGGGGATCTTCTGACACATTGCACCAAACTAACAATGGGAACTTTCTCAAAGAAGTTGAACTACTTGCTAAATGTGATCCTGAGATGATGAGATGAGGTGATGTTAAGAGACTATGTGAGACCCACATAACCTATCTTGGTAGAACGACTCAAAATGAGTTGATAGCCTGTGTAAGTGATAAAATACTTGACACAATAATGTCAGAAATCAGAGAGTCAAAATCCTATGTCATAATACTGCATTGCACCCCAGATGTCACCAAGTCACCAAGAACAATTGTCTGTTGTTGTGCGCACAGTGAATCCAAAAACACCAGAGATTAAGGAGCACTTCCTAGGGTTTCTTATAGCTCCAGAATCCGCTGGTAAAGGCTTGTCTGTATTGATTCTTCAGAAACCTAAAGAGCTGAACATCCGCTTTGAGGACTGTAGGAGACAATCTTATAACAACTGTGCAAATATGATGGGTGGAAATAAACGCGTGCAGGCAAGGATTTGAAAAAAAAAAAGATATCACGGTGCTTGTCATGTGCCTTGTGGAGAACATAGCATAAATCTAGTAGTTTTCAATGCTGCTAAAGTGTGTGTGGATGCAACTTCCTCTTTTGAAAATGTGGAAAAAAATCTACAAACTTTTCTAAAGTTCCCCTCAAAGGTGGACCACTATGAAGAAGCATGTTAATATCACACTCAATTCTTGGAGTGAAACGCGATGGGAAAGCCGGGTTAACAGCATAGAACCATTATGTCATCATGCAGAAAAAGAGAGAGATGCTTTGTTAGAGGTCAGGGAGAAAGCTACTGACCCCACAGTAGAAGTTGAGAGCCAATCGCTTGCTGAAAAAATTGTGTCATTTAGATTTCTAATTTGCTGTGTGGTTTGGTATGACATTCTCTCCCAGATTAACACTACAAGCAAACTACTCCAGACAGTCAACATGCAGCTAGATGTTGCAGTTGGTCTCATTCAGAAATACAAAGAAAATGAAATCAGTTACAGAGCAGCTGGTTTATTAGATGCACAGACCACAGCAAAAGAGACATGTGAACTATGAACACTGAAGCTGTGGCTGCAAACAACAAAAAGGCACTTTGCCTATGAGATGCTTCATGAGCCACAGTTGGACGCCATAAAGGGGCTGCTTTTTTAATGCCAGTGTCAGCTTGATGGACAGATGAGAAAGTACCTGTGTAAATTTCTCAGTGACAAACCGGCTACAGAGATGGAGAACCTTCCAGAACTCCCTAAATGACCCCATTTAAACTGCTCTGTTACCTCTCTCAAAATGATATCTGTGAGTTGTACCCAAATCTCTTGATAGATCTACGGACAGCCTGCACTCTCCCTGTGATGGTTGCATCTGCAGAGTGGAACGTTTCCAAGTTTAAACGGATCAAGAACTACTTGAGATCTTCCATGGCACAAGAAAGACTGAGTGGACAGGCAGTTCTTAGCAGTAATAACAAAGTTGGCCATCAGACTTCTATATTTCTTAAGTTTTTGGAGTGGTTTGAATATTGAGGAAGGAACAGGGTGATAGAAGTGAAATGTGAGCTATAATGGTGTTTATTTATTGTATTTATTTATTTATTTACTACAAACCGGATTCCAAAAAAGTTGGGACACTAAAAAATTGTGAATAAAAACTGAATGCAATGATGTGGAGATGGCAAATGTCAATATTTTATTCGTAATAGAACATAGATGACAGACCAAAAGTTTAATCTGAGTTAATGTAACAATTTAAAGGAAAAATATGTTAAATCAAAATTTCACATTGTCAACAAATCCCCAAAAAGTTGGGACAAGTAGCAAGAAGTGGCTGGAAAAAGGAAATTGAGCATATAACGAATAGCTGGAGGACCAATTAATACTAATTAGGTCAATTGACAACATGACTGGGTATAAAAAGAGCTTCTCAGAGTGTCAGTGTCTCTCTGAAGCCAAGATGGTAAGAGGATCACCAATTCGACCATTGTTGCGCAGCAAGATAGTGCAGGTGTTACCAAGCGTAAAATAGCAAATACTTTTAAGTTATCATCATCAACAGTGCATAACATCATCAAAAGATTCAGAGAATCTGGAACAATTGCTGCGCGTAAGGGTCAAGGCCGTAAAACTCTACTGGATGCTCGTGATCTCCGGGCCCTTAAACGTCACTGCACCTCAAACAGGAATGCCACTGTCAAGGAAATAACAGAATGGGCTAGGGAATACTTCCAGAAAGCATTGTCAGTGAACACAATCCTCCGTGCCATCCGCAGTTGCCAGCTGAACCTCCACAGTGCAAAGAAGCCATTTATAAGCAAGCTCCACAAGCTCAGACGTTTGCACTGGGCCAGGGGTCTTTTAAGATGGAGTATGACAAAATGGAAGACTGTTCTGTGGTCAGATGAGTCAGGATTTGTGACGAGTTCTTTATGGAACACTGGGACGCCATGTCATCCGGACCAGAGAGGACAGGGATAACCAAGTTGTTATCAACGCTCCGTTCAGAAGCCTGCAACACTGATGGTATAGGGTTAGATGAGTGGTTTTGGCATGGGCAGCTTACATATCTGGAAAGGCTCCATTAATGCAGAGAACTATCTTCAGGTTCTAGAACAACGTATGTTCCCATCTAGATGTCATCTCTTTCAGGAAAGACCCTGCATTTTTCAACAAGATAAAGCCAGACCACATTCTGCAGCTATCACAACATCATGGCTACGAAGGAGAAGGATCCAGGTACTGAAATGTCCAGCCTGCAGTCCATATCTTTCACCTATAGAGAACATTTGGCGCACCATAAAGAGGAAGGTGCGACAAAGAAGGCCCAACACGATTGAACAGTTAGAGGCTTGTATTAGACATGAATGGGAGCGCATTCCTATTCTAAACTTGAGTAACTGGTTTCCTCTGTACCCAGACGTCTGTTGAGTGCTGTAAGAAGAAGGGGGGATGCCACACAATGGTAAAAAATGGCCTTGTCCTAACTTTTTTGGGATTTGTTGACGCCATGAAAGTTTGAAACAACATATTTTCCCCTTAAAATGATTCATTCTCTCAGTTTAAACTTTTGATCTGTGATTTGTCTTCTATTCTGAATAAAATATTAGATGTTGGCACCTCCACATCATTGCATTCAGTTTTTATTCACAATTTATTCAGTGTCCCAACTTTTTTGGAATCCGGTTTGTACATCTTTTGCACATAGAGTCAAATGTGACAGTATCGGTGGGTTTTTCCACGACTGCTTTGGAGCTTCAGGAAATATGAAAAGAAATATATCGTTCTAAACATCTTTGCTAATATTTCTGAACCATACCCTGTATAGTATCAGTTTGATAAAATAAAGCTTATAACATTATGGCATGAAATTTTACCTCATCTTGTCCTCATAAAACTATGCAAATTTAAATGGCTCGAAGTAGAACTGCAAACCCATAGATTTAATAAAATATTCTCTTTGTTGAACAGTATCTTGGGTTTAACCTAAATCCCCCAACTTTGAGTTAATACAAAGAATAATGATTAAAAACAAGCCACTGATGAAGAAGCAGTTCAAAATATTCTGTGAACAAAAAAATCAGGAATATTAAAATCTCCCCGAAAAAGTACAAGATGATTATGTTTCTCTTTAAACAGCACATTTTGTGTCTCCTTTGGAATGGCACTTGACTCAGGAGGGTGGATATTGTCTTAGAGGAAAAAGGATCATTATATGAGAACTCATCTCAATAAAATACAGCCTGTCATGGATTATAGATTAATTAGTTTGTCTTCACCTGAGACCAATGAGTGAAATCCAGTGGTAAAAAAGCCAATTTTACGCATCTCTGATTAGATAGTGTAAAATTACTTTTTTGAGATAAGAGCCCAGAGGAAATAGTTTTTTTTTTCTCGAGCTGCGCATCATGAAGTTACGTTTGCCTTGCAAAGTGGGTTGATAAAACCAATTGGAGTTGCAATTAAAATAAGCAAAACTTTTAGCCTGTGTGAGGCACGGCACAGACAGCAGGCAACTGGAAAATGAAGCTTGTGTACACGGTAAGTTGCACGTGAAATGTCTTTGGTTGCAGTAACAAATCTCTCAGGCTGAAACTTCAATATCAGGAAATCGACGGTGTTAAGTTACTTGCATTGTGAAATCTACAGTTGACAGAGCTTTATCTCCGCTTCGGTGAAAGACATTCAGGTACTAACAAATCAATAGCTTTACAGGAAAACATTTGTCCTTTCTGTGTTATTATTATAGAATTCAGTTAATTATAGATTTTACCTGCATAAAATAATTAAAGATAAACCAAAGACTGGAACATTTTGAATAACTTTCCCTAGCATATCAGATAAATGTTTTCCATAGGTGTAGCAAATGATAAAGAATTAGGTCAAGAGAAGATTTGACAATTGACCAAAACCATTCAGAAGTGGTAGTCGGTATATCCAAGTGGACTATTTATTATACATATACAACGACTGCAACTGTTTATATCTATTACCCTTATTGAAATACCTAAAATCATTGAAATCCATGTAGTAAACCAATAAAACATATATAAAATAAACCTGTAAACCAGTCTTTACCTGGTATGCATATATATATATATATATATATATATATATATATATATATATATATATATATATATAT
>JAVLVB010001238.1:1150237-1162823 GCA_032876305.1 Orestias chungarensis
AAGAATGCTATTGTATTTCAACTACTAACATTTCATTCAACCACTTTTCTCATTAAATGTGTACTTAAAAAAATAATCAACATTTCACGGTTTTCCTGCTTGTTTTCTAGACAAATGATTTTTCCAAACCAGATGCAGTGCCTTCACTTTAAAAAGTTTCAGATTTTTTTCCACATTATAATCAGAAAATTGAATGTATTTTATGTGTTGGATTGACACAAAGTTATGTATTATCATTAAGTGAAATAAAATTAAATCTATCCCATTGAGATAAATCAAGGGTTGCAAACACGTAGTAGTCATCTAGTGCCAGTACTGTGATTTCTTCCGAATCATAAGGTTAATAACCGAAAACTAAACTGCTGTGAAACTCCCTCCTCAGCGTTAGTGGTACAACGTTTTTTGTCAGACTGTCAAAGCTTTCAATAAGAGTCAACACTCCAGTCAGCTTTTCACATCCTGTCTCAGCTTTGTTCATCGGTTAGTTGATGTGGCTATTTTAATTAATGGTACCAGACACCACTAACGACATCTTTCAGAACAACAGGTGAAGACTCTGGAGAGACAGTTTTTTTTTCCATGTTTACTTGCTTGGAAATGATTAAACTAATTTTAAGACCTGATGAGCAATCTGAAATGATAGATCTGACAGCATGTTCAATGGTAGTTTTGAAACGAGTGGAAAGCTGTCAAAGAAAGTCTGGAGTAGAAGTAAACACAAGACTAAAAGAAAGTCTGGAGTAGAAGTAAACACAAGACAAATTCATTTTCCAATGCATTTGTCCTGGTCAAAAGAAAACCTGGTATTAACACAGGCACTACTCCCTATATATTATTCAGCTGGTAAACATACAAATAATTTATTAAATTAATAAATTGAATTATTACATACTTTTCAAATTTGGTCCTATTAGTCAGGGTCACTACCAATGTTCCATGTTAATATTCTGTGCCTTTCCAGACTTATTTATTTCAAGGATTTTTTTAAACATACCAACCTCTTAGTAGTTTTACTATATGTATTCCACAAATGATGAAACCAAAACGAAAAAGAGAAATTACCCTGCTTTCAGCTGTACAGAGGCTTCATAGTCTTTTCATGGAACCTGGCATACTTAGATCCAGTAGTTAAGTTCCATTAGTGGAAGAACTTGGCTTGTCATGACATGTCAGTGAAAGCACTGAGATGTCAGTTTTTTTTTCAAGACTTTGTAGTTCACCTGAAAATAACACGTTTAGTTTTTTCTTTTGTATTCAATCAGTGACCCGACAAGCAAAACAACAAACTTGGACATAAACATATGTTACAATGTAGCGATCAAAGACGAAATAAATAATCTACTAATGAATTTATGTAAAAGAAACTTTATTTTTCAGATTCTTAACCTGTATACTGAGTAGGCATTGACACTGGCACCTGGGTACATTTCCCTCCAATCTTGTAAGGTTTAAACATTATGCTAACCTTCCTGACCTTGTTTGGTAGTGTATGCATCCCAGAAATAATGGTATTGCATAACACCTGTACATCAAAAGTGTTTGGTCACTATTTCCTTTCAGCTACACGTCTCTGTGACCCTATAAGTTTTAGTCATACTGTCACATCTGTGTGATCAGTTTGGGAGAGTTTCATCCCCTTTATAATTTACTAGCAGAGAAATGAAGTCTGTAACTTCAAAATTTTGTCTCTGTGTTGCCCTGTGATGGACTGGCGACCTGTCCAGGGTGTACCTCTGCCTCTCGCCGGTTGTAAGCTGGAGATTGGCGCCAGCAGACCCACCCAACCTCAATAGGGACAAGTGTGTACAGAAAATGGATGGATGGATGATTAATGGGTGGGATATGTTAGGTACTGTAATTCTTTTGGGGATCAAGGAACAAATAGTATAACAGGGTCCCTTTGTGGCTATGACGCATTTGAAAAATCATGATATTTTGAATCATTATATTTTGAAGGTTTCATTTCATTCTTAGTGGGTGGTTTAGCTAAATGGGGAGAACCTGGTCACATAACAATTACAAAATCAAACTGTTAGTTGGGTTTTGTGATGATTCCTGTTAGTTTAGATGATTTTTAACCGCTAAGATAGGTTAAACACACCAGAAAGCCTCATAGGGGACAATGCAAAAGTAAACAGTTTTCCTTATACTTTCTACATTTTCTAATAGTAAATGTTAGTGCAGCAGAACCGTCCAACTCATGGAGAGGTTTATACTGCCAGCAACAGCGGTTTAATTTAGGATAGTTCAATTTACAGTTGCAGACTTATCAAAGCTTTATTTACTCTGAAAGTGTTGAAATCTTGTTGAGGAATTAATTTAGCGCACTGGAAAGTGTATTATTATTCATGAGTCACATTTCGCTGCTACATTTCTGATCATCCAAAGAAGCCGTTGAGGCCAAACCCAGGATCAAATCTAAACAAGGCGAAGAGACGGCAACCTTGATAGGTTTCAGACATCGTCAGTGTCTGACAGGGTTGCTCAGTCTCTCCATGGTGACTTTATGGATTAAACTTTTTGACAAAAGACATATCAAATGAGCTTTTCTGCTCCGTGTGCCTAATGATAGGAAAATGATATGTACATAGAATATGAAATGTGAGTGGGCTTTATAGTTCCTTCTTTTCTTTTATAAAAGTGTTTATTTTTAGCCGCGTACCCAGAATGTGACAGCTGACGAGGCAACGTGCGCATTTGAAAACGAAAAGTACTCGTCTAAAATCTCATGCATATTCAACGCTAAGGTGGGGCAGCGTCATCTCTTGAAGAGGTTTCAGAATCTTCCAGCTTTACTGACTTTGTCACACGCTTTCCGATGGGCAAGAAGTCAACAGAGAGAAGCCTCATTTGCTTCGGAAAGAACTCCCTTTCAAAGCGCTCTCTTTCGGCAAGTGATCAGGCTCATAGCCAGGAGAGAATGCAAGAAAATGTTTCAAATGCGGAAAAAAAAAAAATCATTATCTTTCATTTAGTTAGTCCTCTCCGAAACAAGTTCCACCAGTAAGGATGGAGTGCTCCTGCAGCTGGTGTGATTATGTACAATATGCACTCAGTGTGTGGATGAATAATTCAGGGCCATGTGTGTTTGAGTGCTTACATTTGTATGTGCATGTGTGGGTGTGGAACCCTGGGAGACAGTATTAAGTGTAGATAGAGTTTTTGGAGTAGAACTGATCTCTCTGAGAGCTAGAGGGGTCTCTGGGCTCTTAGAGAAGAGCTTCAGGTCTTCTCCTCGGCATTCCCCCTTCCACTCGCCTCAGCCCCTTTGCATTTAAACTCGCTTGGTCCCCACAGCTGTGGTCTCCATTTAAAGCGAGGCTTCTTGAGAAGGAAGAGAATGTTGCTCGTAAAAAAGAATGAGTTGTGCCCGTGCTTTCTTTCTCCTTCTAATCACAAAGTCTGGGGTTTTAGAAACTGAAAGTTTTGTTCACGGTAACAGAGGGTCCTTGTCATACCCAGCAAGGACCTTGTTGTATGTTGTTTCGGCCAGGAAACAACATTGAATTTTTAAGATGCTTATGTTTTTTTGTTTTTTTCATCGGTGTCCATGGGAGAGTTTTTTCATTTTACACAGCAAAATTGCAGAGACAAGCAGACATTAGCCTGCAAAGTCAAGACCCAACATTTGCAATGTGAATTGACATATTGATCTGGCTTGGCAGCTATTGGCAGAAGGAGTAAGGTGGATGGGGCAGAGTCTGTGGGTCCACGGCGGCCCGCTGAGAGCCGGTCAGCATTATGCACGCCCAGAGAATGAGGCTTAGTATATATTGAGTGTTTATGCTGCAGAATAGAAAGTGTGGAGCACCTTTGCTTAAACTCACTGACTGTTAAATTGGGCTTAACTAAAAATCCCTCTTACACAAACAGTAGGCAAACTGTTAGTGTTTGTTTTGTTTTTCTTTTCCTACCCTGTTTTGCATAAGATTTATTTTCATGTGGGCACTTTTGTAAGCATGGCCTTTTTTACTTATTGATAGGGTGCTCTGTTTTACATGAAAATAAATTTGTAAGTAAATGAAAAAAAAAATCAAGAATGAGCAGATGAAGGATAATGTGTTGAAAGAGGTGATCTGGAGGAGAGTGAAGGATATCTATTGTTTGTCTTCTTAAGGGCAGGGCACACACGAGGGATGGAGCTGGAGTGTATGTGGATTAGCTCGAGACTCCGTCCTGAATATATAACCGACCCAAGGTCTTCTCTCCTTGGTTCTCCTCTCATCTCCTTCTGTACAATGGCCATTACGATAGGGAGACTGTGAAACACTTCCATCCCCAGGGTGCTATTTTTGGACACCCGGTTGATGTGACGATTGCAAAATCGTCTTGTGGCAGGTATGGAGCTTGTATCGTTTTTATGTGGCTCTACCCTAGAAATTGTTGAATGGGAAGACAATTTTTACATGTTTCTTGTCACAGAAACATTGCAGTTTATGTCACCCGGTCAATTTATTAGGAACAGCTGCTCAATTGCTGTATAAACACAAGGGGTAGAATGGTAGAAAAAGTGTTGTTGAATGTTGCATGGTCGTTGGTGCCACAATGTTTAGTCTTAATTGAATATACTGGTTTTAATGGATGGGCTAGACGGAGAAAATATCCTGTGAGCAGCAGCTGTGGGGATGAAAAATGGCAATTTGATGTCAGACAAGAATGGAAAGGTCACAACAGCCATACATCATGTCCATGGTATAGTAAACCATCTCTGAACACACGACGGGTCAAACCTCAAGGTAGATGAGCTACAGCAGCAGAAGGCCACACTCTGTGCCTTTCTTAGCAGTTGAGGAATAGAAAGTGAGGGTCATACAGGGTCATCAATAGTAGAAAATACTGGATTGGACAAAAAAAAAATTCTTGGTCCAACAGGTACTGATCACAGCTGCAAGTTTCTGAAGGTAGGATCTAACAATTTGAAAACATGGCTCCATCCTGCCTAGTTGCAATGGTTTATGTTGTTTTTTAATAGCAGTGAGGTAATTAAGATTTTATTCACAGATTTTGGGCCTGTCTGTTATTATATGGTAACCTTTTAACTTCACAGCCTACCTGAAAATTTGCTGCATGCAATTCTCATTCAAATAGAGACTTTTAGGATGGGCTGCAACACTACATTTACATTCTGAATGTGACGTCAAAAAATTTATTGCAACAGTTTCCTGCAAAAAACAAAATCAAGGCAGTTTTAAAGATAAAACTTGGGGTATAAGTTGGTTCTAGCAGGATGTACCTTTTAGAGAAGTGTATTTTGACAACTCACACAAAATCAATTTTCGTAGTACTGACTACGAAATACAAGATAAAAATCAAATTATTTTTAAACGATTTTTCATTTCGTGTCTGTCATCAGGTGTCGTTCAAAAACAAGCCCATATTACACCTCACATTTCCATAACATTTTTACACCCAGCATGTCCCATCAATGCCAGAAGCTGACAGCTTGAAAGATTTAAACAAAGCAGCTTTAGTGTCCTGCGTTGAGCCTTGCTGTTGTTTGCTTAGAGTTATGCTCTCCCTCATCCTCTAGCACCTTGAATGTAGTCCATATTAATGTGGTATAGAAAATGTATATCTCACCTATAATGAAGATAAGTCTTCTTTCTATTCCACATAAAGGAGTGTTTGAATTGCTGTATTTTAGGCTGCTCAAAGATATGGAAAATGTCGGATTTTTGAATCAACAGTTACATTTCTGTTCTATATGGGGGGCTCCCAGTCACTCATCTAAAAAACAAAAACAAACTAATTGTTGCCAAAAACATTGTTGCTTTCCCTTAGCAATAATGGAGTTTGATAAAACAAAAGTTAGCATTTGCTGTATAGAGATATATAAGATAGAGTAATTGCAGTGGATGAGCAGTCACTCGTGTGTTGCTAGATCGTTGCTCCCGCAGCACAAGGCGGAATGTCTTTCGTTTTTTCCACAAACTGTCATGCTGTCGCATTGTAGCATCAAACACACTCACATGAACACCTGAAACATAATCGTGCCTCGCATTTGAATTTTCTGGCTCCTCTTATTTTCTGGCAATTATGAGCTTAACACGGGAAATCTATGCTTCAGCTGTGTACGGCACACAGATTTCATTGCTAACAAGAAACATAACCAATCATGTCAAATTGCTCAAAATGTTGTTTTCTTTCTCTCTCTTTTTCATTTTTTATTTTTGTAAAATGTCCAACAGCTAAAATGAATGCATTAGTGTTTCAGCATAAAACAGGTCAACTAGTGGGCAATATTTCCACCCCCTCAATGACCTTCTGCTGATAAGAGTCTGAGCAAATGATTGCATTCGATTTGTGGCTTGCAGCATGTAACCTGGGAGTGATTTGGGACTGATGACGAAATTTACTTCGCTCGAATAAAATGTGTTCCCAGATTGGTCCGCCGGGCTGCGTTCATTCGTAATGGCTGCTAAACAAATGCAAACAAAGGTTTAATAGAAGGCGGTTCTGACGAAAGTAAACACTGCGTCAGCCGTCTGCACACAAGGCCGGCTTGTAAAGCATTCTGTTCTCTTTTCTATACATGCCATTTTTCAAAGCAACATTGTTTGATGTTCACTTCTTTGCTGAATAGATGAACACATTCTGATTGTCAGTCGGGAACCCTTAGCTACAATTTTGAACACACTATCTCCTCAGGCCGGAGACGCATAGGCGCCACGCACAAGTTTGGTGGACGACAGAGGACCTGCATGTTCCATAGCAAACACAAACCTCAACGTCTAAAAAACCCTTATCATATTTCTGTTTGGTGCTGTTCCTTTTACCTTATTCTATTTGCAGTTTAGAATCAACATAACTTTTGTTGAAATAATAGTATTAATTTACAAAAAATAGCTTACTCTTCCAGCGATGATCAATAGGAGTTATCTATTTGGTTATCAGTTGTCACAAGGTCACTGCTATGTCTTCCTCAGAACATGTTCTTCTAGACACAGTTTCTGTGGCACAGTGAGAACACCCGACTGAAGCTCAGGAGATCCTGTGTAAAACGTTTTGTCTCTTGTGATATCCACCTTGCTTTCCCTGCTGCTGTAATCTATACTCTGATGATATAATTCTCAGTTACTGCATCAACTAACAGGTGCAATGACCAATAAATAATTATATTGTTATACCTGCTCAGTGTATATAATGTTTTTAATATGATCACTCAGAAAGGGACTTACACCATAAAATAAACTGTTTAATTATTCAATAGTATTGAATATTACTCATGGTTGTCATTGTGGTAACTATTGATAATGAAGAGATTGATTAAAACATCATCCTAAATTACACCAATAAATTTTTACCATCTAATTCATAAATAATAAAAATAGGAAAAAAATTATATTTGCTGCTTTCAGCATCAAAAAGAGGCTGAACTGATACTTGAACGGAGCATATTGCCAGCACGTGGAGGCTTATTATAATAATTAAAAACATGAAAAACGAATACCACCCCCCCCAGCAACATGCTTGATAGTTCAGTTTTGTTATCTCCGAACAGACACGGATCTTGATTCCCACTGCTTTTGACTTTAAGATGGGACATCTGACCTCTCACTCTTGCTTCACGTTTACAGAAATATATCTAAGAGACGTTGAGTTTTATAAGGGAACAAATGTGTTTCTCAGGTTGTAAAATGGCTTTAAACAGTTTTTCTGAGGGCTGTTTCCTTAAAATACAAGTTTAATTTATAAGCTAAGGTGGTTTTACTCAAAAGAGTCTGGATGTTTTTGTTGCTGTCTTTTAAACTACCGTGAATTTTAAAAGGCCATGGCACGGCCCGTGCTTCACCAACTGCAGGGATTTAATCACAGCACTGATGGGAAATAATTGACGTGAACAGAGTAAGAAGTTGGGAAGCTACCCATGTACATGTAAGGTATTGCAGTTATGTTCCGGATAAATCTAAAGGACCGCTGTTAGGATACCCCCAGCTGAGCAGGGATAGCTTAGCTTGAGTTTTACAACTAGCCTATTGATTTACTCATTATCTTCTTCACAGGCGATCCCTCTATTGGGGATCAAAGGCCACTGCTCTGTTCTCCTCTGTTTAGTTCTATTCCTTCTTAAAAAAAGACTTTGCCGTCTTTGAATAGGCCTGAAGCCTAAATGAAAAGTGGCCTAACCAGAACCTTTTCTTTATAGATCTCCATGGGATGTGGCTGTTTTCTGGCATTGCTGTTCAGTCTCGAGAAGGGTCTTCTACCTGATAACTGCCAGCTAAAATTAAACACTACATACATAGTGGGTGTAGTATCTGAATTAGCTTTACAAATTTTATCCTATTTTTGTCTGAAAATGTCAAAATCATAGAAATGTACTTCCAGTAGTCAAAAAACATAAAACCCTTTTTTCTGACAGGAAAATGTCTTGATGCCACAACCTGCAAAATGAATATTGCACTTCCATGTAAGGATGTTGATTAAAAGTATGCACAGCCTCACCTGGAGCAATAACCTCTATTGATGAACTGAGATTTTTTGAAAAAGCCTAATGGGGAAATGCTGATTAGATGTTGCAGCTTCATACTAACACTGGGTGTTTAACATAATATATAACTGGTTAATAAGCTGCATCACTGACTTGCTTTTCTTTGTATCTGAGCCGAATGATGACAAAATTGCTTGCAAGTATTGTGACGTCCATTCTGAACATTGGTGGCATTGGCTTGAAATAAAATGTTTGGGTGAAACAAAAAGCTGCTATAAGCAACTTTACTCATATTTTATGAAATGCTTGTTTTGATATGTTTTCTGAATACCTTTTCTGACACTTTAGTGTACTGCAAGAACATTTACTAACACACCTTTGTTCTTTAGTGTTTTATGCTTGGAGGTCCCAGTTTGATGTTATATATGTAACTTCACTCCTCCCTGGTAACTTTCAGCTTTATTCTTGGTTCTTTTTTGTTTTAAGATATTACTTGATTGTACACACCTAAATGTTAATCATTTTCACAGCCATTTTTATATAGTAATTACTAACGACATACAAAAAATAAGGAAAATACAAGATAACACTTAGCTTTTTTTTAACTGGGTATTCCACGACTTTTACAGGGACCCAAAGTTTGCAAAGTTGGGAATGAACGGTTTCATGTTTTTTATAACTTTCAATGCACATAACCCCTAGTTGTCTCACTGCATTACAAGATTTTTCACAATAAATGAATGTTGATGTAGGTATTGACAGACTCAGCCTGAGAATCAATGTAATATCCCTCTGTTTATGCTGATGGTATTAAAAGTCAGCACAAATCACATCAGGAAGGAAGTGTGTCATTGTTCTATAATTGAAATTATGCAAATACTCACAAGGCAGGATTTTTTAATAACTACATTTATTCATATGTTTCCTTTTTTTAATATTAGTGAACTCTGGAGCATGGGCTTTCTATCATTTATGTGTTATTCATTATTTTCTGTCACCACCACCTTATGTTGCTTTAATTTTGTCAACGTGTAAACAGAAGGACACGGGCAAAATATAAGCGCATTCTATTGAACAATGAGCAGGGAAACAAAGTTAACAGTCAAAGAAGCTTTTCATGCATAAGTGCTGATTTCTCCGGGGAGGCTCAGCAGGCACTTTTTCTTCCTCTCCCTATTCGATCCACTCCTGCGCTGCAGTAAAGTTGGGTTCTAAAGAGACGGAAAAGAAATCCATACGTGTCTCTTTCTGGCCATTGATATTCTCCTTACTCTTTTCCTTTTCTCCACACCTTCATCACCCCATCTCTCATTCTCGCTTGTTCAAGCTTTCTCCGATGGTCCGCAGTGGGCAATCCATCCTCACGCCCTCCACCGGCCAGGTCAAAACATCCAATAAACCATGCATTCACACACCTCCTAAGCTGCCTGCGCTGAAGTAACAGCCCCCAAAGACCCACCCACACTTCCAATCTGTCTTTTCCCTCATTTGACTTCCTAACAATCTCAAAATCTTCTCCTTCTCTCTATAGTGTGTCTTATCTAAAACATTTGGCTTAAATTTAGTTTCATGACCTTGTTTGTTTTGGATATTTCAAACATGGAGTTTTGAATCATCTTTGTTGGCTTAGTTTGTTGGGGGTTTTTTTTTCAGTTAGCCTGCACTGAAAATGGAGCACTGTGCTGCCAGTAGATTGCACTTTTACATCGGGGTTGACCTGGTTTTGTTTAGTTTAGAGTTCAGACTGAAGCCTGAAGCCATGTGGTATTTCATGCACTCCTCCAGAGATGTGAGCAGCAATTGTTGGCTGATAAATAGTTAAATCCAAGCAGCAGGTTGGCTTCATTGTAAATCATACGTTTCCCATTGTCTTCTCCCAACTGTGCTATGCACATTTACCTTTGCTTTGTGGACCGAGTTTTCCTTGCAGCTGTTTTTATGTGTGTCAAGTAAGCGAGAGGAGCGTGGCATTTTAAGCAGAGAAGTCCTACATGCTTTTGAATTGAAAAAAGGAGAGTTGTTGAAAAAGTATCTCTCCTTTACAGATTTTAGTTTTTTCTTTCTTTTTTGTCAAGATATCCTATGACATAAGCAAAATAATTATCTTCAGATAAATATAACCCAGTCCATAGTAAAAAAAAAAACTGCCTAGATGAGCAGGTGGTAGCTTTGTTTCCTTGCAGGAAATAGGTCCTGGATTCAAATTCCAGCCTGGGATCTTTGTGTATGGAGTTTGCATGATCTCCCTATACATAAATAAGTCCTTTCTGGGTACATCAGCTTGTTTGCATAGTCTAAAAACATCTAAAAACAAGGGTACTTAGGCGTAAGTTTGTGACTGTGTGAAGGCATGTTGTCTGCTCTATGGTGCTGGACTTGCAGCGTGTCCAGGGCATGACCCACCTGTAACCTAATGACTGCTGGAGATAATCACTAGCTCTACTGCAAGGATAAGCAGGTGTGGACAACGGATGCATGAATATTTGTTAATGACTTAATTTAACAACGATCAAAATGTTTTTTCTTATTTTTTACATACATACACATACTGGCCTTAATATTCTCTGGCAGGTAGAATCAAACAATCAGATTTATTGCAGCTGTCTGACACAGATTGTCCTCCAAATCAAAACGTCCAATGAGTCGGAAAATGAATGTCTGAAAATACGACATATATGGTTGTTTGTTTGTCTGCCTAAACAGAAACTACAGATCTTAGCCTGTTGTCCTGACTGCATTCCTAAACCTAAAGTAATTTTTAACTTTACACCTAATCTTTTGTCTTGTCCTAACCCTAAGGAGTCTCCTTTTACATGCCTAACCCTAAGTCCTTCTGGTGCACAAGTAAATAAAAAGTAAAAATAAAAAATAAGACGCAGATGTTTACGTAAGAGCAGCTGTTTATGTAGAGGCGCTGTTTGCTTAGACAAAAGAATGACCATATATGATGTTTTTTAGAGACATTCCTTTTCGAACTCATCGCATGTTCTGATTTGGAGGATGTGTTGGTCTGACAACATGAGTAAAGTCTTAAAGGTCACGAAAATTAATGCAAAATGATCTAAAATATAAAAAAAGGGAAAAAAATTCAGAAATGTTTAGTATAAGTTTACAAATCAAGAATCAAGAAGAATCAAGAATCAGTTTATTTATATGGCGCCAATTTACAACAGATGTCGTCTCAAGGCCCTTTACAAGAAAATCAATTAAAATCAAAAATACATCATAAACAAATCAATTTGAAAAAGTTTCCAATCTAAGGAACCCCAGCAGATTGCATCGAGTCACCGACTTGCAGCATTCATTCCTGGTATCAGCAGACTGAAACTATGGTTGCAGTTGACTTTACAGCAATCCCTCATTACTGAGCAAGCATGCAGCAACAGTGGAGAGGAAAAACTCCACTTTAACAGGAAGAAACCTCCAGCAGAACCAGGCTCAGTACAAGCAGCCATCTGCCACCACAGACTGGGGGATTGAAGAGACAGAAAACTGAATGCACAGGATACTGAAACACATCAAGGAGGTCACAAAAAAAAGATTAAATTACACAAATTAGCATATAAAACACTGAGGACCTTGCTTGGTTCCAATATGGTCAAAGCTTATGACTAAATAGTGAGATGAGACGAAAAGATAGCATAAAACCCCAAGAAAATCATCTTTTTCCTCTGGACATTTTGAGTAATTAAAAATTGATTGAGAGGACAATATTGGAGGTTTTTGGAAAGTGTGCTACTTTTACTGTACACCTGAAGTAAACACATACTTTTAGAATAACATAAAAAACCTTCATTTCTTTATGTGACACTGTTTATAAGTTCAACGGTAAGAGCAGTGGTTCAACAATACCCAGACAAATATCTTCTAACCCAACCCCTAAAACATCTTAGGATGACTGAAATATAATGTGAAAAAGAAAACAAAACAAGCATAATCAAGCATAACTTTCTCAGTGTCAGCAGGGAGGTTGTTGTTTGAGTCAATTCATCAGGTGTCCAGTAGGAGTCATCAGTCCTCGGATGCTGGAGCTTCCTTCACAGGTGCATCCTATTTCCCCAGACGAGCCAAGCAGTATAAGAGGAGTGGGGAGCCGGCTATTCGTCGCCTGAGTATTATCAACCACTGGTAACGCAATCCTCAGTGCCCCCCAGC
>JAVLVB010001238.1:1162923-1175520 GCA_032876305.1 Orestias chungarensis
CCCGGTCTCCCACTTCGTTGATGCCCGCTGTTCTCTTGCCGTTCCCTGCCGTCCCGCTGTTTCCTGTATATCATCCCTCCAAGACCCGTTGCCGACTACTGGATTCCTGCTTGTCAGATTCAACAAATAATAAACCGTTATACCTTATTCTGAGAGTTCTCTGTTAATGTGGGTCCGAAGAATTAACAATAGCATGACACTCAGAACTTCAGCATCTTAAATCCTACAATGTAAAGAATGGCCAATGAGATTCTGACCGTCTGGAAAATGTCAGCACACAAAGTGCAAGGTCAAGCGAGTGCCTGTTTGAGCCATATGTCCTTGAGTGTGTCTCAGGACACACTGCATCATCATTATATCACTGTGATCATTACAGCCTCCAGGGCTCTAAAGTACCTTGGCAAATCACAGTCTCACAGTAGGTTTCACTGCTGTAACAAGAAATTAAGCCTTAAGGTCTCTAATAATAAATGAACTAGGTGCAGTACTAACCAAATTATATTGGCACTCGTTTGGTACAGTGTTGCAGCAAAGTGAGAGATGTTACAGACACCTTTACTCAAAGACCAACAACCAATCATCCAGTAATAAAAAAAAAAAAAAGTCAAGAACCTGAAATGGGCCCTTGGTATTTGCTAAGCCTAAACTTATTTGTGCTGCTATCTATTTAAAGTTCATTTATGATTACAAATGAAATGTTAGGGTTAGGTGTAGTTGTTGTCTCACGGTGACATCCCCCTGAAACAGTCCAATGACCGAAACAGTTTGGTGTAGGGAGTCAAAGATATGGCACAGGCCGACGCATGTCACACAAGAGCTCTCCCCCTTATGTTTACCCAAGTAGTAGATGAAGAGAATGGTGAAACATATAACACTATATATTAAAAAATATAAATATTACATTATTTATTAAAAAACTATATATAATATAATATAATATAATATAATATAATATAAAGAAGATATAATTATTAAAAGTGTAATAAAATACAATCGGTATTATGTAGAGAAATTTAGGACACATCATCAGTAGTGTACCTTGGGATCTCAGGGTGTTTCGGCCATTACCACTATACACCCTCCCCCAAGGACAGCCCAGACAAGGTTGATCAAGCCTTGCTGTGTGTCAGAGGTCAAAAGGTCAATTAGACTAATAATAACATAAGGCCTAAAATATGTCAATATTTAATTCTGTTTTACTTTAATTATGAATTCTGTTTAGATTTAATCTATTTTTATTTTATACTAATTTTTTACATTATTATTCTTTTAAAATTTATATAAGATCCCTTGGCAGGGTTAAAAGGTGAAATACAACTTTAGGCCTACAATTAGCTCTACAAATTATTTCTGTATTTGTTTTATTTATTTTTTAATTTTATTTAGATTCATTAATCTTTTATTATTATGTAATTTAATTATTTATTTATTTTTTATTTTTCTGTTATTTTGATAATCATCTCAATTCCCCATCCAGGGTTTTACACCAGGTTTGGTTTAAGATTGAATGGGGGATCCTTTAGGCATGAAGTCCTCCATTTTAGGGTTAGGATTTTGGCTTCGTCTGGGCAGCTTAATTGTACAATTGGAGACAGAGCCGGCCCAAGGCATCGGCAAACACAGCATTGGCTTAGGGCCCCAGGGCTGCTAGGGGGCCCCAAGAGCAGTTTAAAAGAAAGTAATTTACTTTCTCCATTTGTAATTGGTGAGTTCTATATAAATAACTTTGCCTTTGCTGAGCCACAGTTGGATGCCATGAAGAGGCTAGAGACATCCATTTTTAATGCTGTGGTAGAATGTACCATTCTGTCGTTCGAGGACCCCTTTCAGTCCTTAGCACCTAATTTCCACCAAGCACTGGTTCCGTGCTGGTGCTAGAGCCGGATCGCGGCTGGTTCCAAGTGCGAACCGACAAAGAACCTTTTGTTTTTCCGCACACTGGTGCTGGCCGGAAATCTACGTCTTTACGTTGCTTCCTGCGTTTGCGTGCGTTACCATTACCCAGCAGATTGAGCGCCAAATCCAACCGCCACAAGTCCATAACAAAGATGGAATGCTACGGTGTGCTGCAACTGCAATCGAGCCAGTCTGTCCATTTTGTTTCTTCTGCAATAGAACTGTCGCACAAGCAACACCAGTGTTGTTTAAAAACTGACACTGTTTACCTGTTTACCGGCAATTAGTTGTTCCGTAGCCCCGCCCCCAGTCCCTGATGTCATCAGGTTGAACCGGTTCTTTCCTCTGGCCCCAGAAACAGTTGGTGCAGGCAAGCATCATCTTGGAACCAGTTTGATCAGTGGAAACACAAAGAACCGGTGCTAACTCTGGGTCTAGCAACGAACCAGCACTGGACCCAGCTCTGTGGAAAAGCGGTATAGGTGAGGTCAGAAGTATTTTTTGAGTGTTTTTCAACTTTGGTCAGCTTGATGGACAGATGAGAAATTACCAGTGTAAACAGCTTGTTCTTCTTTGAAGAACAAGCTGATAGTAATGGGAGTTAATCGGCTACAGAGATGGAGAACCTTCCAGGACTCCCTAAAGCACAAATGACCCCATTTAAACTGCTCTGTTAAATCTCTCAAAATGATATCTGTGGTTGTACCCAAATCTCTTGGTAGCTCTACGGACAGCCTGCACTCTCCCTTTGACATGCATCCTCAGTATGAGGGATTGCTGTAAAGGCAATGAAAACACCGGCCATTTTTTCAGTCTGCTGATTCCAGAGAAGTGAATGTTGCAAGTCAATGACTCGATGCAATCTGCTGGGGTTCCTTAGATTGGGAACTTTTTTTTAAAATAAAAAGTTACTGCTGTTAATGCCACAACATTAACACCAAACCATATATGCCATGTAAAGCAACAAACAACTTTCAGGCAAATGATGTAAACCGCCTTAAACTCAGCAATCCAATTAACTTGGATCCCCGTCACTAAATCTGAAGTTGATCGGTTGAATGACTGTCAAGAGAAGGAAGGAACACAGCCAGGCACACGAACAACAAACAGTCAGGGATTTATTTGTTAGCTACACAGATGTGATATGTGGCATTCAGTGTGGGAATACATAATGAGCAATTGATTTTTTTTTTTTGCCCGAGAAACGAGGCTGCAGTGAAAAAGCTAAAGAGGAACAGGAAGTAAATGCCTTGGGGTGAGCAGGAGCAGGTGCAGCGTTGCGCATACAGGGCTGACAGATAGTTATAAACCCAATTTTCTATGAGAGATGGAGACTGCGTGTCTTTGTGGCGGGAACAGAGAAACCTACTCTGGACTGAGCTGAAAGCAATTGAAAACTCCAATCAACAACGTGACCATGCTATCTGCATTTTATGAGTGCGCAAACACTTGAGGCATAAAAAGGACAGCATCCTGAACATTAATAGTGGCCTGGAGTGTGTGGGTGTGTGTGAGTGAACACATTTACCTGCCAAAACCCTAAAACGCTTTGAATCAGTCTTGTTCAAAGTTTCCATCAGGTGTAATGGAAAGCAACTTTGTCAAAGTTGTTTCAGCCTGAAAAGGAAAGGATGTCGGGTGTAATCAAATAATTTCCGGCTATTACAGCATCTGGTGTGTGGCTCTGCTGCCATTACTTTTTACTGTAGCCACCCCTTTTGGTGGTGTTCTGGCTAACCTCATTCAGTACAGCAGCACCCGGTGTTAGCAGTAGAAAGCAATAAAAATCAGAATTATTATAAAATTTAATGTACACATAAACTCACACCTGGACTGGCTGGTAGTACTACTGTTACTAGAGGGCTGCTGCTGGGGATGATCTAAATGGGTTGCTCTAATGGAACTGCTTTCTCTTGGCTTGCCGTGGAGAAGAAATTATACTGTTACACACTTCTGCACACAATCCGAGGTGAGATCTACCGACAGAGTTAGCCATTTTTAGCATAAAAAGAAACAAAATAAAATAGATATCAAGCGAGGTAGACCCTTAGTCTGACTCGGACAGTCCATTTCTTGTGTTGTTTGACCGCTTGAAGCAGAGCGATGCAAATTAGCCGGCGAACATTTTCTTTTACCTTTTCCAACGTATAATTAGTGAATTTAAAGGGTTATCGCATTCAAATGTGGACCCTTTTGAGCGAGGGGGGTCAAATTATCCCCCACAGGGTGGATATTAAAATTCAACGCAGCATAATTCAGACTTTTTATTTAAAAAAAAAAAAAAAAAAAGCACCATGAAAACTTCGCTCACCTCCCTTAAAAACGGGGTGCATCTCTTAATTATGGACATAGAGCCAATTTGCGTTGAGCACGTCTCCCAGCAGATAATTATAATCATTATAATTGCTTCAAGCATTTGTTTCATGCGGCAAAAGCTATAATGTTCACACAGATTCTCAGTAATAAAGGCTTTGGCTCGGCACTTGGCTTCTGCCAAGCTGTTATACAGTGACTGTACGTGAATAATCAATGGGGAAATTAAAATGCAGGGGTAAATTCATTGGTGTGTCTACCCTATCCTCTGTACTGCCAGTCTCTTTTTCTTGGTCCCTGGGTACAGCGCCAGAGACTGATCAAAGACTGTGTCTGATTCACTCTGAATCATCAAGGAGAGAAGACAGGGAGCTCTGTGATTACTGAACGTTGACGTCAATTTCACTCGTTCAACAATACGTAGCTGTCACACGGTAGGTGTGTTATGTACTCTGTATGATCACCTGGGATCCAGTCATGCAAGCTTTTATTGATCATGAGGGATATTCTTGCATTTTTCATGAGAGGGAAGACATTTTGTGATCAAAAGTGCCACTAGGTTCAGATCTCCTGATTGCCTTGAAAGGACTGGGTTTGACAATTCAGAGACATTCACTCTTATCTGCACGGAACCACCTTGGTGTTAAACACATTGTGAGAGAATCCTGCCGAAGATCAAATAAAAGAGCATTATACCCTCTGTATGCAGCAAATAGGAAATTTAATACCAGGTTTTACAAATATTTAATATAAAATACATTTGACATTATTTGTTGAGTCTTTAAAATGAACTGTAAAATGAATTACAGCGGTTTCATGATATTAATCATAAAATAATAGTAAAATTGAAATAGCAGGACAAATTACATTGAAATGTACTGGATTACCACTGATTACAATGAAAAGTGTTGAAATGTGGTTTCCTCATGTGGTCTCACTACGACCACAGAGAAAGCCAATTATGTCTAATGTGTAAAGTTGTTTTTTTCCACACGAATCTCTAAAATATTAACTGCATTCCTTCATTTGCAATAATCTCAAGGCAAGAATATTTATTGAAAATAAATAGTCCATTAATCCATATCCTAATTCAGTGAACCTGAGGTTTTTTCAGTGTTGGTTGTTACAAATTGTGCTCTAAGTGAGACAGAAACAATATTTCTAAATAGCTATGTCCACTGACCCATAGATAAATAGTTATATTTTACAGATGTTAGAAAAAAGAAAAAAAACAACGAACCCAGTTTAATATCAAACAACCTACAGAGTCCCTTTAATGAACTTTAAACATTTTTATGTTAATGGCAACATTAAAAATACAAATGTAAAATAAAATCTCCTTAAAATGCAATCAAGTGATAAGTCCCTCCAGTTTTTTACTGTTAAGGTTTCCTTATTTAAAGTAGATTGCTTTTCAGTATTAGCCATGGGCTTCAGCGCTGTAGGGGGTATCACTGCATGCAGGGTCTGAAACACCGACTTATGTAACAGTCTCAGTTTACGTCATGCACTGGAAAACAGTCCTGGTATGCTGATAGGTAAAAGTGCTTTTAGTGTTCTGGTGCAAAACAGTAGGCCTTTTCAAAGGTGATGTTTCCTACTTTATTTTTTTATTTTCACGACACATTACTCTGCCTTTTGTCTGAGTGACTAATGTAAGATGGATACCATTGATTTTGTAACTCTGAACCAGAACTACAATAAAGTAGTGAATGCATTTCACCACCTACAAGATGAAAATGTCGATTTATTTTTCATTTTGAAATGTCTGAGGTGCATCGAACAGTTTGCTAACGTTGAAAATGGGTGTAATTAGAGAAGGCAGCTGTCTGTTTATAACCAATCTACCTAAAAATATGGATGCAACCTTATTTTTCTAACATCTGAAGGTCAATATAAAAACAGAGCATAGTGTAAAATAAGCATTGTATACTTGATTATTGTTTGGCTAAGTAAGTGCATTGCCTCTTCAACAAAAGCGTGACAACTAGGATTTAGATGACATATGTTTTTTTTGTTTTGTTGTAAAAACAAACAATATGTGAGACTGAAGCCCCATGTTTTACCCACAGACAAGGCTGTTTGTAAAAAATAACCATATGAAAAAAGAAGATTATATTTTAGTCCGTTTATGTTGCAACATAGTAGGGGATATTCAAAAGGAGATCATATTTTAAAGTGTTAAATACTGTTATTGAATACTTGGCGGTGTGCTGGCTGATTTTTCACATTACATTGCAAAATACAACCTTAAAAATATTGCGCACATCTATTCTGGTCGAGCAATACAAGCTGATAACGATGCAAGCCCGAATGTAGTTTTGGACTGAGAGCTCAGGAAATCCAACTTTTGCGCTCAAACTAAATGCACTTTTGGGCTATAAACATTTTCTGTTTATGACGAGTCAACCCACAAAGAGCTGCATGATACATTATTCATGTGTTATTATGTGAATGTGGTTTTGTGTCAACTTTGACATGTTACTCTTGTCAATGTAGAAACAAGGTAATATAAGTATAGTTAAAATCCTGGCCAAATGTGTTTGCTATAAATTCTTATGATACGTCTGTCTAATTGCAACTTCACCTTTTTTATCAAATCATTCACACTAAACAATAGTAATGTTATTAATAAAGTAATAAAATAATATAATAGTCATAATAATAATAATAACACTTCCATGTTATTATGTTTAAAGCAGTAAAGCAACATTCAAGGTTTAAGGACATATTATTTTTAAAACATTGGGGTGAGTAAGAGCATGAACATCTAATTTACATACAAAATAAGTTGTCACTGCTTGGTTGCTGACAAAGTACCGGGATCAAAACATCACTGAAATGATGTAAGTTGTTTTACCTGAACAGAAAACGTGGTTCTCTTCAGGTGACAGGAACATTTTATTTATTTTTTGGTAGCGGTTCAGTAGTTTACTGAGCTCTACATGTATGAATAAAACATACAGACCTACCAGAGATGCACCTTGGCTGGAGGGTCAGCTGCCAAAATGCAGCAAGAGTGCAGATGAGCACCCCATCACGAGAAATGTACCAAATTGCTTCTGTGTGATGGAAAAAGCTGCAGGAACCAAGATAGGAGGCATCTACTTGCAAAACTAAAGCCTTAAAATGCATATCCACAGGTGGGTTGCTAGAGGGTTATACTCTTTTGTGGATTACATCAATATTGGAGTTAAATGTGTAATCATACGGTGAGGCCACACTCTGGATCCATGTGGATACCCTTCAAAACGAATAGTCTGGTTCTGAAAGGAGGCTCTCATTCAAAGGGAAGCTGATACAATTCATTAATTTTTTTGTATTTATTTAAAAAATCCAGAATAATGGATGATTTTATTTCTTTAAAGCTAATCAGTAATTTTACTGCACAGTGCTTTCCTCTGGGTCAAATAAAAATGCACATGAACAGTTCAATGCAGTGAAAAACATTGCTTTATTTGGCTATTATATGCCATGACTGTCCAAATCAGGGAACATAAGAAACAACGGAGCCTATTTGGAGCTTTCATCTCAGGCATGAAGTAAGCCAAATGGATTCTAGATTCAATCCCTTAACTTTCACGTTTTCTTAATTCCTAATCTACTCTTTTTACTAACTCTGTCTTTCTTGCTGTCTTTTCTGTATCCCTCAGGAATATTAAGAGTGAGGCTATATAACACATGACTGACAGCTACGGGTGTATCAACAGCTGCCCAAACCTCCTTTTAGCAGATGTTCTATTAAAAATTAAATCTGGCTACAAGGAGAAGGAACACAAAAGGCAATGCTAGATTCTATCTGCTCTCAGTCATTTCAACTGTTTTGGAATAAAACATTTACTCTCAGTTATAAGTAGTTATTGCTTGTTTAAGTTGAAAAATGAAAGCATTTAACAAGGATTTGAGTATTACTTAATCTAAAAACGTTTTTTTAAGTAAATTTGTAAATTAAGCTGTGGCAAAATATCAAGAACTTGTATTGACACCATGGCATCCGTGACTACACTCTACTCCAGCATAAAAACAAACACATTGTACTAACTGTAAAACTTCAAATCCAAATTGTACACGAGATGCAATGAACACATTAGGAAAAAAATATTGCCAAAAGACAGCACTGACCAGATTTAACCCTCTGAGCACTGCTAAGCAACAACAAAATCTGGTGTCGCTGTTAAAAGCGTGAAAATTTTAGGTACGATTCTGCCATAGGTTGGAGGCAGTCCATACTTTGCCTGCGGTAGGTGTCTCTCTTAGCACTTTCATGCAGAAATTCTGGTTAGTAAGTCTCTGTAGCAGAAGTCAGTGAGGGGCCAGGACGGAAGTACAGTTTTTATTTCAAACCAAATGTCAAAGACTTGTTAGCAATTTATGCAAATTCTATATTTTTAACCTTTAAAGTAACAAAGCCTATGGATTGTGCAGCTTTAAATCCTGTACTTTAAACACAAGAGAAAAGTTGTTTTCACATTGCAGATCTCAGAAGTCTTAAGGCTTGTTGGCTTTCTGCACTTTGGGCAAACAGAGATTTCTGGTTCCTTGGTTTTTCCCCTCACTCAGAAAACCAAGATTTAAATGTGCAGTACATGTCCTGGAGTCAGACCCCAAGACAGCTGTGGCAAGGCACGTAGTATTGAAATCCACTACACCTACTCTACTGATGGGACATGCTGAAATCTGTGATTTTTGCTTTACTATAGGCCCCTCCTTTATGACCAAGCTTCTTATTCTATCTCTTAGGGAAACCCCGGACACACTACCAAAAAAAAAAACAAAAAAAAAACAAAACTGATATTTGTCACTTGTATTAATGTTTTTATTATTCCTACGAAAGATAATGAGCATAGATAATAGTACAAATGTAGATAGACTGTTAAATTGACAGCCTTTCAGCCAAACTCTTCCCACATCACAATAGATCAGAAAAGTATCCACATCCCTGCAGACACAGCATCAGTCCATTTATTGAGCTACTGCTCCATTCCTAATCCATTCATCATTCATTAACAAGACTCAGAGCTACTTAAGTTCCTCCCTGTTGGGGAAAGACCTTGTTGCCAACCTGGAGAGGACATTCTCCAATTTTCCAACACAAGACTATTGTCTTGGATTTGAAGATACTAATCTTAATCCTGGCCACTTCAAACTCAGCTGCAAACTGTTCTAGTGAATGTTGAGGATCACAGCCTGATAAAGCTACAAGCAATTCATAATACACAAAAAGCAGAGACCCGATCCTAAGGCCACCAAAACAGATCCTGTCATCACCTTGGCTGCACCTTTAAATTCTGTCTATGGAGATTTTCAATACAATAATTCACAAAAAATCAGACCCAAGCCTGACTTGTCCTGGTTGTGCAGACTGAGCTTTACTCCCATGTACTCTCTGGGACCCTGCTGGAAGTGTAAAACTGGTCATTATTTCACTTGCCTTCTGAGACACTGGATGGCTTCAAAGCTGTTTGTGTTAAGGTGTTTAGTAGTCTGTAAATATGCCAAATTCTTGTGCCTAACCCCAATTATGACCTGTAACTCTATGCCCCTAAGCCATTGTGTCCACTTCTTAATGCAAAGTTTGATGACAATAAGGCCCTTGTAACCGTTGTTATAGTTGGGGGGTTGGGGAGATTTTTTGAATAGAAAAGGAACATGGATGTTTTTATTATTAACTGAGGATTGGCGGGAAACAATTTCCCTACAGCAGTTTAATATGTGTCAGCATCAACCAAGAACTGAGTTGATAGATTTGGAGTGGGTGAGTATCCACAAACCTTTTCTTTATTTCCGTGAATGTGTAGTCTGCTTCTGGGGTCTGTTTGAAAGGATTTTTGTAGGTGAGAGCAGTGAGAATTTGGGTGATAATGCATAAGCTCTGGATGAAAAAGTGTTAGAAGTAGGCATACCCCGGGAAGCTTTAGCGCTAGGGCCTTCGCTTGGTCATTCTTTACCTGTCCAACCTTAAAGCCATGGCAGAAAAGTTATGAAGGAAAGACAAAGTATGCATCAACTGTAGGGCTGATGAGGTTGTAAGGATAGAGCTAAATCATTGCTGAAAACTTGGTGTCAGTCATAATACTCTTTGGTAACATATAGCAGATTTTGAAGGTTGGTAGACAGGAAAGGTGTGGATTACTGAGGTGACTGGAGATATTGTTTAAAGCAGAATTATCTATAGGAACAGTTTATTGAGGGATTGTGTTTACTGAGCCACAATAACTAAGACAACCAGAGGCCTAATTAGTGGGTAAGACAACAAAGTGGATGGATTTTATATATGGTTACCAGAGTTTCAGAAGAAAACTGTTTTTTTCATGGAATGTGATAGAATTCATAGAACTGCAATCAAGTACCACAACCTGGAGATGAAAAAGTCTGGACTAGGACATTGATAATTGGAAAACCTTTTGGGGAAAACATGGTCTGATCCGGAGAGACGGCATCCATCCCACTTTGGAGCAGCTCTTCTTTCTAGAAATATAGCCGAATTTATTAACTCCCCAGATTACTGACAAACCAGGGCCCAGACCAGGAAGCAGAGTCGTAGTTTAGAACTCATCTCTGCGACTTCTCTAGAGTTACCTACCCAACATCCCATTGATACGGTGTCTTGCCCACGGCCAAAACCAAATAGATTAAAAATCAATCTAAAAAGAGCTAATCCTGAAAATGTCATAAAGATAAAAACTACTCAGATGAAACAAAAATGTACAACTATTAAGTGTGGCTTATTGAACATCAGATCTCTATCCTCAAAGTCCTTATTACTTAATGATTTAATTCTTGATAATCAAATTGATTTGCTTTGTGTCACAGAAACCTGGCTGCAGTAAGGATTATGTTAGTATCAACGAATCAACTCCCTCTAATTATTCAAACTTTCACATTCCTTGACGTACTGGGAGAGGTGGAGGAGTAGGAAGCATTAATCCCAGGCCAACTAATAGTTATAGTTCTTTTGAACATTTAACCCTTAGCCTTCCTCATCCAACCTCTAAAAGAATGAAACCACTTCTGTTTGTTATTTTGTATCGTCCGCCAGGTCCTTACTCTGAATTTATAGATCAGATCTCAGATTTTTTATCTGAAATATTGTTAAAAACTGATAAAATCATTATAGTGGGAGATTTTAATATTCATGTTGACACCAAAAATGACAGTCTAAATGTAGCCTTTGCCTCCATTTTAGACACAATTGGCTTCACTCAAAAAATCCAAACACCAACTCACTCTCTTGGTCACACTTTAGACCTGATTTATGGCATTGAGTGTGAAAAGGTTATAGTACTGCCTCATAACCCTCTCCTTTCTGACCATTTTTTGATAACTTTTGAGTTATTTTTCACAGAGTACTTAAAATCTGAAAGAAAATGTCTTTATAGTAGACGTCTATCGGACAATACTGTTACAGCCTTCAAAGAATCCATTCCACCCTAATTTCTTCAGTATTTCAGAGAAATGGAGTGGAGGACAACAAATTAATTTCATGCCCTACACAAATTGATGCTTTTGTTCATAGTATTACGTCCTCATTGCGTACAACATTAGACAACGTAGCCCCCATAAAAAGGAAAGTGATTACTCATAGGAGGTTGGCCCCCTGGTTTAATTCAGAATTTCGTACCTTGAAGTGAAACACCAGGAAATTGGAGAAGAAATGGCGGTTTTCGCTTTTAGAGGAGTCCTATTTATCCTGGAAAAACAGTGTGCTTCTGTATAAAAGGACCTTGTGCCAAGCTAGATCTGCATATTTTACTTTACTAATAGAGGAGAATAAGAAAAATCCTAGGCTTCTTTTTAATACAGTTGCTAAACTTACGAGAAATGAAAACTGTGTTATATCACCCATTCCTCCAACTCTTAGATGTAATGACTTTATGGAATTCTTTATTGATAAAATTGAATCTATTAAAACTAAAATTGATGGCATCCTGCCAAAACATAACTACTACCTTAGTAAGCAATGAGGTACTGAATGTGGCTCTGGAGCCTGATGTCTGTTGGAAGTGTTGAGCCTTCTGAGCTTTCAAAAATATTTTCTAAGCCTTCAACTTGTATATTGTATCCAATCCCGACAAAATTGTTAAAAGAAGTATTTCATATTATTATTACCCCCATTTTGGAAATGATTAATTTGTCATTAGTGAATGGTTATGTACCAAAGGCTCTTAAGGTAGCTGTAATACAACCCATACTTAAGAAACCTTCTCTTGATCAAGAAGACTTAATAAATTACAGACCCATATCTAATCTTCCTTTTTTATCTAAAATCCTTGAAAAAATTGTTGCTAATCAACTGAGAGAGCATTTGAGGAATAATGACCTATTTGAAGAATTTCAGTCAGGTTTCAGAGCTCATCATAGCACTGAGACAGCTCTCCTTAAAGTTAC
>JAVLVB010001238.1:1175620-1196600 GCA_032876305.1 Orestias chungarensis
CTATAGTTATGCTGCTATAGGCTTAGACTGCTGGAGGACAATCTGACCACTTCTCTCTCTGCTACTTTCTTCCTTTGTCCAATCTACTTAGTTACTGTTATTTCAACCTTGTTAACCTTTTGTTTTCTCTTAGTGTTCTTCTCTCCATAGTAACCACACCTGGGCTGGCGTTCTGTTAGCTGAGACAGCTTCTTGGATGGTAATATGGGCTGAGATGCTTCCAGTGACGCTCTACAACTGCTGCTCTAAACTCTATTATTTCAGTATCCTGTGTTTCTAATTTAGTTTTCTGTCTTTTCAAACCGCCAGTCGGTCATGGCAGATTGCTGCTTGTACTGCGCCTGGTTCTGCTGGAGGTTTCTTCCTTTTAAAGGGGAGTTTTTCCTCTCCACTGTCGCTACATGCATGCTCAGTATGAGGGATTGCTGTAAAGTCAACGACAAGACAAGCCATTGTTTTGGTCTGCTGATTCCAGAGGAGTGAATGCTGCAAGTCAATGACTCAATGCAATCTGCTGGGGTTCCTTAGATTGGAAACTTTTTCAAATTGATTTGTTATGATGTATCTTTGATTTTAATTGATTTTCTGTGAAGTGCCTTCAAATGACACCTGTTGTATATTGGAGCTATATAAATAAACTGATTCTTGATTCTTGATATTATTTAACCTGATCAGGATGAAGTATGTTTGCTCAGGACCAAAATCCATCAAGGCTGCAGTAAATGAGTCTTCTTATTAATGCTAATGACTGTTGTGATGTCAGGCCAGAAGTTACAAGACAAGTGTGTTCTTCCAACCAAAACCCACAGATTTCATGGCAGGCCTGGAGTTTTAGAAGACCAAGCGAGGGGCGATGTAAGGCCAGGGGACCCACAACAAAGGCAGCAGTATGCTGCGAAGCTGCCTTCCCTCCGGGGTCATCCTTACCCAACCTAGGTGCATGGGTTCAGGGTCACTTTGTACAGCAATGCTACGTGGTCACTAGGCTGAAAGATACTCATCTAATTGGTGGACAAGATAGTAGGGGAATTGACTGATTGGATTACATTGGAGATTCTGTTGTCTAGATTTATTAGTTTATCCAGAGACTTGGGGACATCATTGTAAGCAGGTTCATCTTTAAGTTTATCATTCAAGGCATGTTGAAAGGCTTCTTTAAGAGTCTGCTCTTTCCATCCTGGTTTTGCAGTCAAAGTGAAAATGTCTTCCACTATATCTGCCACCGACCTGTATAAGTAAAAGAAAAGTGAGCTTTCATCAATAGTTGCCTCATTCCATTCAAGTGTTTAGTCTCTTTAACTCCTAAACCATATGTGTCAGACTCATGACCCGCAGTCCAAATCTGGCCCCGCTTGTAATTTTATCCGGCCTGGGAGATAATTTTATATATTATTTTTAGTAATGACCCAATAATATGGAGCGCATGTAACATAAAAAACTACAGATGCCTCAATTCACCGCTTTAGCTGCCGGGCCAATCGCACCTCCCTCATTTAGCTCATGGCTAAATGAGCTAAATGCTAGCACATATCTGTGAGATATGCTAGCACATATCTGTGAGAGAAGCTCTCCTTAGTGATCACAAACATAGACAAAGTTGTAACCAAAAAGAGATTCCAAATGTCCAGCTTTGATAAAACGACATAAAACCAAAGGAAACTGAAACATTTTATTGGTCAATGCAGAAATGTCATTTATATTTCTAGATTTTGTTATGAAGAATGTTCTTAATTTTCAATTAATTAATTTAGACTGGATACATTTTTAGTGTTTTGGGATACTACATTTATTCTTTATTATTTATTTTATTTATTTATTCTTTAATATAATACGATATAAGAGTAAAGACATTTGAATGTTTGTTCTTTTAAAGTTTACTTTTGTTTCTAGCTTGTTTAATTTAGGTTGTATGTATTTTTTATGGAGAGCATAATATTTTTCTGTTGTTATTTAACGTTTCCGTAGATTTTTTCTAGATTAAAAGTCCTGCCTGCTATTATTCAAGTAAAAAAAAAAAAGTTACATTTTAAGTTTTAAAGTTTAAATATTTATCCTTTTTGGCCCGTTAAACTCAAGTGTGTTTTGGATTTTTGCCCCCTGTGCAATTGAGTTTGACTAAACTAACAAAATAA
The DNA here is from genome assembly GCA_032876305.1 of Orestias chungarensis. Classification (NCBI taxonomy): domain Eukaryota; kingdom Metazoa; phylum Chordata; class Actinopteri; order Cyprinodontiformes; family Cyprinodontidae; genus Orestias; species Orestias chungarensis. The sequence continues at coordinate 1,177,753 of JAVLVB010001238.1, forward strand.
ATTGTTCGATTCTCAAATTAAAATGAACAGGGTACTGGCAAAACAATGCATTGCAATATAAAGTCTCTGTACTAACCAAGTTCATGTAAATGGTACTATAGAATGGGCAAACTGATGATGATGAAATGTATGTTTAGCTGAAGAACCTGAAACAGGAGCAGAGACAGAGATTGCATGAGTTAGTTTTCTACTGGAGACAGCAGATGGGTTAAGTATCCTCTCTTTTGCGAAAGACTGAAAACAACAGAAAACACAGAACTGAATGTTGGCCTGTTACCACTGTAGGACAGGGAGCTATATGGCAAATGCCTCAGGGAAGCTCCTCCTTTATAAGGCCCCCACTGATTAGCAGTAATGACCATTGGCTTGATCTAATCTGCCTTGCAGCCTGTGGAAAATAAATCAAACACACAAACCCATATATCATTACGTTTTTTTTAATTTTTATATGTATTACTATTTTTCTTGTACTTTTTTGGACTGATGGACTGATGATGCCCTTAGCTGTTAAGGCTCCTTTTATACATATATATATAGACTATATATAAATAAAAGGGGCCTTAACAGCATACCAAAAAACAAAAGAACATGTGGACCTGTATAGCATTTCTCAATATCATCACTTGGCAAAACATGACACTGTTCCAGTGATAATAAATTACGTATATATTTGTTATGTTTTATGCAGTTTTTGCCAGCACCCTTTGGAAAAAAAGAGTAAGCAACAAATCAATTTGATCCTTCCAAATTGCATACCTTTGCAGTTTTAATAATTTAGTGCCACTGGGTACAAAAATGAAGCTAACTTGGGATGTTTCATACTGACTATGATTATATTAATACACACAAGAACTATGTTTCATCACCACCGAGAAGCAACGATTTAATGACATTTTCCTTAATTTTCTCATGAGTTAGGCGTTTGTGGGTGTTTGCCAAGAATCATCTTAGTTTTAATAAAAACATTTTATTTTATGTCTTTTTTTTCCTCAATTATTGAAAAAAAATGCAAATATACTATACTTGTGTATATTATTTTTTGAGGCAATGATGAGGTAATAATTTCTAAAGGGTACAGTTGACCCAGAACTGTTAATGAAAGACTATCTATGTCAGGACTTACATTTGTATGTTTTTCACTAAAGGAGTTGTTTCCTGCCAGACTTGTTCTGAATTGTCCTTGTGTTTCAGGACCAAGGCTAAGAAATTTACAGTGTTTAATCAAGTCAAGACAGTGTACATTGGCTATGGAGTGAAGTAAACATCTTGTTTTAGTTTATTAAAATTTTAATGGATTTTTGTGGAGTAATTTCTGTAATGTATATGCCACAACTGCGAACATCAGTTCTAAAGCAATGATGAACATGGTGTAAGACATCCGTGACATGCCAGTGGGGTTTTTTGTACTTAACTATTGATCAAATTTTGCAATCCATGAACTATCTTTCATTATGCTATATTTATTAATGCTATAACAACAAAAGTAATGCAATATTGTGATTGTCAAGTGTTTAGATTTTTTGCTGTGCTTATCCCACACTTGAAGGGCTGGACCAATGCTGAACATTAAACTGGGTTCCACTCAATGACCAGACTGTTTCTTTTGCTTTTCCTTCTTTTTATTTTTCCTCTCGTGGCATTCACAGTTAGTCAGTTAAATAGTTGAAAAACCTTAAGACAAACCCAAACAAACATTTACTATATTGCACATTTACCCTATTGCACATTTAATCTATTGCACATTCAATACATTTTGCACTTAATCTATTTTACACTTAATCTATTTCACACTTAATCTATTGCACATCTCCCGTTGCATAGCATTAAATATATGTATGAAATGCATGAAAACAGATTACGGTTTGAACTTCAGGACAAACTACTTTTTAAATTATCACAAAAATGCATCAAAATATCGACCACGTAACCACGGGAGCCATAATAAATCATGCAGGTCACTAAACCAAGCAGACTACATGAATCACCCAATACCCCACATACGTATTTACAAACTATACCACGCTACAAACGCAAACACCCCCCAGTCTCACCGCTTCATCAGCGCAGCGAGTGACATGCATTCACAACATCAAGGATAAACCGCGATCTTACCTGCTGTCTGTTCAGTTCATTGTTTCTGGTTACAACCCTCGCACAGCTCTCTCACACTTTTTTTGTCTTTCGCACACAAACCCGGAAGTTCATCTCGTCTTGTTATCCTTAGTTGCATGCAGGTGAGCTGCGTGCTCACGCTCAAGGTAAGCTGCGTTTTCACGCTCAAGGTAAGCTGCGCAGCACACGCTCGAGGTGAGCCGCGCTCCCACACTCCAGGCTAGCTGCGCTCTAATGCTCCAGGAGAGCTGCACGATCACGCTCAAGGCGAGCTGCGTGCTCACGCTCAAACGGCTGATAGGAAGGGTCATTCGCCGCAAAAGTGATGGAGGTATAGTCTGTATATTCCTTTAGTATATTCTCAGGGTAGGTAAGTGAACATAACAGTGGAACAGAAGAGTGAGTTTCAAAACCAGTATTTCAGAATTGTGAAGATCTTGCAGAAGAGAAACAAAATGTCAATACTCATGAGGCAGTTTCTGTGAGGCACTAAAAGTGGTGTAGTTTCTAGCAAAATCACACCTCTAACTTTTTAATCACACCCTCGAGAAGTATGTTTGACCTGTGCAAAGATGTCAGACTGTTTGAACGTGGGCTTTACAGGTCAGCTCAGGTCATACTGTCTCTTCTGGACCCCCTGAGATCTTCTTCTAAATGATGTCTGTGAATCTGATGGGGTTTGGAAGTTTAACCCGACCCTTTCCTTCCTCAAAACACAGTAGAAACTCCACTTGCTTAATTTAATCCTCAGAGTATTGACAGTGAACCAGACGAAAGTACACAAACACACTCAACATTTTTACTCTCTTTTGTTCCATAAGGGTTTTTTTTATAGTATTTTTGCCATTTAAATGTGATATAGGGTCAAAATTGTTTGCATACATATATTAATAATAATGTATTTATAGCTAAGATTTACATTGTAAATGTATTTAATGTTGGAGCATAGTCTCACAGACAAATATTGATAAATTCCACCTTTAACTTGACTACATCAGTTCAATGAAAAAAATCAACAAAATCACAACTTTTTAAACGTGTCTAGTGTTTTTCTTAGATTGAGAAGTTTTTCAAACTGATTTCTAATGAAGTATGTTTGATTTGAATTGATTTTCTTGTAAGGTCCCTTGAGACAACAACTGCTGTAAATTGCCGCTATATAAATAAACTGATTCTTGATTGCGTCACGGCACCAATAATATATGATGGTGGCAGTGTAATGGTTTGGAGCTGTCTTGCTGCCTCAGGACCAGGAACAAGGGAGAACCTCCTTCTCCCATGTTGGTTAATGCTGTAAAACCCTGCAAAGTTCCTTAATTATAACAATTCTGCAAGGGCAAATTGGCCATAATTCTTCTACATGGCTGCTTAAGACTTATTGCCACTTATTACAAACACTTACAAACACCTTTGAGGCTATCGTTGATACGGACAGTCATGCGAGTATGGATTTTTTCCATTGCTTCAAAATAAAGACTCATATTTAAACACTGCATTTTCTTTTATCTAATATTCAGATTTTCTATGATAATCAGAATGTTTTATGTCTGGCAAATATAAATATTGTATGTGTAGTTTGCCTACACATTTTCTCATTCACGCAGGGGTTTAATGCCGAGTTTGAATTCCCCTTAAGTGTCTATATGTGTATGACTCTGTATTAGTGCTCTAATCTCCTTCCAGCGTGACAAATAGGTATAAAGAAATAACCTGAAAAAAAAGGTCTGTATACTGACAATATTAACACTGTGCAGCAAACAACAGCTCCAAAATTAACGTTCAACAACATTTTCTTGTGCCTCACCACCTACTCAGATATGAGGCTATGGTAGTGCCAGCCTGGATCATCTGGAGAGTCTGTGGATGTCAAACCGCCTCGATGTTTACAGGGAAGAAGGGAGATGCAAAACTGTGGCTGACGGAGAACAACACAACAAAGAGTCAGGGGTTGCATTAGCTCAAAGCTCCCATTTTAGGAGTCACTGAGGACCCACAGCTGAAAAGAAAGAGAACTGGCCCTGAGGCATGACTGTCTTCATAAGTGGAATAATGTAATCTGTTTAAAAAACGGCAACAACAAAAAAAAAAACTTCTGTCTCTTTTATGTTGTTTTTATACAGCTGGATTTATCCTCCAGAATGTATTCCTGTGTATGGCAAGCTATAAAGGAAAGAAAACAGGCTCTTTTACCGCATAGTTTTCCTTGTCAGCTTTCATTTCCTTCTGATTTATGTTTTTGTGGATATCTATGCATGGCTGTACAAATGCAAGGAGTTTGTGTGGGAAAAACGCCTTAAAATTCGAAAGATTAAGACCTTGACAACATTTTTGTAAGTAATTCTTGCCTTTTAATATTTCACTGAACTAAATCTTTGAATTTAGATGTAGTGTGATATTCAGTTATGTTCTTTAAGACCCATACAACTCTTTATTGCAGTGTTTTCCAAAAGCTCACATAATGTGTCTAAAAACTTTATTAGGGATGCACAATTTCCTTTTCTCTGGAGCTTTTAAATACTCGATAAGGAACCACACTTATTGTCGGTAGAGAATAGGAAACACAATGAAACATGCCTATTTCAGTAAGGCAGTTGTAAACTGGCCTTCACAGGTCAACAAATAACAAACAAGCTAGTTTACTAGACTTTTGCACATTAACCATCAGAGAAGAAAAAACTTTCAAGGTCCATTTTTCTTCAAAACTGAAAAAAACCCCAAGTTACATTGGCATTCAAGGAACGTAGATAGTTGTGTACCTAACAAAACGTTTTAAATAACCAATTCTATGACAAACAAGGCTACACCAAGGACTGAGAATTAGTAGGGTTATGTTTATATTACTAGAGGAACACACCTCAGTTGTGAACTCAAGTCCACATAACTGTCTTAATGAAGGCTACTTTACAAGGCCTTGTAAAACCAAGTTTGGGCAAAGCAAGCTCTTAGTCTTGTCAGGGGTTGACCAGAATCTTAAAATGTAAGGAGTATACAACCTCACTTGGCTGTTATTCACAGCCTGTTTACCTGAATGTCTGACTGTGGATGTGAAAGCTTTCTTATCCTCACTTGGAGAAGCTGATTGCAAGTGTCTTAATTCTTCTGTTTGCCTGCTTCTTGTGTAAGTTTTCTGCGGAGTTTTTATGATACACTACGCTTTCGACTCAGAGGGGAAATAAAAGCTTAGCTGTAAACCAGACATGTACTGTTTCTTTGCCATTGTCTTAGTAAAACTTCTGTTGTGATCGAAAGTTTGTTCCATTCACACCTGCAGTAACGTGATCATTCTCCAGATCTCGGATGGGAGAACAACACATACCCAGAGACTAACTTGGTCTTATTTGAGATGAAACACCATGATTCATACCTATTAAAGCAAAGTAGAGTGTTTTGTTTTGTTCTATTGAACCCAAAGGAAGACTTTTGCTTAACATGTTGCTACTTTTCCCACTTAGATTAAAAATTAGGTGTTAGAATCAAGAATTGGGCTTTGAAATCCATTTTGTGGCCGTTTCTGATGACCTGATAGGCTCCTGCTAATTGTGAAGGTTTTAATTAGTTTTGATAACAAAGTAAGAAGATTGAATTTATACTACAAAACAGATTAAAAGTGTTTTTTCTTTGTTTTGTTTTTTCAGTTAGCTGTTTTTATTTAATGTGTTTATGTGTTTTGCTTTATTATCCCAAATAGTGAAGTACTCTCTGCATAGAGTCTGCATGTGTTTCTCCTCTCAGGCTTCCTCCCAAAGTACACAATTATTTATGTTGGGTCAACTGTTCTCTATAAATAATGAGAGTGACAATTTGTGTGTATGTCTGGTTTTTGTCCCATGTTTCTCCTTGTCAACCTGTGACTGGAAATCCGTGCAGGATGAACCCTGTGACTCACACAATGGCACACAATCACATATTTTGCTCAATTCGAAGTGAATAGATGTCGGGTAATATTGGTAATCGTCACTGTTTTTCTTTGGTCTGATTTTTTTAACATGATTCTAAATATGAAGAATATACAGAAATCTTCTGTAATCAGAAATCTTAAAATGCAAAGCTCACAATTAAGAGTGTAGTATATTGCCAAAGTAATTTCTTGAAATAAATGTTATGTATTTAGCTTAAAGGTATAGGAGAGGATCTTCAGCTCATTCTCATTTTTGCAACACTGCGCATGCGCCACCTCATCTCCAGTACCGCCCCCTGATATCGGGAGCGCGTACGTCCTCAGCACATGCAGTCAGTTTACATCTGCGGGACCACAGCCTCTGGCGCCGCATCGGATTTATTACAGAATTGATTGCTTTTACAGCAATGAATTAGCTACCAAAAGAATATTTGTTTAAGAAAAGAACATTTGACCGTAAAAATGATTCTCAGTGATAAATAATCACGCCACCGGTCGTTTTTGATTGGCTGTCATTTTCAATTTGATTCTCCATTGACTTTTTTCTACTGAAAAGATCCTCTCCTATACCTTTAACTTGAGCATATATATCATAGGATAGCAACATGGATGAGAAAAACTGCAAACATTATTGTAAGAGAATAATCTTTACAAAAGGGGACAATTTAATATAAAGTCTGCCGTTTGTGTCTCCTACCTTCATGTAACCGTGCAGGTTAGTTCATGCACTACCATGAAATCAGTATCTGCACAGAGATTCGAGCACTCAATTTTGTTTTGTGCATAATCTCATACGATTTAATTTGCATTCATGTTCATAATACCTTTTTTCAACTCCAGGTCTAAGTGCGTGCTTTTCTGGCTTGCAGTTTTGTGCCAGTAGCTGAATCCTTGACTCTCCCCTAGCCTCATTTAGTTTTTATCATGCATGGCACACGGCTGGCCTACTGCAAGCACAAAGCACTTCATCACCACTGCCTGCAGAGAAAACCAGAGACAGATGGGACGATAGGCTGAAGGATCAAGAAGAAACCTATTAGGATGGGTTATCCCATCAGCTGCCAAGCTCAGAAACTTATTTTTGTTACCTCACGATGGTCTGACTTGTTGAATAGTACGATAGAGCCTGGTATGTCTTTACATTTTTAGATTATTGGCAAAAGTTCTCAGTGAGAAAGGGACAGATCAATGTTATTTGAGTTTACTCAAACCAGCAGGCCTTTCCCTCTTTAAATTCCAGCCTGAGGGGATATCTTTAGCTAACAGCCTTGTGGAGAGGTTTCAGTACAGGATTCTGTCAGAGGACATCTCCGCTGAGGAAAAATGTTGAGCTGAAACAGAGGCAGCGGGGGAAGGAAACTGTTTCCTGGTGTCAGCTCTAACTGGGCTGGGACTATTGCAGCTTCTCTCAGGTACACCGATATCATCCCTCACTGCCTGCTGTGGAGAGAAACAGTTGCACCGAAGTGTCAGCTTTAAGTGGTGAGGGGGGAGTTTTGTCACCGATCACCCATCAGTATTTCATGGCAACTTGTCAGTGAAGTATTGTTTGAGCTTCTCCCATTCCTGCCTTTCCATCCGTTTTTTTATTTTATTTTGCTCTATCTTTCTTTATTCGCACCTACCTTGCTCTGCGTCTGCTCTCCCGGTAGAGTGCATAATCCCGCTCGGTGTCATGGATAATGGCCGTTTTGTATTGCAAAGCCATCTATCCAATTCATCATGGCTGACCTTCAGGATGCATCGTGATGAGACCCGTAGGTAATGACAGCCCTCAGCGCCCAATATCGGCAGGGAGGGTAAAAAGAAATGTGGTGGAAGACCACAATCAAATCAAGTTCTGATCTGAAGTGATTGTTCGATCTGATATGATTGTTACTGCTATTACACAGACAGAGAGAGTATTGGCTTTCTGCTATTTCTTCATTGGCAGTTGCAGTTTCAGTGCTTTATTCTCGGAGGCCTCTAATTTTATTTTGCCAGGAGTAATTTTCACTGCATCTGAGGCTAATCTCTGGGAGAACTCTGATATCCAACCGAAAAACTAGAAGAAAAGAAGGAATTTGTCCATGTTTTCAGAATGAGTATTAAAAGGGGTTGGCGTCCCTGTAGGCGATGGGACTGGAGAGGAAAATGGTGACTGTACAGCTGATCTCAACAGAGACTTCTCTATTGTCTGTTTGTATGTCTGTTCTGCTCCGTGCCAACTTGCTGGAGAGAGAAAGAAAGCGCAAGCAGAGTCGCTCCCTCATAAAGGACATTCTCTATCCGCTGCCGATTCTGGGCTGCCGTTCAACCGTAGGCAGACTGCTTCCTGCAAGTGTGGGTAGAACAACTCTATATCATCTGCTGGTTTGAATAGACAGCGCTATGTAGAAAAGCTTAGTGTACGTTTGTCGCAGGCCGAGCCAACACATGTTTGACAGTGATCGAATCTTCGCGCTGCGCGTGGAACCTCCCACTCGAAGCGGTGAAGGGCAGCACGAGCAAATCAATACCAATCAGTTTTAAAGGGACGAAAATGATGATAAACGATCCAGGGGGACTGATGAGCAATAGGCTGTTGTCTCCAGAATGGATACAATATTTGTCTCTTGGTCAGCACCCTCAGGTAGCAGATCTTTATTTCACTTTAGAACATCTTAAATCCTGATTAGCAGGAGTCCTAATTAGTGACAGGATTAGTTGGGAACTTGCATAAGTAGTTAGGATTAACTAACTTGATCATTCGTCATTGTGTTAGTGCGCATGTCCATCTCCAGCAGTGATGAATCATTTCCTTTTGTGTGGAATAATCACTGATGGCCCAGACAGGAGTCTTCTATCTCTGAGTTAATGAAACCAGTCTGACACATCATTCTGCCAACACCAACTTTTATCTCCTGTCCTCCTGCAGACTGCAGTAAAATGACAATTATTCTTCCTATGATGGTGTTTGTGTGTGCATATGTGTGCATGTGTGTTTATGCCCATTGCTTATGTATGCGTGAACAGCCGCCTCTATTCATCAACATGTCACCTGTAATGGCTGCTAAATTAACCATGTGTTTCGGGGAGCAAAGCTTGGCTTGATAAATCTCTCTGTGGTAGTAGGTGTGTGGTCCACTCCCATCCACCTCTACAGTGACCTTCTTGGTATCGTAAGGCCTCTTCTTCCATACCTCCAGTTATTTGAACTACACCGATATGGATAGAAAACAAATATCAAATGAATACAAGAAGCAGGTCCTGGAAATCAGAACTTTGCATTTTTAGGGCCATAGAGCTCAAACAAGTACATGTTTGAGTGGTGCTGTTTAGGGTGGCTTTAGTGGATTTCAGAAGATGTTTGAGTGTTTTTAAATTAAATGAAACAATGTTAGTGTGAAAACTTTGTAAAATAACAGCCAATTTTTTATTTTATTTATTTGTGCACATTTATTTTTGTTACATCAGAAATGCCTGATGAGAAAGATGTTCTGGTGAAAACCTTCAGAAACCATAATGAGAATTAAAGCAAATAAACAGGGAACATATCATGATGTGCTCCTATAAGTTTTTCAATTTGAACTCGGATCTAGGAATGGCAGAAATATCTCGTTCCAGTTACAAGCAGAAAACCTCTGGAAATTGCTTATTACGACACATAGTAACCACATTAACTACTATTATTAGTATTTGTCTGTGGTTGGTTAAAACATCCTGATTTCCATCCATGGAATCACAACTCCACTGAAGCTTTCTGTTGAGTCCTTCAAATTTGATCTGGAAAATGTTAACTACTAAAAATAGTAACAAGTTAATATTTTACTAATAGTTAATTTTTTTGCTTTTACTACATGCCAAACTTATAGAGTCCATGATCTGTTCCAAGACTTTTTTAAATCCCTGAGAATTAAGTCACTTATTCAAAGGGCATATCCTATTTTTTTTCCTAACTCTAAAGATTGTTGGCTTAAATGTAATCAATTATTTAGCCCATGAAGTATTGTGTCAAAAGTAGGAATCGGGAATGTAGTTTTCTGGGTTAGATTTTCAAGCAATTAAGATGGCAAAAGAAATTAAATAGTTTTAGTTACCAAGTAATATTTGGGTTAAAATAAATCAAATTTAGTTTGGGTTTATTTCTGAGTTAAAACTGATCACATGAAAAAAATAAAATAAAGTAAGACAAAAAAGACAATTTGAATTCTTTTGGCAACGAAATAAATACTCATCATACAGTTTTGTCTATAAATCTCATAAATCATAAATAGTTTTGTTGAAACGTTGCAAGTAAAGTTACATTTCATGATTAGTCCTTTTGAACTGTGAACATGGTGGAACTGGCTTGTGCTGCTTTAAAGATAAAAGCATAATGCTACATTAAGTAAATAAATTTGTTCTCTATGGGGGAACAAAACAAACAGCACAAGACACCAACACTATCATTGCTACACAGCTTAACATTTTACTTTTTGGGGGGGGGAACTTTTAAAACTGTTAGATCAGGATTTTATATAGCGGTCCATCAAGTATGATGATCCTAATTTTAATACTCTAACCAAACCAATTTGGTCATTGTTTGAATGGTTTTATGTGTATAAATACTAAATTTTCCATCAGCTGAAACCTGTATTTTGTTTAATTACGTTTTCCATGGGTCAATTTTGAAATTACCTAGGTCTGGATCTTTTTTTGCTCTAGGCAGATAAATATAATCTAGGCGGAACATCTATTTCAGCAGCAACTGAACTATGATACATGCAATATACACAGCAAACAAATAGCTGGAATTCAACAAGCTAAATTCCAAAGTCTGTTAATGCAAGAAAAAAAAAAGAATTTTGTTCTGTTCCTGTATTTTTGCCAAATATTAAACTTCTGCTGTTCTCTACTTTTTGATGTAACAGTGGGAATTTGACTTGCTAATCCAGTTTTACTAATTGCTTTGTCTGAAAGCCAAAGCTATGGTTAAATGGTTTTTTTAAAGGTTTTATCTTTGGTGTCTTCAAACAAAGTCAAAACGGCTGCATTTGTCTTTCTCAGTGGAGAAGAGAATAAAATCAGGCACAGTTGGCTGACAGATCACACCACATATTGGGGGAGGTGGTGGTGGTGGGGTGGATGGGGTGTTACTTCACATTGCCCATGACCACTGGGTCTTTCTCCCGTTCTGGCATTACAAAGCTGTATCCACAAAATACATTTTCAGTGGTTTTTAAAAAAAAGCTTAAATTACCAGAAAGCACATCCATGAACTATTTGTGAATCATGTATTATTGCACTTCAAATGAATGTTTATTTTCATTCTTCCTAATTATGTTCATTACATATATTTATTTATAGAACACAGAAGACCAGCAAATAGTTTTTTTTTTTAATTCTTCTTATTTTTATCCACATCGCACAGAAACCCTCAGAGATTCAGATATGGTGAAGGGTTTTTTTATTTCTTTTTTACAGAGCCTCTATTAATGCTCTTATATAGTTACAATAAAAAAAAAAAAGAAATCTTATCCTCAGACATTAAATAGTTTAACAACAGTCAAAACGGGTAAGAAAAGATGAATAGGCCACATTAGAGGGATTTTGCCAGGCCCTTAAAACAAATGGGTTGTGTTGAGGTGAAAGAAAAATAAAGTAACACGCTCTGTAACAAAAAGCAAGAGCACAACAAAAAGACTTGTATCCTGGGGTGCAGATTGATTCCTATCAGCTGGTACATAGACAGTGACCTACAGGGAGAGCTTATCTTGGCTCATGCTCTGTCTCTGCAACATTTTGATCCTACTGCTGTAGGGTGTGGACCGGTTGGAAGGAACACAAGAGGAGTAGCTGGCTGGATGAAAGGATGGATGGTTGTGATTCATGAAGCGGTGGCTTTTTGAATCTTTGTAGGGAAGAAAAGAAAATACGAATAACAATCCAGAAGAAAGGTTAAAGAGAAAACAAAAGTGCTGCTAAGAAGGTGGAGGAGAACAGAGATGTGGAGTAATTGTGTCTGCGGATAGATGTGGGGCAGAATGGGAAATATGGGGAGAGAAGGATGGAGAGTGAGGGGGAGAACCTCCCTCTGCAGGATAATCAGGGCATCATCAGCAGATGGGAGGGCAGGGAGAGAAGAGCGACAGGGACAGCTGGGGAGATGAAGGAGATAAAGCGCTGATAGAACAGAGGGGTAGAGATGCAGAAAAGAATCATGGACAGTGGCAAGCATGTGAAAAATGAAAACAGAAGATGAAAAAAAACAAAAAAAACACTGCGAGCTTAGATGCGGAGAAAACAAAGGCGAGGGCTGTCTAACACAGAAGACCATGATGAAATGTTGAGTTAAGCAAGACATTCACAGCAGGGTCGAGGTGTACTGTGGGTCATCACACACATATATGACACATATAGATCAATCTAATGGTAGGAAAATGGAAGGGAATGAAAGCTTTACAAAACCCAGCCTGTTGCAGCTTATAAAAATGCATTTTCTGACTAGAAGTACAGTGCTGGGCAAAAGTGTTAAACCACCTATAATTATCACATATTGCCAAGTCCAGCACGGTGTAAAGAGTCTTTTCCTTAGATTTGATGAATTTTTCACGTATATTATGTCCACTTGTCATACCTGACCATAAAAGCATGGGCATTGTATACTTTAAAAAATAAGGAAAATTGACTAGTGAAAGAAAAACGGAGAGCTATCAAGGCTAAGAAAACTACAGTAAATAATATGTGTCTGGGTGTCATTTCTTTAAGAGAAGTATAAACAAATCCAACAACAAGGCCAGTATGTATTGCTGTCAACTCTCAACACATTACCCTCTCTGAGTTTTATAAAATGAACATGTTGAAGTCTATTCATTGAAAAACAAAATTACCCTGAAAAACTCCAATGTCAAAGTACCAGTAGTCTTAATCTTTACCTTTCAGCATATTGGGATTGTTTTCCAGCATATGGCTGCTGGGACATTGCACTATTGTGCAATGTCTGCTACAGCAACAGAACCTATTTTGGGGCTGTGAAAAGCTGCAAGATCCCAGATATACATTTGAAAGTCAGCTTTTAACAGGTAAAAACTACAGTGGCAGGATTGATTTGGTAGTAGAATGACAGATAATTTTTTTCCTTTTTTTAATAGGTATTTTTTATATATAATTTAGTTTAGAGCTTAAATTTTGTCTCTTTTTACCATTTGTATTGATCCTGTTTTTCAAGAATGTAATTTTAAAATAAAAGGTTTTAAATTCACCATATACCCCCCGATACTTTATAAAATGCATTGCAAAAGTCTTTTTGATTATCCATGCAGATACCATAAATTTTTTTACATGTTGTCCTTGTATATTAACAAAAATAATTGTACTTTATTGAGATTGTGTGTGCCAAACCAAACAAGTATAAAAATCAAAAAGTAAAAAATTTGCCCTTGCCAAACAATTAAAGCTATATCAGGTTGCATGGAGTGTCTCTGTTGACGGCTGTTTTGTAACACATAAATACACATTGATCTAAATGATTGAATTGTAACACCAGCTGTAGTTTGAGGGTTGTTATTTGATTTCAAGGTGAACCTCCAAGCCAGTCTAAGTTTTTTTGGACATCCGTCTCTTTTTCCTGCAGAAGAAAAAGTCTCCCTACTGGAAAATGCATGCATCACAACTAGCAGTAAGTTTAAGGTGATGTACAATGTAAGTTTGTATATTAAATTTGTTACCATAAATATAAAACATTTAAACATTTTATCATTCTTTTTCAACTTTGTAATAATTGATCAGATAGTGCTTTGTGAGATGTCCATTGCTTTTTAAACCGTTATACAAGTATACGAGTGGAAATGCATGCCAGATGTCTCATCCTACTCTCTGTTTTGAGCTTGAAAAGTTTTGTGTTACAAAAATTAAATCCCTTCAGGCATAAATACTGTTTTTTTTTCCTTCAGATTTCCAAATTAATTACCAAGATCAGTGCTGATTCACAGACATTGACCTTCCCTCCCAGCTCATTACTTCTTCTTAAGTAGATCCAGTTCACCGTCAATTAACTAACTTTTAATGAAGAGAAGGGTTGTTGAGCAAGACCTACAACTGTTCTGATTGTAATGTAACACACCACTACCTTTACTGCTCTTAATGATGACCTGGGAGCCTATCATATGAGAATGTGGTCCCAAGAAGCAAGCCCTAATAGTTGTGAAGGGCAGGCTTGGCAGAGTTTCAGAGAGTGCAGCAGGAAAAAATTCCTATCCTTAAGAGAATAATTAATGTGTGCAGTTAAACGTTAAATCTCTATTTTCTTTACAACACCTCAGGCAGGCAAGATACTTGTAATGTTAAATGGATGCACGTAGTTTACATGTTGGATTACGAATGTAATGCGGCGCTGATATTTTGAAGCACTTCATGGGGACATAAAACAGACTTACAAAATGGTTATTGATTGGCTCTTTGATTCATGTAAGTACATTCAACTCATAGTTAGATTTTGTCCTGCGGTGTCTTAAGACCTCAGTTACTCTCAAACTAAACTGCACCACAGTACATGCATGCTATAGATGGTGGTAAATAGCTTTAAGTATTTCTTTTTCTAAATAAGGGAATCAAGTGTAATTTTTTCAGTCGCAAATATTAAAATTTCAGGTGTGATAAAACTACAAAAATACATACCTCACACTCATTACCACAGCAAGATAAAAAATTATTTTAGGAAATTGTCATCTTGTTTAAGCTTCGGACCCACATAAACAAAGAACTCTCAGGAGATGTTTACAATGATTTATTTTAGTTGATTTATGGGGAGAGGGAATCCGGGCTGATCGGCAACGGGCAACTGCAGTGAATGGCGAGACACGGGAAACAGCGGGGCAACAGGAAACGGCAGGAAACAGAGGGCGTCGACGACGTGGGAGACCGGGAGCTTTTTGGACGGTGAGTTGGAATCGCCAGGGAGGTGTCATCGGGGAGTCTTTTTTCCAGTGGGGATGATGAGGTTAGATCCAGAGGAGGTCAGAGCAGCTGATGATGGATGCTGGAGCGGACAGATCGAGCTTAGCCAAGAGGAGTATGAACCAGATGATGAGGGAAGCCAGAGAGGGACTAGTTGATTGTTAGAGTTGAGACACAATGGTTACTACGGGCGTGGAAAAAAACAAAGTAGCAAACAAATGGTGGAGTCAAAAACATTCAAAAATTACAAAAGACTACTGGAGCACTAGAGACAATGAGAAGCATTCAAAAATTCACTACAAGGGGCACTGAGGATAGTTTACCGGTAGTAGATAATACTCAGGCGTTGAGTAGCTGGTTAACCACTCCTCTTATACTGGCCCAGCTCGTCAGAGGTAACCAGGCGCACCTGTGGAGGAAGCTCCAGCATCAGAGAACTGGTGACCCCCTCTGGAAACCTGGGGAAGTGACTAGAAAAGACTCACACTGACAGAAATAATTCCTAATTTTCCAAGTACACTTTGTAATAATATTATTCTCCTCACTATATCATTGGTAAATAAATATATACTAATACCACATTATGTACTTAAGTTCCCCACATTTCTTGTTGCATTTTTTTAAATTAAGTTTTCAAGACAAAGACTACGGTCACGGTGGATTGTTGCTTTTGTTGGGCTAATGTTATCTCAACTGAACAAATCTGATACTTTTTAGTCTCATAAAGTCACCAATGGTCCAGCGTTAATGCATTTAACAATAATTATCTGTGAAAAAAAGGCCTATTCTTTTTCAAGGAGCAAAGCAAAACTGTAACCAATGCGAGGTCATAAACGCTTGTATTTAAATGAGTTATTAGTGTATGTGCCTGCAGGAAGTGAAACCAAAAAAACAATACAAAAAAACAAACAAAACAACAACAACAACAAAAATAAATTGGATAGGATTATTGCTATTTAGAGAAATTCGATTTTTCATTTCAATAGTTTCTGACTATATATCCCCATCGTACATGCAGATACTAATATTTCATTTCATTACATGTATAGAAGGAAAAGGTTTTTTAATAGGTACAAAATGGTAAGAAAGATGATAAAATGGGGATGCAAAGGTGTAAAATTAGTTCTTAAAATTGGCAAAGAAGTCTGACCTCATCTTCATTTTACTAAAATGTTTTTCTGCAATCGTTTTCACATGGAAAGAAGTTTAGTTCTTTCTTTTGTTTCTCCCAATGTTGGTTTAAAGCAACACTAAATAACTTTTCAACCTTCATAAAACATATTCATAACTTTTGTAATTATACGTCGACTTACAGCTCGTTAAGTGACATCTGTGTCATCGCCCGAGGTGGTCCGTATCGCTTTAACTGGCACTAAGCAACTTTTGAGGAGGGTGGCAGGAACACTTCCACATAAAACAGCTACAAATGTCCTGATTGCTTTACGGCATACGTCACTTCCCCAGTTTCTTATTTTCATTGTTTAACCACAATTAGATTCTTCAAATAGAACGAATAGATACTTCTCGTTTTAATGGGACTGGTTCTATATCTCATATTGATAAAATTTCACGTTTTAACAAAACGTAAATATATGTATTGACAGTAACTTTCTTTAGAGGTGTGCCACATAAAAGAACTACAAATGTGCTGGCTGTTTAATGGCATAAGTCAACTTCCCCAGTTTCTTATTTTCAACATCATCATATGACTTTGTTTCACCAAAATTACATTTACCTCATCGCATTTACTCCTTCACACAAATACTGGAAACAGAAATCTACTTCAAGCCAACTGCAGGCAACCGGGAGGACAGGAATTTACGACACTATGCACTGCTTCTCATGGGAAATGTATTCTTCCTTCAGGCAAAACATTACAGATTTTGTCCACTCGCCGCCAGAATCGACCAAAACTGAAACTTTTTGAATGTTGCTTTAAGTTAACTGGTTCTTTTTATCATATTTTCCTCTTTGGACAAAGAACTTGGCCCATATTATATGCATATTTATGGCTAAACATTGTGAATAACACAAATGTACACTTTTAAATTGATGCAAATGTTTTTGCAACACAAATGGGTTTAATATACTTTGTCTGAATTATTATTTTCTTGCTCCTGTATAAATGAGACGACCAGCTGATTCCAGTTTTGATCCTTTTTTAGAAATGTGGCTCTGTTGCATAATAGGAGGGCCTGTATGCTTGTTCCTTCTTTCATTTAAATCACCGACATGTCCTGAAAAAAAGCAACCGGGACAGAAAGCGAGGAGCTCACAAAGAAAGAACCCAGGGTTTGTAAAAGATTTTGAGATGGAGGGACGGGAGGTGGTGGTATGATAGCTACGTTTTCCAAGTCAGAACAAATTTTGTTTCCTTTTTTTGTCCAAACATGCATATTCTTGTGGAATTGCGTGTGCCTAATACTGGAAAAAGAAAATGTTATTTTCTGTCTGCTGTGCAAGCCTTGCACTGCTAAACAACAGTTTAGATATGATATGTAAGTACATGTATAAAGTATAATGTGACAACGTTAGATTTATTTTAAAAGACCTTACATTCTATATCAAATGCATGCTAGTGTCTATGTATATATGCTTACTTTCATGCGTAATGTAAGAGGACTAAAATGCAAGCTGAAAACATGTTGGTAAATGATGAAGGATTGAATCAAGGAATCCAAGACAAATTACAAAAACTAGGGAGAAAATTGAAGGCAACTAGAGAACAGAGACCAGGTTACGAGAAGAGTTATAACGAACTAAACACAAGAAATGAAGAATAGACAAGATCTAACTAAAAAAGCTATGATTAAAGACTAAGACCCAACTAAATTAAAACAGAAAGACTGCTGATCAAATAAAAACAGGGAATAACTAGTCACTAATAAAAGGCTAGCACAGAATAAACCCTAAACAACCCGTAATACTGAGAGCTAGCTTCCTGTGAGAGCTTTACAGAATACAGGTATTAAGGTGCAGAAGTAAGATTCTATGTTTTTCTTAATGTTTGTGTTACAAAATTCTCCAAAGTTTACTGAAATGCGGTTAAAGTGAACTGGGGATAAGAGGTTTTGCTGACACCATGGAGTATGACTGTGGAACAAGCAAAAGTTATTCACACTGAAGCCAAACCAGAGTTATGGTCATGTGAGCTTAGGTGACAATGTTTGAGGGTCAGAAGGCAAAAAATGGCAGACTGAACCATCTGAAATATCGAGACAGAAGCATGTATGCGGACGTAACTGGGATGAAGTTGTTGTCCAGACTTCAGTCAAGATGTGGTCTTGATCAGAAAAACAAGGAATGAATGCTAGATATCTGCTTACTCAAGGTTTTCAAAAATCTAGCACTCTCAGCCTGCGTGAAAGCTATATTTAGAAGTGGGTGAACTGTCTCATGGCATGATTTTGATTATGCTGCACATAGGAGCACACAAGTGCATCAGATTTCCTTGAATGGAGAGCAAGAGAGCAAAGGATGAAAACGGAGCAAGCAGGTAAGGCAGAATAAAACACAACTAGTGAATGTACTGCTATAGTCTCTAGTTACTCTTTGCAAGAACATACGTAATGCAAAAGCAGGAAATTGTCAGCAAGCAAAGGAAAGATGGAATAATATATCAAGTTTTTTAAATGAGCTCAAACTCGCTAGCTCTGTCACCGCTTCCAGTGCTTCCAGTTCACCGCGTCATTCCCGCAGTTACAGTTCTCCTGATTCCTGTCTACAACTCATCTCAATAAACAATATTTATCTGATTCTTGGACTCCTGACAGTTTCCTGTGTATGTCGGTGAAACGGCATATATATATATATATATATATATATATATATATATATATATATATATATATATATATATATATATATATATATATATATATATATATATATATATATATATATATATATATATATATATATATATATATATATATATATATAT
>JAVLVB010001238.1:1198858-1214531 GCA_032876305.1 Orestias chungarensis
ACCTTTAACTCCACTCGCCTCACCAGCTTCCTCCTCCCTTTCACCACACACCCCACCTGTTTCCTTCACCTCTCCGATAACTCCACTCACCACCTCCCCCGTGTCGCTCACCTCACCTGTCTCACCTGTCTCACCTGTGTCACTAGTTTTTCCAGGATTCACTGTCTCACCTGTCCCCTCATCCAGCTCTCGTCTTTCGTCTGTCTCCCTTTTACTACTCGTCTCCTTGTCACTGTTGTTCTGACACCGTTTTGCCTCCACACTGCTCTCACCCACCGCTCCTTCCGAGCCAGAGACGTGAGGAGCGCCATCTCCTTCCACAACACCGGGAACTTCTCCCTGCCCAGAGGGGGCGGGTTGCGCTGCAAGGTCGGGTTGAGCGGCGGAGGCGGGCTGGCCAGCGACCGCGGCTCCCTCCGGGGGAGCGGATCCCTCTCGGCTGGGACAAGCCCGGACTACGTGGCCCTCCTCACCGCAGCCGAAACATCTAGCATGAGATGATGTAGCAAACAGAGTGTAAACATATTCCTCCACTCTCACATTAAACTGCAGATTCAGCTCTTCTGATTTATTATTTAAAATCATATACAGCTGTCTGCGATGAGACACGACATGTTTCAATAGTGGGGATTTGCAACCTGACAGCACTTTCCTGATTGGGGAAACAACTTTTCCATGTCTGGAAAGTTCTTTCACTAGAAAATCATCACTGATGAACGGAGGGACGTTTGACAGCGTGATTTTAGCTGCCGGCTGTATCAGCGGCAGCACCTGCTCAAACACCCCGTTCACCGTGATCCCTCGCTCCACCAACAGTTTCACCTGTTCTACCTTCTCCAAAAATAGGACCACAGCCTTGTTCATGCGGGCAGCAGACCTCACAAAGCTGTGGCCTATCAATCCCCCCACCGCTAAAGCCACCTCCTCCACGCTGCACGGAGAGCCAGCGGCGACTTTAACGCCGTGCTTCCGTGACAGCCCCGAGAAACCAGCAGACGCCATGGCGTCCACGTGGCCCTCCCAACCAGCCAGCCGATAAGCGGCTGGCTGTCCTCAAAACACCCTAAACTAAAGAAAACCCAAACAACAACCCAACTAAATAATAAACCAACATATACCAAGACAGAAAAAGAAAAAGTCTTTTTTTCATTCACTATCACTCTTCCACTCCTTCAGCTCCAACCACACACCTCTCACACGAAGAGAGAGAGAGAGAGAGAGAGAGAGAGGGAGAGAACACAGGTGGAACTGGTGAACACTGGGAGGGAGAATTGCACAGAACAGTAACACTAAACTGAAAACATAAAATAAAACAGTGAGTCCATGAAAATTAAAACATTTTAGGACATGCTAGGCCTTATTCATTAAAAGTCTGTCTTTGTAAAATTTTTAGACCACCTTCGATTCCAAAACAAAATTTAGTTACATTTGATAGGAGTCTATCAGCTGATAATATACTAACCTTTTAACCGTTTTAACCGTAATTAATTCAGACTTTGATTTTTGTGTGACCTCGGTTTGTTGTCATGCAGAAAAAAGAAAAAAAAACGTCTAGCGGAGGGCTTCATAATTCGTGGGACTTTTATTTATCACTGTTTGTGTTCTATATTTGGGATATTTTTGAGCTTTGATAACCCTAATGTTTATTCATGTTCTACTTTTATTTATGTGTTTCATTCTGCCTTAGATCCTTCTATTGTACCTGCCATGCTATTGTACCTGATTTCTGGATGCTGTGCTAGTTCCTTTTTTGTACTCATTTGTTTTTCTCACCAGATGCTCTCCAGTTCCTATTGTGAGTTTACCCTATATTCCATTTTATTTTCTGCAAGACACAATTATCTTCAGTACAAAACTCCCTTCTCTCTGCCTGAGCCTCAGTCCATCACCAATACAATGAAAGCCATGATGTACTTTTACTATATCTTTTTCTTTAGATCTATCATTGCTTTTTTACAAAAAATGTTTTTTATTACATTATATAGAAAAAAGAGATTAAAGAGATTTAAACTAATTAGAGATCACTACCTTGTCAGAGATGCTGTTGGCATCCCTGACTAGTTTCAATCTAGTCTTTTTAGTTTACAGAAACATTACGTTTTTTTTACTTTGACAATTATGCTATATTTTCACCGAGTATTGATCATTATCCTTCATTTGCTTTGGCTTAGGTTGAAGACTGCATACAAGCAATTATCAGAAAACCCGGCTAGGTCAGCTGAGCTGTTCCAAGTTATTCCAATAGATTTGAACTGATTTAATTTGTAGCTGATTAGAATAAAGGTCATATTTGGCTTAAAATCTTCATAAACAGTATACCTATGATATTTGTGGTTATTATGGACCATAGCCAACAGCAAATAGCTAAAATCCATGAATACTTGAGACCCCATATATAAATGATTAGAAGTTTGGATTTGAACGTTCACACATCAAATATACCTTAATATGCCTTAAAACATACAATTGAAACTGTAGAATTATTGCAGAAACTAATATCTATCTTCTTCCTCATTTCTGCTCTTGGGAAAATATCCAGTAAGACCCAAATAAAGTAAAATATTTGTTTCTTGGCATATTACAGCCAAAAGTGTGTCAACTATGTTTGCACATAGGTATTTTTTGTTTTAGAAATTGCATTTTTCATTTAAAACCACATTTTGTTTATGGCTCTTTCTAATAGCCCAACTACAGCCCCAACTTTTTGTACCTTTAAACAATATCCAAACTGTATAATCTTCTTAAATATTTATTGCTAAAACCCATAATGAAAATAAAGAAAGCAGTGTGGACTGACACAAGTATAGAGGCAGCATGCTGGCATTGAAAGTTGTTCTGTATTTCATTTTATTTGTTAAACACTCATCAAGCCTTCCGTGTCACAGTTTTCTTTCTGCATATTCCACAAGCGAGGTCACAGCTGTAGGCTAAACTCAGCTATTCCATGTGTAGAGGCAGCTATTTGAGGTCCACAGGGCGCAGCTGTAATGAACTCTTTCACCTGCCGCAGCTCTGTTGTCAGGAGCTGAGGGCTAAACAACACCACATCGTTATGATGTGCTACGAAACTGCAGTAAATGAGTTATCAACCTCCAAGACAGCAGCAGGAATACTCAGATTGATGCTGTTGACTTAATGGCCGCTGTGACTTCTGTCGAATGCATTTGTTAAAAAAGGATAGCTGATTGCTCCACCCTTTTACCTTTGCATACCTTTGGTTGTGTCACACACTGGAACATGCATTCATTTTCTTCATCAGAAGGTTTTACAGTAAAACAACGGTACAAGTCATTTTCTATAGTTTAGTGTTTTTATGTCTGCAATAAATATTTACTGGCAAGAAGTAACATAAAGTTATCTTGGTTTGTTCAAGTCTTATAATCTGCTATATTTGTTAGGAGTCAACAGATTTAAATAAGGATTACTTCAGAATAAATAGAGACAGCAAGTGTTCTTGTGACTATTTATCTACATTAGTCACATCTACATCTACATTAGTCCACATGTACTTATTTCTTCCTCACCAGAAATTATATTTCAATTTTTTTACCTCAGTTTTGAATGTATTTCTTATAAAGTGAATAATATATTATAATATAATTATAATATATTCATAATTTCTATTCTAAAGAACAGATATTCATATCTTCAATTTGTGGTTGAAGAACATAGACTTACATTGGGTTTCTGCTTTTCTCACATTCATGTTTTGTGGTGACCCAACTTTCAATTCGTACAGGACAGCAGGTTAAGACCCACCATTAAGTCGTCTCCATCATTTTTGATTTGTATGTTAGATATATATTTTTTGATCAATTCACAGCATCTATAAAACGTACAATTTTTGAAATGTGAATTTTGACCCATGGTAAATTTGAACATCTGTTGGCCTTCCCCCGAAACTCAATGAAGAGTCGGCAGATGTCAATGAGGGGGCCAGATCTGAACTGCACCTCTCAACTGTTGCTCTTGTCTCTCACATATTAATAGGTGTTTGCAGCTCTGCATCAACTTTAATGAAGTCTGTCCCTTTCTCTGCTCAAACCTATTTAATCTTTTATTGATGTGTCTTGCAGGCCTTGTGATAACAGCTTATAAGTCACCTTTATGGAGGCAACAAATAAAGCCGTAGCTACAGTTGTTGAGGGGCCGTCAGTGCTAGTAAAAGGTACAAAAAATAAAAAAATAGTTATAGGATTTGTAACTGATGGTTAAAGCCCAACTTTACTGATGACTATTGGGAGAAAATTGAGACGAGATTGAAATCGTTTTTGATATCTTTTTC
This sequence comes from Orestias chungarensis, assembly GCA_032876305.1. NCBI lineage: Eukaryota > Metazoa > Chordata > Actinopteri > Cyprinodontiformes > Cyprinodontidae > Orestias > Orestias chungarensis. Next base: position 1,203,144 of record JAVLVB010001238.1, read on the forward strand.
CTCCTCCATCCTTCAGATGGAGGAGGAAAAACCTCATTCATTGTGAGCGCACACAGTAGTCTGCCTTTTGTTTTTTTTTGTTGTTGTTGTTGGCTGGTGAGCAGGGGATGGGGCGGAACTGCAGGTGCACAACAATAAAGAACATCTGCATCCACGTCTCGCTGGCAAAATGAAGGCATTAACAACCGAAAAGCCAAAGCTGAAATGGAATGGCGCGTGTCCTCTGTGTGTAATGCTGGCTGACCCCTCCATTGTCATGTAGATAAGCGTCACCCCACAGCCGCACCTCAGGTGATTAACCAGAGTATGTTTGCGAAGCATTGTGCAAACAACCAGGTGTCCTGCACACCCGCTGCAGCTCATTATCGCTCTACTTATTTAGCGATTTTTTTTATATATATATATTTTTGTTTTGTGTGGAATCTTTATCAAATAAATAGTGGATATTTTCATGGGATAAAACACTTTCTTTTGTTTACAGGTTGTTGTTTTGTGTGTCTGTGTGTTGAATTCCAATCTTTTCTGGGAGGCGATTTGTTGGCCTCTAATGGGGTGTGTAAGGGATACCCTCCATTCGGTAAGATGTGACAGACCCATGTTGCCAAATAACAGGTTAAAGATCCAAGTGATTCATGCAAAGGGGCCAAAAAAGAACACTTAACGTCCACTTTCACGTGCGCTGGAACAAAGGACGGCTAAGGGGAAATGATGCAGAAGACGAAACAAAGTGACATCTAACGCAACTCACAGAGAAGGCAGGCAGAATGGAGCATTGTTAAGCAAGCGAGGTAGGGTGTCACCGCAGGCTGTGTCGGATGCATTCGTGAGTGCACATCTGATGGTTCCCCTCAGAGCTTTTGTGCAGGTTTGCATGGTGGGTGGCTTTGCACAGTGCTGCACAAAAAAAAAAAAAAACAGCATCAGCATCTTCTCTCTAGCAGCCAATTAGCTCAGACATTCAAAAGAGAAAATTTAAAATAACTTTTCCCCCCATTTGCATCTTTTTCATTTGCTTATCTCCTATTCAACCGGCAGCGCTTTTCTTGGCCTCTGAGGCTTTCTTGAGCTTCACTAATGTCACACCTGCAAGATAATTGGATAAACTCAATCCCAAGCAAAGCAAAAAAAAACAAAAAACATGAATACCAAGACATTGAGGCCCCCCGTTTAACCATTGCTGAAATGGGATGTTATAGTGTGCATCCAAGGTAGAAATGCGAATGTGTTTTCTCTTATGAAGTGGTGGAAGCAAAAGCCTTTTGTTTAATAATCTAGTTTAACCTGAGAACAAGATGTGCTTGGTTAAGCCTAAATAAACAAATATTATTTTTGTGCTTTTGTCATGATCCTTGTTTTTGGGTGGTTCAGTTCATTATTATTTAGTCGTTGTTATCATTATTTATATTTAGTTATTGTTTTGTTTGGGTTATTTGCTAGTTTGGTAAAGTTTTGTTAGTGTTCTCTAGTTTGTTCCTTCACTCTCTGCTCTCTTTTTCTCCCTGTGTGTTTATGTGTGTGTGTTTCCCTCATCTGTTTTCTATCATCATTCACATCTGTTCTAAATTATCTAATCATCTTCTCCACCAATCCAACCCCGGTTCCTCTATACTTAAGCCGGATTCATTCATTCACTCACCACTGGATCGTTTGCTGATTTCCCTCCTCGTCTCTCTGCGTCATTTCTAGCTTTTTCCTCCACGTCTCCCCGTAAGCCTTTCCGCCTGTTGCTCGCTGAATTCTCTGTCCTGGCTCTTCTCCATCATTATTCTCCCCTGGTCCCTTCCTGGTATTTACTGTGGGTTTTTGTTTTCTTGTAGTCTCCGGTTTCCCGTCCTACCTTCCCCATCCTTTTCTCCCCAGTTCCCTGTCTCAGTTTATTTCCTCCCTTGTGGTTATTATTATTATTATATTGTTGTTTTGTCGTCTGTTAGTTTATTTCCCCTTGCCGTGTTCTTATTCTAGTTTTTTATTTCGATTGTTTCATTTATTCACAATTGTAGTCCCCGCGTCTCGCTTCAATTCTCTGTTTTGTTTACGTTTGTAATCCCGCTTCCGTTCTCTGTGGTTTACGTTCCGGGTTGTTCCGTTTCCGCTTTGCCTTTGTTCCGGTTCGTGTTCTGTTCATTATCCTTCCCCTCAATAAATTATTTATTTCCGCAATTCCACCTCTGCTCGAGTCATTGATCGCAACGTGACAGCTTTGGATTTCTTGTTTCATCTTGAAATGTGTTCATGTTCTTTAAATACTTTTTAAAAAGTTGTTTTCATATTACAACCACTTAATCAGAGTTTTTTTAATTTTTAAATGCATAGTTGAGCAATCCCTCAATATGAGCATACATTTAGCGACAGATGGGGAGGAAAAACTCAACTTTAACAGGAAGAAACCTCCAGCAAAACCTGGCTCAGTACAACCAGCTACCTGCCACAACTGACTGGGGGTTTGAAGAGACAGAAAACCAAAATACTGAAATATACTATACTGACAGTATACTGCAAAAAAGTTCATAGCAGTTGTTGCAGAGCATCGCTGGCAACATCTCAGCCTATGTTCTCCTCCAAGAAGCTGTCTAAGCTAACAGAACCAGACCAGGTGTGGCTACTATGGAGAGAAGAACACCAAGAGAAAACAAAGGTTTAACAAGGCTAAACTAATGATACCTAAAGCAGATCGGAACAAGGAAGAAAGTAGCAGAGTGAGAGGTGGTCAGATTGTCCTCCAGCAGTCTAAGCCTATAGCAGCAGAACTATAGAAATAACTTGAAATAACCGTGTCTTCATGTCTGTCTGTAGAGTGAGACATGAAGAAGGTCGAGCAAAGGTACACCAAACCGTATGTCTAGACTGAGTTCGTCCCCAAACCACATAAGGCTTGCAGCCCTGTCTTGCAGTTGTATCATTTATTGTTGAAATAATGTAAAAACTATGGACTACCAATACTTTATCTGTTACAAATAAAGTATTGGTAGAGGGAAATTAATGGACGTTTCTCTGTAAATAATCTAAAATGTGAAGGATTCCGTTTGGTGTTAAAACCATTTCACTAAAGCTGCGTTTTTAATTCTTACGATTGTAGTCGTACCTCTTGACCCCTCAGTATTTTGAAATGGACCTCCAACATCTCCTCCCCCACCATCACCCTCAGCACTGGCTCCCTTCAGGGCTGTGTGCTGAGCCCCCTCCTGTTCACACTGCTAACATATGACTGCTCGCCTGTCCATCCAGGCTGTCATATTGTGAAGTTTGCAGATGACACAGCAGTGGTCGGATGCATCACAAACCGTGATGAGTCCAGCTACAGGCAGGAGGTGGAACACCTGGAGGGTTGGTGCAGAGAGAACAACCTCTGCATTAATGTTAAGAAAACCAAGGAGATGATTGTGGACTTCAGAAGGGGCAAGCATGCCCACCTCCCCCTGCACATAGGAGGATCTGCGGTGGAAGTGGTCAGCAGCTACAGGTACTTGGGTGTACACCTGAGCAACAACCTCACCTGGAGCAACAACACTTCCATTCTGGTCAGGAAGGCGCACCAGCGGCTCTACTTCCTAAGGAGGCTCAGTCGAGCTGGACTCGGGAGCTCAATCCTCACCTCATTCTACAGATGTGTGGTGGAGAGCGTCTTGTGCTCCAGCATCAACGTGTGGCATGGAAGCTGCTCTGCTGCAGACAGGAAAGCTCTACAGAGGGTGTTGAAGATTGCACAGAGGATTGTTGGAGTCAGCCTCCCCAGCACCACAGACATCTACACCTCCAGATGCAGGAAAACGGCCACCTGCATCAGAAAGGATCCCACCCACCCAACACACTCACTTTTTGTTCCGCTCCCCTCAGGCAGGAGGCTGAGGAGCATCAGGTGTAGAAAAAACACGTCTGAGAAACAGCTTCATTACTGAAGCTGTGAGACTCTTGAACTCCTCCGGAACAAACCACTGCACGGACAATACATAACTGAACACCTTACCATACCCGCACTGAGACACTTCACTAACGTATATTCTGTATATTTTCTGTATATTCTGTGTTCTATTTTATTTATTTTGTTTTTATTTTTTAACTTTATTTTATCTATTTTAATATTAGCTCTTGGGTGGAACTGGACCGTGAAATGTAATTTCGTTCCACCTCATGTACCACATGTGTTGAAATGACAATAAAGAATCCTTGAATCCTTGAATCCTTGAATCCTTGACTATGTAGATGTAAAAAAATATATATAAATACAAACGAAATTCACATCTTAAGGATACATACACAGCTTTATCTACATCTATCCCATCTGCGATCCCTGTGGATCAATTCCCTATGAATCCTGATGAATTATTAATGCCCATATTCCGTTTTTTTCTTCTTTTTTTTTTTTTTTTTTCTTTTTACTTAGGAGGAAATCATTTCACATGGATTTTTTTTTCTTAACCTCTCAAAAAGTCATCATCTGTTTAAGGTGTCAATATTATCTCCTGACATGGTTCCATTAGAAAATAAGCGCTGATCAGGATTCCTGACATATCGACACCGTTGCTCAGACCTTAAGCCGAATGCTTAACCCAGCAGGCATTAATGCATATTCAGGGTTGCCCTTCGCCCGGTCGCATGTGTTTCACCACCACGGCATGACCAAACAACACACAGAATGAGACGATAATGTTTAGCTGAATACTATTATTGCCACAAGCAAAATGAGAGCTTAAGAGGAGCTATAAGCGTCTACTTATAGTTACATTACGATTAATTAAACGTTAAATGCAATTCAGCATCGTCATAGGCATAATGAAAGAGGATTCCCTTTCAAATGACACAATGATTCTGCAGCAAAGTGACCAAAGAGATAAACCATATTGTTGGGCTAATGTCAATGGTGCTGCCAATGCTGCTTTGCAAAGCTGACTGACGGCTATGTTTGTGGGAGACCTCAGCCAGAAAAGGATGAATAGAGCACAGTTAGCGTTGCCAGCCCAGATCAATAGGCTGCACTCTCAGGTAAGCACTGTGGCTTCACTCTCTGGGCATTTTCTGAAAAAATGATAAATCCAAGATGTTGGTCGCTTTGAAATGGGATATTTTTTTTTACATCATGTCGTATCAGTGATTATACAGGCAAACAGACGAGGAACACAGGCCACTAAGAGGCATTATTTCATTATCTCTTGGAGCGATGTTTTGCACAGCCTCAGTGGGCCTTGATAACGACAAAGCAATATCAACACCAGGATATTACAAATTCATGTTAAAAGTTTTTGCACGTCAGCTCTTGTTCTTAAAATAAAAGTAAGCTGACCACGCACTGGATGTGCCTGCAATAAATTTAGAAGAATCCTCCCAAAAGACTTGATATGTTTTCAGAACGGTTAATAACGTAATATAATTAGACATGAATCGCACATGGAAAGGAGAAAAGAAACGTGGCACAAATGTCACAGCAACACGACTGGCTGCCTGTTGGAGAAGCGAGCCAACCACGCCGGCTCCCTGGGGAGCTATCACCATCTGCGGTGACAACAAATGGCTTTACTGGCTGGTCCCGTATAGCAAACGCAGGAGCAGAGGGGCTCTGGTAATAACCTGTTAGCCAAACACATCACCACATTCAGTCTGTAGCCTTATTAATCTAATCAACAGCTCATTGAGTGTTCCTCGGAGACAGCCATCACAGCATGACAGAGAAACCAAAACAGACAATGACAGCCTGGTCTATTGGAAACTGTTTTCAGGATGAGTTCCTTTTGCAATTACTGAGTAAAATAGATAAGGGATTTAAAAAGTCAACTTTGTTGCTTTGGAATGATTGCCTCTGAAGTTAAATACGGAAGGTGCTTGTTGTATAATGTGTGCACTCTTCTTGCATTTGCATCAAATAAATGCAATGCGATCTTGTGGAGCTCTTCTGTTGGTATTGTATTCTTGCTGAGTTTTAAGGAGCAAATGCCCCATTAACACTAAATTATGTTTTCCTTTAGTAAAGTTTTATAGTTTTTGGTTATTCAGTACATTTTAAAGGCAGAAATAGGTACCAAAAATCTTTTACTGACACTAAAGTCACAGAAACAAAGAAATAAGATTTGAATTGGACTCAAGGTGTTGAACTCAGGTCTCTCTTACATGTTATCAGAGTAAAAAAAAAGAGGCAATTATTTAGCTAAATGACTAATGTTTGCATCGCTGAGTTACCATAGTGAATATAATTGACTGGTCATAATGTTAACAATAATAGGTTCTCTATAAAGGACAGAAAATACACTTATAATGAGGCAACTTTTAATGAATAGATTTGTGGATAATTCATCATTTTAATTTAGAATAGATAAAGATTAGTTGGTAACAGAAGCTAAAGCTAATGGCTAATGTTTGAAGGACCAAGACCCACTCACAACATACAATGACGTTATTCAAGCGAAATGTCGTGGTGGTTTACTGTATATGTACTCTATTTCATAGACCATTAAACTATCACCATTTTTGCATTACTACTGGATTTTATAATGGTTCATACTTTTTTATACAAAAGCTGACAATTATTTGCAGTAGAAATTGAGTCTGCCTTGTTGTTCTGTTCTCTGTGAAACACTTACCAAAGGTGAACAACTACAGAATAAAGAAGTTTAAATATAAGAAAAAAGTGACATTAATTAAAACCAATGTAATATTTTTTTGCGCTCCTTTACTTTCTTTTCAGATAGTAACCCTGACTAAAAATGTTTCAAATGTGCTGTTAAACATGGAATGATCATTTGTGTTGCACTGCCTCCAAACTCTATTTTCAGTCTGAGTAATCAAAAGATTTTTCATAAACAACCACCCTACCAAACATTATGATCAACTGAATATTCATTAAAATAATCCGTGTAGTACATTCTGTTTCTCGGAATGGACTTGTTTTGAAGCAATAGAAATGTATGAGAAATCTGTGTTGGCCCCTCTAGATTTAGCTTTTAGTATAGATTATTGTCAATATATACTGAATGAAGATTAAGGCGATCTACTACCCTTTATAATTTAACGGAGCATCAGTTCTAAAATCCTGAATTATACATTAAAGACGGCTTAAACAACTACAAGCTTTATTAAGATTTTATAGCATTTTTTAATTTGTGTTAATGGAGGGACAGTTAATCTGCCCAAGGTTTATAAGTGGAAGTTTCTATGGATTTCCTTTCCTTCCCAATGTCTTAGCTCCTTTATGTATGCCAGACTTAAGCCTCAGTACAACACGATAATTTAATCGCAACCTTGGACCTTTGATACAAAGCATCCCTATCCCTGCCCACATTTTGTTAATATGAATCTTCTACTATTATACCAGCAGTTACTGAAGAAGGATAGTTGGAGACACATTTCCTGAGTCTGGAGGGTTGGTTTTTAATATGATCAAATCCTTTAAAAACACAATTACCTTTTTTCGCCCTTCCAGACATTTACCAGACATAACACCTAACAGGACAGAACAGAACAGACAAATCAATACAAAACCAACATTGCAAGCACAGTAAGGCAGAACAGGAAAAAATGGGCGTTCAAGTTGTTTCTCATGTGACAGTGTGTGACCTCGTGTTAACCTCAACTTTGCTTGGGTTCACTGTCCACACCCCCAGCTGTTCTGTCCACTCCGCATTGTCAGGGTGTCAGGAAACACACAGAGGAACACTGCTCACCTTTTTTGTGATTTAGTTCAAGATCTCATAATAAGAACAAACAGACATCCAATGACAAATTTGTTGTAGTTTTTTTTTTTTTTTCTGTCACAGATCGCCGAGAGGTCCGAAGGTCAGAAAATATTTGATTTATGGCCTCATTGTTAGAGCATCAAATACCTGAATGAGGAAAGACTCAGTGTTAAACCCAAGCCCTCAGAAAACAAATAGGTACATTATAAAGAAATATAGCTGGGTGTTTGAAAGCTACTAAAATACATATTTAAAAGGCCTGTCTAAAGTTCCATCAATCACTTGGTGAACCTTTAAAATTAAGTAACAATATCCTGGACTGAGTGGTCAGGTTTTTTTTTTTTATACGTACCTCCGATTTGCTCCTACATTCATTGCTGTACAGAAGGCAAGCTTTTAGGATATTTTTCTTTGAATTTCTTCTTTCTTAATATATTTCTTAAGGTTAATATATTCATCAATTTAGTTGAATTCTTCTTCTGTGTTTTAGTCAGTTGTGTTGTGTGAAATGCTTTAAATTTGAAACAATGTTACACACTGATTGCAAATAATTCTGGGTTTGTAAATCATGAAAAAAAAATTTCTTAGGAGAGTATAAAGTGAAAAGTACAAAACTGACAGAACTATGAATATATGTATATAAAATAAAAGGAAAAAAATCTTACAAATAGGAGAGCAATATTAAAATGAATGTCAAAAGAATAGTGTGAAAATAAAAATCATAGATTTGAAGATGAACTGCAAACATTCAATACATGCAGGAATTCCTGCCATCCTAAAATAACCAATAAAATAACTACCAGTCATAACAGTTAATTGTCTAAATCCTAATACTGCTGTAACTTTTACCAACAACTGGTTTCTCTTTAGACATTTGGTACATGTAGTCCAGGGTCAATAGGGCTTGTTTTATTGTAAAGACATGTCTACAGACATGGATTTTTTATTAATGTTTTATTAGCACAATCTGTTTTTTTTTATCAACACAATGTGTTAATGAAATATTACTAAATAATCATCCCATTTTTGAACATGTTGATAAAAGTTGTACAATTTCTTATTACAAATCAATATCTTATTTCTAGTCAGTGTTTGTGTTGTCAGTCAAGTAAACATTTGACAAAGCAGAACTTCCACTTATAATTTGACATGTTAAATCATTTGGTAACAAATTACTTACAAGCAGCCTAATATTGGTTTTCTTGTGAGCAGAGGAAACACATTCACCTTCTTTGTCTAACTATCATAGTTCAGCAGCATGTGGAGGAGGGACTATATGTACCTACTCTATGTATAATCTTCAGACAATTCTGTGTCACTTTGTCATTAAAAAAAAAGCAGGAGTGGTGCCCATTGTATTTTAATGCTTTTAAAACCATATATTTGCATTCTTTTAACTTACTAACATCATCCGACTGGAAATCTAATACTGTAAAGAAATTGGTGGATACCACTTATCGGCAACTACAACAATTGGTTACCAAGGACACTGAACAGACAACAGACGAACATAAAGCTGACTTAAGAGTTGCTGTCACTTCATAGCCAAAAGTTAATATCATTCTTCAAACATGGGAGTAATGTCCTTTAAAAAAAAAAAAATCCTGTGGGCCAGCTGACTATGCATGCCCATAATCGAGGTGCAAATGACTTCGACATATCAACATGGAGTGTGAAATTATGAAAGATAAGATACCATTTATTTGAACCTAGTTTGCAAATAGCCTAAACATTACTTCAATTTTGCATCAATTATGTTTTTAAAAAGTACAAAGTTCTTTAACGTTTTTAAATTGGTTGCAGAGTGAAGGATGGGTTGTGAAAATGTAAATATGCAGATGAAATGTTTGCTTGTGGGTGTGTCTTCTGTGGTGGCCATCTGGTGTTTCAGCTAAAGAGGAGACCCGCCTCAAACTCAGCCCTTGTGTAGAAAATGAACTGATGAGCAAGTGCAATTGATTAAAATTATGGAGCTCAAAGTCATCTAAAAGAATATCTTCACTTGTAAATTGTACATCTGTATTGATGCTATGATTGCTAAATGTTTATTTGTTAAAACACTGTCATATTTGTATTTATTTATGTGAAAGTGAGCTCTGTTTGTTTTCTCACTCTGATAGACTGAGATTATCAGGTGATTTCAACTAAGAAGGTGTGGTCTGGAGGATACATAAGAGGACTGCAGGAGGTAGCAGAGAGCCTGACAGACAGCCATTTTGAGTGATGTATGGCAAACCAGCTTGGTTTGCTATACATGTACTGAAAAGTCAGAGTAACTCTTTTTTTCCACACCAGATGTCTTAGCATAATATAAGATCTTCTCTTCTTGATTTTCTTGCTTACTTTAGACCATTTAAAAATAATCCTGACCACCCCAATTGAACCTGCTTTAATAGCCCTATACAACATAATGAAATTGTGCACAGCAATTTTTAGTTGTTTACTTGTGGAGTGTTGGAAGCCTATTATTTTAACTGCATTCAAACTACGTTCTAATAACTCCATTTGTGTAATGTGAGTAGATTTAATACAATAAAACAAGCCCTATTGACCCTGGACTGCATGTACCAGAGGCAACTGATTGGCTGAAAAATGATGGCAGCATAACGCAGTACCCACTAACATCAGTGCACAAGTGATCCTGTTGTTTCTGCTGGTACATTAATCGTCACATATTACACAGAGAACACCCAATTGTTGCCAACTTGTTCCTGTGTTTGATAAATCCCTAAATTCTCCAGCTGGTATTTCTGTTTTCTCTCCCAACTAAATAATGGTTCTTGCCAGGGCTTTTATTTACAGAGTAATGAGTGGAAACCGCCGCAGCCTTTCAATAATACACACAAAAAACGGCCACGGTCACATTCAGGCTGCTCCAAAAACAACTCAAGGTGAACAAAGCTATGCTCACATATAGACATCTGTGAAAATTATATTTGTTGTTTAAGTGCTTGTACTTGTTAAGCTCATCTTCATTAAGAAACCATTGCCAATGCAATAAAGACTGCTGGTAGGCCCATTTGAGAGCAACATATACAGTCAGAGCTGTTCGAAATCAGCAGAGCTTTGCTGTGACTAAAATTAAATTACAATGTGACAATAAATGAAATGTTAATTTGTTGTTTGAAAACACCTAGTCCACTGGGATCTGTTCGCTCCGACTTCACCGCTGTGTTTAATTCCAACTAATTAAGCTTGTTTTTAAGGAATGGCAAATGAAATATCCCAAAGAAAGAGTTGTGTGACAGCAGCATTTGAAGTTGCTGTGTGTTTTTGCATAATAAAACAGATATTCATAAGGTAATTAGCTATGAAGGACATGTCTGAAGTAAACAGACCTTTTGAGATGAAGAAGCAGTATCAGGAAGAGATTTTGCTGGTAGATAATCCTAAAGCAACCGTTTTAAGTATAAGCACATCAGATGCTAAGAGACCCCACAGGCTGTAGGAAATGATGCCATTGCCATAGGAGCAAGAAAAAAATATATACAAATAATTTTAAGTAGTTTGTTAACAGCCTATTGTTGAATGGTAAACATTTATATCCGTGTTTCTTTCATATATGCATATAATAAATATATTCATGTTTCTTTTATAATAGAAGTGTTTGCATATAATAAGAGTTATAACTTTTCTGATAAGGCCTGCTGGATCCAGGTGGCCATGGGAAGCGGCTATAAATCAGTTCCCAGCAGATAGAACCAAGTTAAAGAATGTGAAGCCAGTG
>JAVLVB010001238.1:1218436-1235744 GCA_032876305.1 Orestias chungarensis
GCTGCTATGTCCGAAGTACCATACTGTAGATTCTGTGTCCATACTGTAGATTTTAAGTAGCTCAAATCCTATTATTACATTACTTAAAATTGCTATCAGGGTGTAAACTGGACCGGGGGATTAGAATTTCGTCCCACCCCATGTACCACATGTGATGTGATGACAATAAAGATTCCTTGATTCCTTGATTCCTTGATAAGTGACAGAACAGGGTAATTATTGAGGGTAGGATTAGGGTTGCACAATATATGTGCAGCCCTAACATTTGTCACTATCTCAATACTACTGGCGTTGAAGCTAAAAAAGGAAATACTTACCTGGACCGCAATTATAGTTTGGTCATTATTTAAGGCTTTTTGTTCCTGTTATATATTTGTTGTCACTTGAAAAATGGATCACAAAACGTTTTATAGAGCTAACGGGTGGTAAGGTAGTCAAATCAGTAGTGAACTGAAACTGGTTGTTAGAGTGTCAAAATAACAGTCATTACCAAGAAACAGCTTTATTAATTTTTTTTTCCCCCATCACACACATTGCCTCAAAAACTCAGTATCTGGGGTCTGTTTCCCATAAACCTAATGGTATAAACCCAGCAGAAAGATTAACAGATTTTATGTATTTGTTTAGTTTTTGCAGCCCTAGTTTGAACAGACATGCCTCAACACTCTAAAGTATGTATTCCTACTAGAGATCTACTGATCAGAATTTTTGACCTAATTCTGATCTCCTTTTTCTGCAAAGGTTTTATTTACTCCCTGTTACTTATTTTGAATTATTTTACATTAAAAAGAACAACTACACTTAAATCATGTATTTCAAAACAGGTTGCTGCTGTACTTATTCCTTGGTATGGGTATAGGACTTTCATTTTTTCTTGCCAAGGAATTTTGGATAGAGTTTGTGCAAAGGAGTGTCCTGATTGATTAAAATTATTGACAGCATTTTAATTTAATCACATCAATTGAAACCTCTCTATGTCAACATTTTTGCATATTGCATAGCTTGGAGAGAGGAATTGTTATTCCAGGGTTTAAGACGATGGGTTAGGGTTACACTTGTTAACATATTTCAAGTTAAGAAACAATGTGGTTGCTCTTCGTTGTGCATGTAGGTAAGTCTCAGTTTCTCAAGCTTAATTAAAATCTCTGTCTTTTGATAAGTCTCTGATGTTTAAATGATTTCAGTGCCGCTACCAAGTGTGACATTGTGTGGTTATCCCAGGCAGAACCTTATGTCCACCCTTACTGTTATCTTCGTCTTAGGTTTTTACAGTTATATCTTTAAATTTAGGTTTTTGTGAATTGTATGAAGCCAAAAAGTGTAACAACTGTGACCGAATAATTGATTTCTTCACTGCAATGCATCTTTTTGAGTTCTAAAAGATGCTCCTCTATTCTGACACAGTCGCCAGAATAAAAGGTGTTTGCGGTAGCACTTGATATAGTATGTTGACCAATCATAAAGTAATCAGACTTTTGTGTTTCCAAACAACTTGATAACTGGTCTGAAAACTCCATAAGGAAAACCTCTCGCCTTGCCGCCAAGCATCAGTGGTTACAACAGAGTATGGTGACCCCTTTGTAAAAGATGACACATGGAAAAGCAACTGAAAAATTGAAGTCTGAGGAAAAAAGCCGTGTGTAAGAATCACTGGTCCAAAAAGCAAAAGTTAAAATCCAGCTGCCTGATGCATTCAACCAGCCGCCATTGCCAGGAGTCTTTATAGCAGAAGAAAGTTGACCATAAAAAGGAGTTTTGAGATTAATCTGTTTGTGAAATTTCTGCACCAGTTTTGCCTCTGCAAATCATTCATTTGCCAAAACCCTTGGTTCTTTATTTTTAATTTAAAAAAAACACACCCACAGCAATTGATTTGAGCATTTTTATTAGCATCAAATACCATCTTATTAACAAATTCCTAAAAACTTGATCCTTTTGAAGTGGTTTTATTATTGCATAATAATTTCATTTTGTGATTTCTTTTTTGTATTTAAGCTCTAGACCTATACTAGTTTCTTACTAAAACATGCTTGGAATTAAAATATCGTAAGGAGTTGAAGAGTCCTTTTTCGCAGTTAACTCAAGCAAAAAATATTTTAAGCATCAAAACAAACTGTAATAGTTAAGGCATGTATCTAATCATGATTTTTTTGTTTTTGTTTACACCAACAAAGCCACCCAACATGCTAATCAAGCAAATCTGCAGAGCAAATGTAAAAGCGCTGAAATAACCAGTTACTTTATCAAACGTGGTTGCTATTATACGGGAAAAATACATGTGTGCTTCAGTGCTTAAACCACTCTCTTTGTCATTGAAATTAAATCATTGTCTAACTTCAGCACCATGAAGGCAGAGTAAAGAATCTAAAACCTGTCCGGTGTATTTCTCAAAGGTGAGACAGACTGTTCGAACAAAAGCTTTGAAAGGCATATTGTAGCACCCCTACTCCTCTCAAAGGTTATCTTTCTCGTCTCTCCTTCAGCTTTTCAAGCAAAGTAACTGACATTTGGTGGGTAAAAGTTCATCTCTTTTGAGAGATACGGTTATAATACACCGCAAGGACGTAAGCTAAAAATGACTGTCCACGTTTAATTAGGATTATAGTCACATTCAAACGAAGTGCTTACTTGGCTTCGTGTTGCAAGCTGAGGCAGTGAAAGCTTTTCTGCTTTTGGATATGAGCTGGCAGAAAAGGGCAGCATGTAGGCTGGCAAGAAGGGCATCGTGTCACTGCCGAAAGCTCTCGGAGGAGCTTTGCGGTGAACAAAGCGATGACATGCTTCACGCTCTGCAGAGTCCTTCTCCACCACTGTAATAAACCCAATTATAACCTGGACTAATTGGAATGGTGCTTTGTTTTTCTTTTTTGTCTTTCTGTTATTTCAGAGAGCTGACAGCAACAACTCATTGAAGGATCGATGGCGGATTACGAGGCTCATGGAGCTGCATAGAGAGGAGGGCTCAGACTGAGGCTGCAGTTCTCATTAAAACCAGGCCTGATCTCAGCTAGGCTTTGGAAAAAGGGTGGCTGAATAAAGGGAGGAAAATACAAAGGGCTTGGGTGGGGAGGCAAGAGAAGAGGGGATGGAGGTGTGAAAAAAAAAAGTTTACCGTCCCCTATGGACATGGCTTCTGCTGGACTCTTATAAATGGCTATTGTTCCCCATGAAGCACAGCGAGTGTTTACAGTTTCCCATAAAGGAGGGCTTTATTCCTGTTCAGGGATGCATTGTGACAAGATAATTTGAATAGCCGAGGTCTTACCACAAAGCTATAAAAATTTACGGGCAGTTGACATGGAGAATAAAGAATGAGCCGTGTAACCTCTGAAAGGTACCGTCTGACTCTGGACGGCACTTGAAGCGCATAGTCGACTACTTTGAGCTCATCTCTCATCATCAACATGCAAAAGGATTGGGCGAGACAGGCACAAATGGAGGAAGTGGCAAAATGCAAACAAGTGAATAAACAGAAGCGAAGAAGGAACGCTCGAGCCAGAGATGGCAAGTCTGAGGCAGTGCGGGTCTTTGATATCCTGTTTGGCTCCCTCCACAATGAAATGGCGGTGTCTTGTTTTAATGTTTTATCACAGGAGTTGACCGCCAGAGCAGACCCGCGGGAGCACCCAGACATGAGGCTGAATTCGATTAGACAGTAATCGGAGATGGACAGACATTGGTGCAGACAGCAGGCGCAAACTAAGGGGACTCCATAATCAAACTGTTGACTTTCCTTGCAATGACTTTCCTTTTCGTGACATTCATTGAGATGGTGATTAGGAGCATTTATAATCTGATCACCAACATCCTTGTATCATTCTCTGTTTCTGCTCTCAGATATGTCCTATTGTTTGCATTCATTGAAAATATTTGGTGATACGAGAGGTTTCAGAGTCATTAATAAATTACCTACCAGCTTGATCTCACTTCTTTGCTGTATTTATACGCAGTTTAGCAAAACTGAGTTCTCAAGGAATTAATCACAACATATTAATAGGTTTTGTTTAAGACTTTTCTTGTGTGCTCACAATCATCTCTCTCATCTCGTCAGCTCTGTTCCTATTGCAGAGCTGTTGTTCCCCCGTGCCATGCTTGGCATTCTGTTCGTTCTCTGAGATGTTTCCAGCACAACCAATGATTAACAATTATGCCAGTGCCTCTAATTAATGCTAGCTAATTATGAGGTTGAGATGCTGACAGGGAACTTGGAGAGGAGTGGAGGGGGTTGATGAGACTACAGCGTCAGAAATAATCAGGAGAGAAGAAGAAGAGGTTGCAGAAATCAAAGAGATGAAGAGAAGGAGAAAGCGAGAAGATTGGAAGTGAGTATCTTAATTGGCAGGTTCAGTTTTTGTCTTAGGTTCTCCAGCTTATTACTCAAAAATATAGATAACTTTTGCATAAAATTATAGAAAGGATACTCACTCATCGAACCTGTTGACCATGTGAGCTGTATACAAAAAACTAGGATGCTTTTTTCTCCCATCTGTTCCGTAAATGTCATAACCGAGGTACAAATCTGGTCTCCCCTTTGTAAACTGTATGCACCTTCCTAGTTTGAAGAGTTTTTGGCTTCAAGTGACTTCAAAAGATTGGAAGTCTTTCTTTCTTGCTTGCTAGTGTGGTGCGTTTGTAAACTATACGAAAATGAATACGATTTCAAAAGCCTTATATTGTAGCGGGAAGATTTTCAGTACTCAATGTAAAGAACCATTCAAAGATCTCTTTAGACTCAAAACGGTGATCATCTTCAGGACCAAGAAGCATGAAAATACAAAAAGAAGGCATTATTCCTTTTTACAGAAATCCCAACTCTTAAATTTTGACAAAAAGCTGAATAACTGTCACAAATCTTTGTGTTAAGAGTTCCAATGAAAATATTAATGCTCCTAGCAGTGGATATGTGCTTAATGTGGGTACAAGGAAACTATAAGTCATGCAAGACATGTTTAACTAGCAGGATCAATGTTTAACTCTTGACTGTAGATTCTATAAAAAGGTACATGATATTTCTCCTAAATTTCCCTGTTTTATTAATCTTATGCTTTCGTTGTATTCATGATCTGCAAGTCATAATCATCTAAATTACAAGAAACAATGACTTAGATGTTACACCTTACATAATGAATCTATCTGATATGAGTTTGACTCAATGTATATTGAACATATAATTTTTTAGCTCACTTATGTATCCTATCTAATGATCAGCACCTTAGACCACTACAGATAGCAAATAGTCCATGTTTCTAAACTCTGGGATACAGCAGATGGACCAGAAAAAAAAGGAATAACGTTAGGACATGCAAGACCCAAACGAGGTTCTAAACCAGATTAAAATATCCTTAAATGGTGTTGGCATTGCAGAACACTACGCCGTGGCAAACATAATTAATTTATTTATTGCATTTTCCAAAGACATTAAGCTTATTAAAGGTAAAAATCTAAAACTTTTAGGTCCCTTTAAAGTATGCTTGAGGTCTTGAAAGACTAATCCTCCAACTGACCAATTCTATACCTTGTTAGGCTGTTTTGTAAGAACCTGGCTACAGAAATGAGGCCGTTATTTCACTGTGTTGGTATGGAAATCATGTTCAAACCACAAAAGATCCCCGGAGTGGCAGTGGAACCAAGCCATAATTATGTTTTATAAAAATCCCCACGGATTTTTAATCTTAAACTAATTTGCTGTTCATTTGTCAGGAACTGGTAAACCAAAACAACAAAACACATAAACCCTGCTGGAAAACTCACTCTAGGACCTTCAATATATATAAATCACACCCATATTAATGATGGCTCCCTCTCTCTTCATTGCCTCTGCTTTCCTTTTTCTTTTGAATTGTAAGGCTGAGAACCTCAACCTAGTTCTTCCATTTGAAGCAATACTTCCACGGGAAAAAAGGCAAGAAAAACGACCTCTCTCTGTGGCTCATAATGAGGCTGTGTGAAGCATTCATTAGCATCGTCAGTGTCTGCAGCCCGCTCTGTATGTTGGGGCGTAATGCTCAGTGACGTTTTTACTCAGGCAACTATTCTGTGAGGGCCCCATAATAATGTCCTGGAAAGAAAACATGTCGTATATTTAAGAAACACATTTTTTTTTTTGCTTTTAATTCAAATGAGCACATCCAAAGAGAGCACGAGACAGAAAAAAGAAAGAGTTGGTGGCGGAGGCAGGGATTACCTCTAGAATAGTAATTATATTCAAAGGAGCCAGTTTAAATTTGTCGTTTTTGTCTGCTTTTACCAAAAAGAGGAGGCTTGCCCTGCAGCTAAGAGCGGTGATAGGCATCCTTTTCAATCTTCCAAAGTGCATCAAACTAAGTGATTGACGGAGACTCAAACCACATGGAGCCTGAGGCAAATTACACAGGATGAGAGTACATTCAGGTGATGTACTGCTGCTTTGAAACAGAATATTTGTTTGTCGTATAAGGGTAGCACACTGTGCTGCAGAGAAACAAAGCAGAGAAATGGCCTTAAAACCGATGAGACTGGGGTTGATCCAACTGTGCTCACCAGAGGGAAAACCAGCAACTTCAACACCAACTCCATGTTTACCTATAAGTTGGTGCACAGAATAGCATTATGTGTAACTCTGTCAAAACAGGTGTTTGTGTTTGCTGTTTTTGATTTAATAGTCCTACCCTATGGCAAAGCAAGGCCTGAGAATATACCCATTAATTCTTCAAATACATAGAGCTTTCATTGTCAAGGTAGAAAGCATTAGGTTCGATAAAAAAGCCTAAGTAAATGATCAATAGCGTAACATTTTTACTCTGAAAGTTTTATCAGTCAATATTCTACATCATTAATTCTTGCCTCTAAATTTTACTGGTGTCATTAGCCCAGGGATCATTAATAAGCACATTAACTTCAAAAAGAAGTGCAGGAGTCAGAAGGAGTCTTCTTCAAGGTCCAGTATGAAATAATTTAAAAGAATTTATGGCATTTTTTTTTTTTCTCACTGTTTTTTTTTTTTTTTCTTTATTTTTGAAAAGCTGTCTTTTAAGTCAAAAGTCCATTAAGCTGTTTCAAGCTGTGAATAGTTCCAATTTAAATGTGTGCCGGAATGCACATTAAACCCTTCATTTTTCACAAAATGACATTCTTGTTAACCAGTGGTTGAATGATTTTTCTTTGAGTTGCGCAGAGCTGAACTTTGGGAGTTTTCGTTGTGAGGCTTTTGACAGAACTAAATGTCCAGTTAATTAGTTTCCAAGTGTGCAGAGAAGCCTCGCACACAGACGGAGGGAAAAAAAAAAAAAAAGTGAGCTGAGTTCATGTCGCAAATGCCTTCTGGGTAAGGGCGGAGTCGGATGCTAGTTGTCGGAGGACAATAGATGTAAAATCCCCACAGCATCACTGCTGTATCTACAACACAGCGTTAGATGGAAGTCCTCTGGGGAAACGAACATTTCTATCTTGGGCAACAACTCGCAACAACTCTTATCATGTATGTACCGTCCATTCCATTGATTTAATATGATGTAATACACATTTGCAGTATAGGAAAAATCAAAGGAGGGAGCACCTCACTGCATACTGTTATGAAGTCAATAGGGCCACAATAACATAAATCCTTGCCAGACAACAACCCAAAGCTATACAATGTTCCACTAAATTAGGCATGTAACAATTATGGGGCTGTTTTTTTTCCTCTTTCACTTGTGACCTTTGATCAGGGCTCTGCCAGCAAGAGGTAGAGTACACCATGCATGGCCAGTATGATTGCATTGGGTGGTGCCAGGTTGGAAATTTATGAGGCAACAGTGTGCACGTATGTGTTATTTCATGTGCACATGAATACATTTATTAGATAGATTTCACTTTTTATTTGTGTGTTTGTGTGGTAAGCAGAAAGGGGAAGGGTGAGGGTGGATTAGTGTTGTGCTACCTGATGTCATTAAGACAGCGCTCCTTGCAAATAATTTCACGGGTATTTGCTGCTTCCAGTCTGCTTCTACGTCCGCGCTTAAATGGCAGTGGAAAATTGCAGCTATAGCTCATATCGTGCCACAAATGTTGCCTGGGGGAGAGCTCTATTCTTCCATGAAAGTCTTAAATAATGCGCTCTATAACATTTTTCATGTAATGCCCACTGTTTAAGGCGGCATGCTGAATATTTTAATGGGATCTTAATGTTTTTTTACAGCTCTCTTCTTACTTGTTTTATTTCTAAGCTCTACTGAAATCACAAAACAGCGGTGTGTGTGAAAACAGAAATGGCAGTCTTTAATCCCTCAGCTTGGCTTTTACAAGGGTCATTATGGTTACTTTCGGTGACTTTATTCAAAACGATGAGCTAAGTAGAGCACCTTCTTAGGGGAACCCTTGGTAATTGACCTTGGCGCCTTGAGCCTAGTCAGCATGCAATAAAGACTGGTTAAATGTTAAGGCAGAAACCAAAGTGCTTGAAGGACTAGACGTACCTTGTATTAGGGAAATAATGGCCCAGTTTTTTTCCAGACTCATTGTGAAACCAAGGTCAGCATTTTCTATTGTTTAAAAGCCATGGGAGGGTTTCAAGCTCCCTCCAGAGTGCAGGTCTGGTGAAAGTTGATAGACACACATGGGGTGTTTGTGTGTGTGTGTTTCTGTTTGGGATTTAGAAATATATCAGCAGTACGTCAGGAATAAAATGAAAGTTAGCATGATTCAGCGTTGATTAACAATCCAGCTAAACAAGTCTATGAGGCTTTTACTTTAACTCTACTGACATGTCAGTTCACTGATTAACTTTAGAATTGTTAATGTGGAGGGAAGCACACAAATTATTTTAAGGAAATGTTCTCTTGAGGTTTGCATTTATATGCAGGGTTTTTTATGGAACTTAATTTAAAACAATTTCACTAAATTAATCTCATATATAGCCACAACTTTATAAATGCTCCTTTTTTAAGGCAAGTATTTGAAATGGTCCAAATGACTGAACTTTGATAATTCAGGCCTTTACCACACATACATAAATGTAACCATACATGTAACCCTGAAGTACAGCTCTGTGCCTGACACTGATGTAGTCACAGGACTATCCATCTGGTCCATCCTGTTAAGTGGTATTGGTTTCAGTCTTCTTTAGTCTTGGAGCAATGAAAACCTTTTACTTGGTTGATGTGTGAAAATACAAGACTCCTGGAGGAGAATTGGTTCCTTGAACTTCACTCCATATTCTTCTCAAGTATTTGCCTCAATCCCATTTGCCAAATACCTTTTGGATAGTCCCCCCCACCAATATACTGGCAAGGTTGAGAGTGCTGCTTCTCTTTAAAACTTCGTTTTTAAAGAAAAAGGAAAGAAATTCTTTTTTTTGTCTGAGGACTACAAGCTGTGTAAATATACAGTACACACCTTGACATTGGGTCTTCACATCCTTCGGTCACCCCCTCGCTAAGTACACCAAAACATACCACCTAGTATTCGTAAATCCATTTTATTTTAGTTTAAAAATTTGTATTAAAAATCTTTTGTCCTATTATATTAATTATGCAAGATGGAAAGAAGATATCATATGGTAAAACTGGACACTTTATCAAAACTTGCTGATCAGGTTATTGATCTCACATAGATCAGGTGATCACCTGGTTCATCGCTTGCGATTTAAAAAATGTGTATGTGCCTGTTCTGTTGGATTGCAAATTAAAATGGAAGCTTTTAGAGAGCAGTTCTCATAGTTTCCCAGAGGATTTCTATGGTCAGCCACGGTGAAAAGCCGAGCATGTGATTGGTCTAATTGAGATGGCATTTCCCTGTCTCTCCCAAGAAGGTCATCCCAGAGTCAGTGTGAGTAGGTGCTAAAGCCCCTGTCTCTCTTCGCTTCATCCCTCCGTACAGAGACACAGATCCATCTAAAGCTATTAAAATCGCGTTGGCCTGCCCCCCCACCCATCCTGCTGTGATTATCATCTATTAAAAACCAGCACGACTGAGACACCATTAACTGTGAAGGCAGCTGTCTGCCGAGCTCAAAAGGGATCGCCATAGGTTACACCTGCGAGTGTTGATGTGGTTAGTAACCATATTGTGAGCTTCAGAGGCAGCAGCGGGAAACCTCAGGAAAATACATGGAAATCACCACTATCAGTCGCACACGTGCAATAACCGCTCTGCCGTCCCTGGATATGCTGAATCCACTGATGCTGTAGTAAAAACAGAAGCAAATCCTAACCAACAATCAAAGAATAAAACTAATTAACGTACAAACGAAAAAAAAAAAAAGGATGCATATCTGTAATTATAGCATAAATCCAGTCAGTACTGTAGCTATTAAGATACAAAAAACATTTTTGGTGTGTTTAAAACATTTTTTATTTATTTATTGTTGTGTTTTCAGTCCACAACTATCCAAGCAGCAATAAACGAACAAAAAAACTTAAAAGCTACTTTTTTCACATCCCCAGTGTTCTTTATGTCAGTGATAATCTGATTACTTTGTTGCTTTGAACCACCACAGACCCATGTATCTCCGGGCTTTAAGGTCTGGAAAGGCTGTTTTTATTAAATTTGAGCACAAAGGTATCACAGTGAACGCATTTTTTTTTTTTGTCTCTGTTCATTTTTCATTATTGTTTTTATCCGTGTTCATGTTTTTTAATTTTGGAAAAAAATTTGAGTGGAACAATGAAATTAAGTATGTAGCGCCAAACTTGGTGATTTATAGATTAAACAATGGGAATCTGGAAAGAAAGCAAATACAAGAATCTTCCACTTGAATTTTTAATTTCTAAAGCAAACGTTTTATGGTGTTTAACTTAATTTTTCCTCCCACTCAATGGGAAAAACTTACAGTGATTTGTTTATTGAATAGAAAGAAGCATTTTTGTCTAAAGGTTATAGCTGCAGGGCCGGAAAAAAATAAAAACAGCACCAGATTTACAATCACATTCAGTTTTATTTTTCATGCTTGTGCAGACAAGCAAGGAATTTGATTGTGATCAAAATTGGATTTTAATGAAAATAAATTTTTATTATGTAGAAATGTAAAATGCAAAGACATATTTATTTCCAAGGTTTTAACAAAATAACACATTTGAATTAGTGCAAATCTGTGTAGTATTAACCTAGGCACTTTGAGTCTTCTTTTCTGTTTTTGTTTTTTTTATCTGTCCATGTTGTTTGGTGTCTGCAAGGATTTTTGCTGCCTTACTCATGACCAAAGATCTAGACATGTCCTATTAGTGGGAATGTCAGTTGTGAAAGCCCTATTCTCAGACCTACCTGTTCGTTGGGGTTTAGATCTTTCCTGTTTTGTGCTTGAGCCAAACGACACAGCGATTGTTGGAAACAGGACAGACTAATTGATGTGTATTAAGAAGATGACCAGGAAACCTGTGAAAGGTTTTACCAGTGATCATGCAACAAGCAGACTGGTGAAAGAAGCAACCATTGGACCTACTATACACTGAACTCTACATACAACAGTTGTTGCCTTGGTTTCTAACCAGTCAAAGCTTTGTGAGAGAGCCACTGTTAAAGAATACTCAAATCAATGTTTGACTAGAGTGTGCCTATGTGCCGGCACAAGACTCTATGCTGAAGCTGAAGAAAGCTCTATGGTCTGATGAGACAACAATGCAGCTTTTGGGCTTATATTTGGTAAATATTAAACACTGCACATCGCCCACTGTAGAGCATGGCCATCATGCTGTGGTCAGCATAGCAAAGCCTCCTTGACCTCCTGCAACACTCCGATTGGTTAACCTCTCAAGTCAGTTAAAAGTAACCCCGCCTACCCCATCTTACCATTGGCTAACATCAGAGCCGTTGGTGAATACGTTGATTTGATTGGTGCCACGCCCGTTTGCTGCCCCAGTCGGAGCGGAGTTTCGCCGAAGCATTAAGAAGTTGGGGCTTTGGAGCCAGAACGAAGGCTTTTATTGGATTCCTGTCGTCGTGTAACCCGTCCTCTCTCACCTCGTTGATCCAGAACCAGGAAGAGGTTGTCCGGGGCTGAAGCCCTCTCTCGCCTCGTTGGTCCAGAACCAGGAAGAGGTTGTCCGGGCCTGAAGTGAATGCTGCAAGTCAATGACTCGATGCAATCTGCTGGGGTTCTTTAGATTGGAAACTTTTTCAAATTGATTTGTTATGATGTATCTCTGATGTTAATTGACTTTCTGTGAAGTGCCTTGAGACCACACCTGTTGTAAATTGGCGCTATATAAATAAACTGATTCTTGATTCTTGTAGCCGTCCATCTTCGCCCTCAGTGCTCTCCGGTTTATACCCACCTCAGAGCAATGCGATGCATATATGGCTGGGTCAGAGTTGTTTATAGAACACAACTCTGGGTAAATTTTGTTGGATTTTAGCGTTTTGACATGTAGTGGTAAATTAGTAGTAAATATAACAATATATTAATTGGGCGGGTTTTTGTGTGATGTGGCAGTTTTAACAGATTGTTGGGCTGGAAAAACTCAACTCTATCTGGCAACACTGGCTGTGGTGATGATTCTCAGAAGCCTGTCCTGTAAAGGTAGAAGGTGAAATTAATGCAGTAACACATCAGGAAATCCTGATGGACAATTAGTTTCCATCTGCAAGAGAAGTAGGCCTTCAGAAAGCATTTCAATCTCTTCAACCGAAGCATCTAGCTAAGGCTGCACAGAAGGTTGAAGACCACCAAGAGGAAGTTCTGGAGCGTAAAGTCAGTCATTTTCTCAATCAAATACACAGTTTTTGGAAGGATTTTGAAATGGCTGTTCACACAACCCGACAATTTTTGATTGGCTCTCAAAGGAAAAACAGAGAGGAACTACAGCGTCCAGTTTTACAATCCTGACTGAGACCTTGCAGCCAAAGGTGTATTTATTAAACACTGACTTAAGGGGTGTGAATATGTATGCAATAGTTTATTATGTTAAATATTTGTATTTATTTGTCATTATTTTGTAAAAATCAGTTTTCACTTTCATGTGTAACAGTTTTTTTTTGTTCTTGCAAAAGCTACATTTTGGTCATCTTATTTGTTTTTAAAGCAAGGACACGAATACTTAAAAATAAGTGAGGCCTTTGGGACAAAGGGGAGAACAGACACATTTTAGGAAATCAAGAAAATGAATGTAGAAAAATAACAGAGCACGATGACTTGTTCATTAAAAAAAATAATGCAATATTGTAAAATGCTAATTTTAAGAATAGTATTAATTATGCCGCTTCTGGCTCATTCCCAGTTGTATCTTTTCATCAGGATTATGGAAATTAGTTCCAACAACAACTGTTGGCAGCTGCATTGGCAGATTATTTTCAGTGAAACGGATTCTTAAAGCATTAGCTATGGGGGTTGCATCTTTCAAAACGAATTCAGCTGTTTAATAATTTTTTTTTTTGTGTTTTAGAGCCAAAAACAAAATTTAATAAAATGTAAGTAATCATAAGAATTTGATACCTTGTGATGTTTGTCCTGATTTTTTCTTGTTCAGTTTCATTTTTTTTTGACTGAGCTATGCCTTCAGATGTAAACTTTGGTTTTGTGTCTTAAATTATTCATTTCAACACTCAGCAATACGAAGATTTATTTGACAAACAATGTGTTCAACATTTTTATATCTTATCAGACATCATTGCTCTATTTTTATTCGCTTGTTTGTTTTCATCTGCCTGTTACTGTTTGACAGGTTTTGTCACTGCAATTTTGTCCTGATTCCATGTCTCATTGATGAGATGTTGTGAAGAAAATAAGACAGTTCAATTTAAATCTCTGTCACTTGGAGAAAAAAACAGAACTGTGTGGGGAATAGGCATTGAACTGCTCCCATTAGTTGGTCCTCTAGTAGATTTTGTCCTTAATTTGTACTGGTCAAAGTAGAGAGTCAGTACTTCAGCCCAATTCAGATGAAATTGTCCAACTTCTCTTAGATGTATTTTTTGGTTAAACAAAGGTTCAGATCCTTAGACATTATATAAAAAGAATTCTTGCAGATATTTCTGCATTTCATTTAATTGAAAATGCAATAAAAAAAATCTATTAATGGTTAGGTAAATGTAGTATTATTAGTAATGTAGTATTATGTACATAAGTAATTAAAACAACTTCTGGCTAAATGTTGCAAAATAAAAACATTTTCATAAAATTTACCACCATTTTTAAAGACCCTTAAGGCCACTTTATAAAGTTTATGCTCCAAAAAAGGTTCTTGAGGGATTAGTTACAGTTTAAATGCTTTGCTAAAGTACCTTTGGAATAAATGTCATTCTTCCCTCTTTTTGATGTTGTGTTAACATTAAACATCACCTTGAGTTAAATTAAGTAGAAAGTAACTTTATATGCTTTGATTTTTTTTTCCCATTTTGATCATTTAACTAAAGGTTTTGGATTTTATAAAGTACAAAGCGAGACCTTGTTGTCCAAAGGTTAGATTAATAGTACTATAGTTCTACTATGTCAGTTATATACTGGACCATGTCACAGTGTAAACCATGTATTGGCGAATGGGAAAATAGTGACATAACAAAAACGTAACCTTGCTGCTGAATAATACTTTAAAAGAAGATAAGATGAACTGTAGCAATGGTCATGACACTAGTTATACTCGCATATATGCATACCGTCTCATGTCATTTGTGCTTGATTAGCTCAGAAATAACCCTGAGCATTACTAAGACCACACCATAACCATAGTTAAACACAATGAGGGCTTCAGATTTATGTACAACTTCTCAATAATTCCATGTATCAATTAGTTTTGAATGCAAATCTGTAGGTGTTGATTAAAAATCTGTAAAGGATTTTTCTTGCATTGTTACATTCCTCCAAATCATAATGGCAGGAGATCAAACTTTTGGAATGCCTGAGCAATCTAAAAAATAATCTGCTAAACTGGGGAGGTCTGTTTACATCTGATGTTTTAAACGGAGTTGGAGAACTTTTCCGAAAGGAGAAACACTGCAAACCCAATACATGGCATGCGGATTCCTACCAGAGAAAGCCAAAAGCTGTATTTCATGTCAAAGTTTTGGCTTAGGTGTTTCCACATAGCAAATATGTAGGTTTTCCAATTCAATAGAAGACTATAAATGTCCAATTATTTGTGGAAAAAGTTAAGCAATTGCTTATGATGCTCTTTTTACGTGAAATGAATCTGGCGTTTTAACAGAAAGTTGAACTCCTTTGGGAGCCATTGAAAATAAAACCAAAACATCTTTAGTGCTGTGTGGTGCTTTGTTCATTACTTAGAGAGCAAAGTGGCTTCAGGCTGGAGGACCATCAGGCCAATGTCATGAGTGAGGTATTTGAGCGTAAATCCCGCGAAGAGAAAATTACAGCGATGCATTCAGGTGGTCCCTTAGCCATGCGTTCAGAGTGCTTCTAGGTGCTGGGGGAGAGGCAAAGTGGATGTGACAGGATAAGATTAAATGCCTGAGACAGGGCGTTTCTCACACACGCCGCAGCCTCCTGGACAGCAGCCTAATTAGGCACTTCCATGCTCTGCCATCAGCTCCTCCAACAACATGCTCCTTCCAGTAAAACATTTGTTAATGTTACAAAATTTAGATCCGCATTGAAGTGCCGCTGTGAATAGGAGAGATTTTAAAGTACAGACCAAATAGATCTGTGAAGAAAAAGAGAAAAAAAAAGATATTCCTGAAAGATTTTTGCCATTTTTATAAAACATACAGCTGTTAATGTGCAGCAATGTGTTATCTACCTTTTCTCATCTTCATCTCCTCAGACGAGAGGAAGGAATATTAATTAGAATGTGCTCGGTGCACTGCAAGATCAAATGTGAGCCTCTTTTTTTTTTCAATCAGATTTCCACAAATCTACAAGAACATGTCAGTCTGGATCACAATGAGAAGGTCAGATGTTTCTCTCAGGCAAAACAAACAGATAACACATCTATCTGGATAGACGGTTCTTCGTGGATATTATTCAAGATTCACCCAGCTTCTCTTCCCTATGTCTGCTCTCATATCTGCCACAGCACAGACATGCTGGACAGGAAATAAATCCAATTACACAGCGCGTGAGGTAATGTTTAATAATAAAAAGTATTATTTGCCATGATCAATGTGTGTCGCCGCAACGATAAAGTACAATAAATGGAAAGTGCTGGGAGACCGCAGTAAATTTTGATGCGCGGTGATATTGAACACATTGTGTCAACATACTGCTTGCCGGGGCACTAAAACATCCCCCCAACAGGCTGTTGGACATCCAAGCAGCGCGTTCCCACAGAGTATCACTGCCATACATCAAGGCCCGGTCATGCCATGCTAAAGGCTAAGTGTTCAAGGGGATTACACGGTATGAAGAAAAACAGGGCAGCACAATGTATTTATCAACGGGGAGTGGATCTGAGTGGGCGTATGTGTGTCAAATAAATGAATATACTTCCCCCGCGAACGTAAATGGACGGATAAGTCAGTTAGCTAATGCGACACATGGCAGCAACGTGAATTGGTTAAAGTAGAGGTCTTAAGCTAAGGCATAGTCCAAAGGTATTCAAGGAGCATGACATTTATTTATCTTTTCGACCAAAAATGTAAGTTTAACGTGTTTTGTTTTAAAATATCTCCAATTGGATTGAGGAGTGCTTTGAACATTTTTTTTCTTTTCTATTTGAAGTGTTGATAGAAATTCTCAATTAGGTTTTGGTTTGGATTATAACAGCACCATTCTAGCACATAAATGTGCTTTTATCTGAACCACTGCTTTTGCAGCCTGCAGCATATTTTTCATCTATTGTCAATCATTTTTTCCTATTTATTCTGAACAAAAGATACCTTGTGTCATAATGCTTCCACCACAATGTTTCACTATTGATATGGGCTCTTTAAAGAGGATTTGCAGTGGGCTATTTTATTTCCCATCCACAGCAGTTTAAATCCAACCCAGAAGCTTAGATTTTGGTTTTACTTTCTATCCATCAACCACAGTTTTGGAAAACTGCAGACAGGAACTCTTATTGCTTTCTTTCATCAATGGCTTTCTTCTTGCTACTTTATACAGGCTGGATTTGACTACTACAATAGTTGACATGTCAGCAGATTCCACTGTGGATGCTTCAGACCTTTTCAGATCCTCCAGACTTACCATAAGCCTCTTGGCTGCTTTATTAGTTATTGCTCTTCGTTTTCGACCTGTCCACTAATCATTTCTCCATAGGTTTGTAATTTTGCCTTATTCACTCATTTTTGGTTGTTTTAAAAAGTTAAGAAAAATTGGGATATTGTTGTGTTGGTTTCTGTTTAAAGGTATTAAGCATGGCTGTGTTGTAACACATTTCAATTTTTAAAAATGTATTAACTGGTAATATTATGCAACTTTACGGTATTGCAGTGTTATAGAATCCCCCCCCCCCCCCCCCCC
>JAVLVB010001238.1:1235844-1264230 GCA_032876305.1 Orestias chungarensis
ACTGGCAGAATCACATTGCCCTCAAAGCTCCCACTACCGGGAGGCTCAGGGTATTTAAGAACGTTATCTCAAATGCACAGATATCTTAAAGGTCCCGCAGGAATAGGCCTGCAATTTTCCCTCCTAATTAAAAATTAATTAAATCGGCCGCAGCTCTAGCCAGGCATAAAGCTGAAGGCCGCAGCAACCATCGCTGGAAACACAATCATTTATTTAACTAAATTACAGGAAGCCACAGCAGGGTCCTCCCCAACTCACATCACCCGGAGAGCTGAGCTGGTTTCACCGAGCAAGTGACCAGACTGTTTTTCGGCATCATAATGTAGCTTTTCATTTTCACTTGAGAATTGGGTGAGAAAAAAAAAAAACTGGAGCCTGATGCTGCTTATGATTCTGGCTGCATCGTTCTGCATGTTCCGACTAATACTGACACAGCCATAGAGATATACTTTGTCACCTGTTGTTCCTTTCTCATCCCTCGGGGATGATTTGGGGTGATTGATCAGAGAATCAGACATTAGATCAATAAGAATTTTACTTCTTTCTTGGCAAGAGAAGGGGGCTCCAGTGATGTCCCACTGTGCTATCCAATTATTCATTAATGCAATAGTGGACTATCCCCAAGACCATTAACACTATGGACACAGGGAATTGTTGACTTATTTTGTACACTGACAATGACTGTCCTAATTCCCCTTTTTGTCTCCTTAGCACTAATACTGTGACGCCTAGACTTCCCAGCAGTTCAATAGCATGCAACTCTTTTAATCAGTGATCTCCTTAAATATAGTTCGAAGCAGGTAAATACATTCATTTAGTTTTTTAACTTATCTCAAATATGCAATTTTTTTCAGATGTTAAGATGACTGAATCAGCAGAAAACCATAGTCTTTCAGTTTTATTAATACTTAGAATACATTTTAACAATAAAGCATAATCGTATATTCCCCTGTGCTTATCTCTTTTTGCATACTGACCTGAAGCGTATAAAATGGTTATGATAATGCTTTTATCCTAAAATCTATACATTTTAAGATTTAAGCCTATTAGAAATCAAATGTGAAATGTAGCTTACATATTTAATAATGGAACAAATCTAAAACTAAATAACTAAATAAATGAAACTGGATATTTACTTTGAAATAGTACTTTTGAGCTTTATTTTAAAATGCCAAACTCCCTGGTTTGGATGAGGTCTATTAGTAATGTGAAGTAAATGTTCATTAGGAAAACCTATATTAGATTAAAACATTTATTTTGAGGTCAAAATCAATCACTTGTTGATCACTGGTTACGTATCCTTAAGAACTTAAAAACTACTTTAGTAGAAATCCTCTGAAAACAGTAAAGATATTATTTATTTTTCTGAAAGCCCCAAAGGGAATTAAAATGATTATTTATTTGCACTTGTCACAGCATATGAAAAATCACAAAGCTTTGTCTTTTTTAAACCAAAAAACTGAAAGGTACTCTAATTAAAATATAAACTGACAGAGACTCTTATTCAATAAAATGTGTATATATATATATATATATATATATATATATATATATATATATATATATATATATATATATATATACCCTTTACATGCTCCTGCCAAGTAACATGTTGCCTAAACGCTCTGCCCCTCCTGCCTCTTCAAACTACTGCTGGCTCCCACCTGTGCAATTGCCTATATATTATAAATTATATTATTCTTTGCACTAATTCAGTGCAAGATCATCTGCTAGTTTTGTCAGACGCGTGTCCTCTTTGTCAGCTTCCAACATTCAATAGGCCCTTTCCATAATTATTTATAGATTATTGATTTAAGGACCACAATTTAAACAATTGTTTTGCATCCATTTGTTTATTTTACATGAACAAAGAACATGAAAACAATAATTGACAAGATTAGAATACTGTGAAGAAATCAGCTCATTATTTTCTTGGCTTTATTGAATAAAACAGAGTGTCACACACTCCAAAAGCACCTGCATGTGTATCCCAGGTTTGTATTGGTTTGGTTCAAGTTTTACAGTTTGGTTCAAAGTGGGAAAGGCTGCAGACATGACAACTGGCCATAACACCTTTATTGATACCCTCCATTGGGTGGCTAAGCCACAAAAGCTCATAGCTTAGGAGGCTGGCTGTTCACACAGTGCTGTGTCCAAACATATCAATGGAAAGTCTAGAGGATGGGCAAAATGTGGGAAGCGATGATGCACCAGCAAAAGAGCTTGCCGTGGGCTCCAGCCGAGTATCAAACGGAGAACATTCAAGAATCACAGCTTCATAAATCACCACATTTAAATGAATCCGGAATATGCTCCTCGGGTCAAGTCAGGTCTAAACCTGAGAAACCATAGAAAGTTTTTTCAACTGGGCCAAATAGAAGGGGGAGTTTTTCCCCTCCACTTGAAAGCTCAGCATGAGGAACTGATGCAAATTCCAAAATAACACTTTCTATCGTTTTGGTGTGCTGATTACGGAGGAGTGGCTTCTGCAAGTCAGTGACTCGATGGATTCTGCTAGGTTTCCTTTGAATGAAAATGTTTCTTAACTGATTTGTTTATGATATATTTGTGAGTTCAATACAATAATTTTTGTGTAAAGTGCCTTGAGACAATGTAAATTGCAGCTATTTAAATAAACTGGTTCTTGATTCTTAATTATGCCTGGCAGAACAAATTGTATGGTTTACCAAATGTTGCATCAAACATGTGCTTTGTTTTTTGAGAAATTGCATAGATTGAGATTGTCATTGTGAGCCGAGAAAAAAATGATTGCTTAACTATACTTACAAGGATTGAATGAGTAACATTATTTTATACATCGACTATTTAACTGGAGATATAGGGTAGCTGTTTTCAATGTTTGTATATGGTACTTTTTCTTTACTGCACATGTACCTACATAATACCTAAATCACTTAAATGTCTCTTTTATTTGACTTCACTTAAAAACCTTTACAGAAATATGAAATATTCCATTGTCACCTTTTTCTTTAAGTGTATATCAACCATATTTATAACCTGGGTAAGGCATCACACTTAATACGAAGAAGCAATTAAATCTGACAAAAACTAAATGAAGAGTACACAATGTAATAATTTAATATAAGGTGTCTTTGCTCTTTAGATCTGTGTGTAATTTAATTAGATGCAGCACTTTGCACAGAAGTTAAAACTTCCTCATGAAGCACAAAACACGCTTTCGTATAGAGGTGATACGTTGATATACGCTACTTTATTTGTGTTGATCTCTTGTGTGAAGGAGCTAAATCTCTGACACTGAACATAAGAAAGTTGAACTTAAATTTACCTTACTAAGCCAATGATCCTGCTTTCTAGTACAGGCTGAACATTTATTTCTGTACTACAAACCAATTTTATTTCTACCCAAGGTAACAACTTGATAGTTTGAACCCCAGTTCAACCTGAAAAAGTCCCACTGCTTGAGAAAGAAGCTTTTTTTCATTCAGCCTTTTGGGGACAGCTTTTAATAATCCACTTTGAGAAAGAGTTTCTGCCGTACTTTAAAAGAGTGTAAGAGAGATCCTCGTGAGAGACAACATGCTCAACTTATGGTTCTTTACAAGGATCGCCTTTCGAAAAACACCCCAGGCTTCAAAACTTGCATTTACCTCGAAGAAAATCAATGCAAATGTCACTGACCTTCCTATAGACCACTCTACTTTCTGATGCTCTTAGAGGAAGAATATCATAGCATCTCTTACTCAAAGAAGAAGTTCTTAAGTAAATATCATAACTTTTGAAACTATGTTGGTACATACAAAACAGAAAATAACACTGATCCTCATGGGCCAAGTTGGAAGGTATTCCTAAATAACTTTCTTGTCCAACAGGAACTTTCTAAGTGTGTGTTTTAAAGAAGAACCATCAGTCTTACAGGTATAGGAGAGGATCTTCAGCTCATTTTCGCAACACTGCGCATGCGCCACCTCATCTCCAGTAACACCCCCTGATATCAGGAGCGCGTACGTCGTCAGCACATGCAGTCTGTTTGCATCTGCAGGACCATAGCCTCTGGTGACGCATCGGAATTATTACAGAATTGATTGGTTTTACAGCAATGAATTAGCTACCAAAAGGTTATTTGTTTAGGAAAACGCTTGTACAATAACATTTGACAATAAATAATGATTATCAGTGATAAATAATCACGCCATTGGGTAGTAATTCCACATTAAGGCTTCACAGCTAGCGTTTTCTGACGGACCCTGCGTACAATTGTGTCAAATCCACACGAATCCTTCTGAATGAGCAGGTATAAGCACATTACATGACTAGCAGAAACTCCACGACGAGTTGATCGGTTTTGAATCCCTTTTCGGCTTTCAATGCCCGCCACCGCACAAAGCAGTAATCTCCGAGACAAACTCGTGTTTTGTTCATCTCTGCAGCCATCTTTCTTTTTTTTCTCAGCGACTTCGAACATGGTTTTTCTCTTGCTAGCTTCCATTTTCGCTGCCGTACGGGGAGAACCACTCTTCGATGGTGAATGATGCGTGTTGTCCGTCCCGTTTTATTTCCTAAACAAAAATCTGTGCATGCGCAAATTCAAACATGAGCGCGCATTGTACGGGTCGGGTGGGTGGGGACATTAGTGATATACGTCATCGCGTAAATTTTATTTCCGCATTGACAGCCAGTCATTTTTCACCACCGGCCTTTTTTGATTTGCTGTCATTTTCAATGGGATTTTTCATTGAAATGTTTTCACTTAAAAGATCCTCTCCTATACCTTTAAGAAGAAACAAATCTTGGAAGTTACCATTAGTCACAGTGGCCAAGGAAAAATAAGGCTGAAAATAACAGACAAAGATCCAAACAGGAGATGGATGCTTGTAAGGGTAAAAATGCAAAACATACACAGAACCCATCATTCAAAGACCCAAGCTGCACCACGTGTCAGCTTTTGGTTAAAGGAAACAGCCACAGATAATGGCAAATACTCGCATTTTGATTGTGTGGGTATGCATATTATAATTAACATTTGAAGGAGAACCACTAAAGATCATGTAAAGATATTTAATGATAAAAAAACTAAACAAAACCAAAAAAAAACCATCAGGGAGGGGGGTCACTACCTGAAGTAAAATGCTCGAAAGTAAAACCATTTTATTTTGAGACCTCTTTAAATTCCTTAAAAAGCTGATTTTTTGTGTAGAAACTCATATTTATGTTGAATTGGTTCTTTTGAATTAGTTTGATACCAGAACATGTGTTTGGAAAGGAGGAAAGCCCAGAACACTCAGCCCCCGAAAGCAACCACGTATAAGTGAACTGGGGTCCTAAAGTGCGCCTAGAAACACGATGCACCTCCACAGGGCAGGTATAGAAAATATTGTGAGTAAAGCAGAAGTCCTCTGGCCTAGGTGGTACAAGGTACAACTATGTCCCCATCAACCCCTGACAGAGAGACTGTCTCCCAGAGATGGCAACAGTATTATTCATTTCTACCTATATCTCAATAAATCAATATTTGTCTGTCCATCTGTGTGTAAGATGTTTTCTTGCCCTTCAAACTCGCCCAACATCTGTCTCATTGGATTTTATGCCAGTGGCTGGAGTCAAGTTAAATGTACAAAGTCTTCACCCTGCCGTCTGCTGTCCACAAAGGATTTATTACCAACATCCGAGCATCGGACACCCATGGACACTGTCAGAAGATCTCTGTCCTTGACTGGTCTGTTCTTCGTCTGACTGATCAGAGAAGACTTCAGTCTGAAATTTACCCTCACCACAGGTAAAAAAACGAATTACGTTTGATTAAGTGCATTTTACTGCCGAAGTCCGTCTGGTCGTCAGTTTTGCAATGATTTATTGCACTTTAGAGAGTGTCATCTGTAATGCAGCAGCGCCTGCACGTGTATCCAACCCCACTAAGATATCAATAAAAGCAGTGAACACACTTCAAGTGTAAGAACTACATTACAGTCAACATTAAAAACGGTCAGTCAGGAGGTTCATGTATAATGATATATAATATACAATAAGTCTGTTCTGTTCAATACAGACTTGAAGACATAATTTCAGTCACATTTCCATAAAAAGGATATAATTTATTCCAAAAATGTTTTGACTGAAAATCTTTTAGCTATTATTATAAAAAAAGCTTCTTATCTGAAGATAGGGGGAAGAAAAATAGCACTTTACTGATAATGGGATCCTGGAAAGCTAAAACATGTAGACCATGTTTCCTTGCTTGTAGATGAATTAGATAAAATCAACATCTGTAAAGCACTTTCTAAACTGTGTAACTCTAAAAGTCGAGCAGTTATCCCGGGCCACGTGATCCCAGAACGCCTGGTTAATCATCTATCGAGCACCAAAGGGCTTAAATGAACTGTCATTTGCTCTTTTTTTGAAATGTGTGAAAAATTTGTCTTATTTCTGGGTTAAAGTGTCTGTTATAAAAATGTCAGCTTGTCTTATTCGTGCATAAATGCTGTTCAAGCTTCATCTGTCGTTAACTCCATGACGAAGCCACTGTGGATAAAGAACTGAGCATATCTTTTGACCTCATTTTCAAAGTTTGCAAATGTCTTTAGCAAAGACAACAGAGCACTTCAGGTTGAAAGGCTTTTGCGTTGGGTTAGTTTGAAGAGGGATAGAGCTGTTCTTTCTATCTTCTCCTTGTTTCTTTCTTTCACAAATTGTCCACATTCCTTTAGGACAGAAAAAAAAAGATTCTCAGTTCGTCAGTCTGGTGTCCATTAAAAACAAACAGAAAACAAACAAACAATTGCATCTGATGCAGATGACAGAATATGCAGCAGAGCTCCGGGTTACATTAGGGAAGTCTTCTATTATGATCTGAAGCCACCTAGCACGCTCGGACACTATAAATCATCTGTGCGTTTGGCTGCTCACTGGCTTGTTTGGCTATTAATTAGCCTGGAAGTAAATTCCTGTTTTTTTTTTTAAACATACATTTGTATGTATGAATTAGTTCTGCTACATTGGCACTCAGTGAGTTGTCAGCAATCACAGCTCTGAGTGTGATGTGCTACACCCTTTCTCATTAATAGGAAATCACATTTTGTTCTAGCGATTCTGGCTGTTTACGATTCCACCTCCCCCTATTCTTCCTTCTGCTTCTTAAAGGTGTATTGCCACAAAGCTTAAACGACCAAAAGACCCCTTCCAGTGTCTTCTCAGCAAAGTTCAACTTATTCAACTCACCTTTGAGGCACAACAGAAGCCTCCAGCTGGCAATGCTATGTCTCATATCCCCACTACTGTAATGCAATATGTTCAGACTTTGTGGAAGAGAAAGCAGCGCTCCGCTGGGAATTTTCAACGTTTGGATGTTTCAGTACCCAGTGTTCAGAGCTCATGATGATGATGAACACCAAGCACCACACACATAATAGCGTGTGATGTAGCTGCCTGCAGATATGCCTTTGGTCGACTGCGAAGCCGTCTCTGGGGTTTGGGGACCTCTGGTGCTCTGTGCTTTAAAGGTTTTCAGCTACATATCATCATATCATCTAGGCAGACCTTCCAGACAAAATCGACTTCTGTTAGTGCATCACATAAAGAGGACAACTCCGGAGGATGTGCTTGTGGTGAGGCGTGTAAATCATTTTTATCTCTTCAAAAACAGTACTGTTTATATAAAAAGATAACATGCATATAGCTGAACTATTAAATATGTTTGTGCCTAGAT
This sequence comes from Orestias chungarensis, assembly GCA_032876305.1. Lineage (NCBI taxonomy): Eukaryota > Metazoa > Chordata > Actinopteri > Cyprinodontiformes > Cyprinodontidae > Orestias > Orestias chungarensis. Next base: position 1,243,526 of record JAVLVB010001238.1, read on the forward strand.
ACAGTACTCACACCCCTTAAAGCTTTTTTATATTTTCTTATTTTACGTCAGGTTTGGCAAAAAAAGGCGGTTATAATATGAAAACTTAAAAATGTTATTACTTCTGTATAAATGGGTTGTGTCACAGTCAGCTTTGTCTTTGAACAACTTTTGTCTATTTTGCTTTGCAATATAGGTTTTTACTTTAGCATGCTTTAGCTACAGCCTTTTTCGCCATAAACTAACATAGTTTTCTTTGTTCCCTGAAAAGCAGAACATAAAAACAGACATCAAACAAACAAACAAACAAAAAACGAAACAGAAAAAAATCCCTGAGCATCACACTGCCATCACCACAATAACATTGGTCTTTTCATGTTAACATTCCGTCTTAGTTTTCTTTACTAGGATTACTAAAGTTTAGTTTTCTTTACTAAGATTTTGTTGATGTTAAACAAAAATAACATTTCTGGTATGTTCAGGGGAACGTGTTTCCGGTACCCCTGCATGGCCTATGGCAAACCTGAAATTTGACATTTCATGGTTTTCGTTTCACAGCTACTTTGTTCTTTTTTTTACTTAAAGGCAAATTTACAGTTACACAACTGTTTGTAATGCTGTTAAGAGCTTCTCCCACCTGAACCTCTGAAGCATCTCCAGTTTTACCCTGGTGCTTCTTATTTGCTTATTTGTTATCCTTTTCCCGACTGTCAGTGTAGGTGCACATCTTGCTAGGTGTGAAATTATGCCATGCTCTATTTTTAAATGAAGAATAAATAAAAAAGTGTTAGATGATTTGGGATATTGCTTTATAACGTTACCCTGTTTTATCTGCGATCAGCCTACTCTGTTTATTTGTGTTTATGAGGCTGTTTGCTCGATTGGCTTTCTAACAAATCTCTGAGGCCCTAACAGAAAGACTAGATTTATTCTGGGATTAAAATACACACGTGGGCTCTATTTACTACATAGGTGACTTCACAAGAGAATTGATTGGGCTGGGGTAACTTAGTTCAGACTCTAAATCTATTTGCATGCCATTTTGTTAGAAGCCTTTTGTTCTGCTACTTTGTCATGTGGTAATATATGTTACAATAAAAAAATTCAATAAAACAAACTGAGGGTTGTAAAAAAAAAAAAAGGTTTTGTACATATCATGGCCATATTGGCATTAGAGGTGTAAACAACCAAAAGATTAAAACAAAACTGTCAGGGTTTTTGTAGCGCTGACCCACAAACAGGAATAAGTTAAAGTGTTTATTTACAAAGGGAAATTGAATGTACGAGAGGAGTTCTCTGGTTCGGAAGGGAAGGAGAAAATGGCACAGGGAACCGGGAGTGGTGAGTTTGATTCACTCTTGACTGGATAACAGTAACAGAAACACTCTCATGTTGTGGAGCAGATGTAACCGCCAGGGAGAGGTGGGTGCAAACAAGGAGAAGTCCGGTGGTTGTGTTGGTGGTGAGCCAGTGGGGCGTGGATGTCTGCTGGAGACTGAACGGTGCAGCAGTGTAGAAGGTAGAGGAGGGGATCCCGTCGTGGAAGTTTGTCTGATTATTATTTCTTTGGTTGCAGATGGCGAGGGACCCTTAGATGACTGCTCGGGAAGAGTGCCTAGGTTGAGCACAGACGAGAGAGATTACTTGGGATAGAGTGAGAATACAAAGAAAACAAAGAAATGAATCGCACAAGGAAGTTGCAGGAGGTCCACCCCTCCTATGCTGCAAGAGATCGTCAGCAACATAAATCACACCTTTGATGACACCTCTGATGAACTATAGGTGTCACAGGAACAGCCAAACCGGACTCCTCGAGACGCCCCCTGGTGAGAATCAGAGAGGAAACAGACACAAACCACCAGCAGAATTGCTTCCTTAAAAGAAACTCCAAAAAACACATGTTTTCTATGACTTGTATGTATGTTTGGGCAGTCAATGACAACTGTGAAATATTTTATAATTGATTATACATGATTAATCATAACTTAACTGACTGCCGTAAGGAGAGGAGGAGTTTGGCCCGAGCAGCCTTTATTCAAAAACTGCCACTGGCTATGATTCATATATGAATATTTACTTGTTCAGTCGAATCATATAACCCAGGCATAAATAACTGCTTCTCACTGAAATTGTAAAACAGAATATGTATCCTAACACTGCTAACACTGTCATGAATCAACTTGATTCATTCTTTGCCTTTATTTTCTTTTATCCTGCATGTCTACAGAAACAACAGAAAAAAATAGGCATGTCAAACAGTCAAGCTGTGCTATTTCTGTGTCTTTGCCAAATGATTCATCCTGTTTCATAACCTGCTACTTTCTCGGAAGATAATGCGCTGTGTTGTGGCGTTGTTACCAGCTGGTTAGGCCATAAAACAACACCAAAATGTATTTTATCTTTGCGATCAGTTTTGTTATTACCAACCGCCCATGGGTTCATCTAAAAGAACACAGACAGTGGTAACACTATTTCTACTCCGGGATGGCGGGACAATGTTTCTTAAGTGTTTCGTTGAGCTTTTAATCTTTGCATATCAAGGTTAAATTCCGACAGAAGTTCTTTTTTTCTGCACATTTTAAATATTCGTAAAAATAAAAATAAAATAACTTGTTAGTTGAGCATAAAGAGGGTGGAGAATTTATGTTCACGGTTCGTTAAATTCAAAATATTTCAAAGCCTTTAATAACATTTTTTATTTATTATAAATGAACGTTTAAGAAACGCCTTATTCTTTTACTAATCCTTGACAACAACAAGGTTCAAAAAGAGGACTTTGAAAGGACAATGGAAGATTACACCCACAGCAGAATCCCATTCCAGGTCAACCTTTCATATGCAATTCTTTCAGCGGGCGGTGCAGAGCGGGTTGAGGGAGATGAAGGTCTCTGGTTGACTAGATTGTTACTCTTTGTAATCAAAACAGAAAGAACACCTTAGCAAAGTCTTGTTCTCTGGCATGTTGGAGGTTCTTGTTACAGTTATTTTTTCTATTACGTTTCTATTAGCATTAAATATACCAATATACCTGCATACAGCTGATGAAGTTTGATTATTATGAAGTTACAATCTTAGTTTTCCTATACTTACAAGGAGAGTGACTGGCCATATTTCCATTTAATTCTAGTGCTTTAACACACAGCTGAACAGAAGTGAGGATCCGATCTCTTAGGGCTCCCCTAAATCTTTGGATTTTAGTTTTGTGCCCGATCCTCCTCAGGGTGAACCACTTGTTAGGTGCCATAGTAATCGGAACAAAGTGCTATTTTCTTTTTACACAGATTTCTCACAACTTTCTGGTCACGTCTCTGTTTCTTAAAGGCCAGTTTCTTTTTTATACACCTGGTCTTTGCAACTTTTTGCTGTTGGCTTCTCTTGCTTCGGTTCCTTTTCTGCCAACCTTCCTTTGTGATTCATCCTCTTTATTACTCGGATCTCTAGGATTAGGATTTTTTTATTTATTAATTTTTTTACAGTTCGTCTGTATCAGTTTATATATCTGAGCTTTTAAAAAACTTCCCAATAATTCACAAAGTTCTTTGCATTGGAATCAGCACGTTGTTCTTTGTCCTCAGGCTTAATGGTAATGTGCTCTGATTTCTTGCAGTCCATTACTCCAAATACACGACTAACCTGTTTCTGAAAGAGTATCATTGAATGAACCATGCATACAGTGTGTGCTGATATAGAGCATTTATGTACATGATATGGCACAGTTTGCGAATTTTGCATCCATCTCTTTTCATCCATTTCTGTTGTACTTCTCTAGTCAGCAGTGCTGGCAAGAAATGCCTGTAAGAGTCCCTTTACTCCTACATTCAGTCAGGCTTGTCTTCTACTGCCTCTGTGCAGCTTTCTTCCAGTTTCTAAGGACATTGTAGGCCCAGTGTTCCCTACATTCAGCATTTTTGCAACAAAAGTAGAATTAATCAAATAAAGATGTCTATGGCAAATGCTTTTTGTAATAGCATTAGACGGCTGCAAGATACAAAACTCGTTCATTGAGTTGAATTCAAATTACCCCGCAGAGCTTCCCTATACTACTTAACACACCATGTCCTGGATTTATTTATATAAGTGTGCTGGCTTCTTTGTTGCTTTGTAGAAGCCACTGTCCTGGTACTAAATCAAACCAGGGGAGAAGTTTGTTTTCAACCGAAGCCCCATCACTTTCTGCAGGGCTAACGGTCACCTTTCTCTCATTTTCAGGGCAAAAAGATAGATTTAATTGCAGATATTAAGCTATGCTGGTATTATGCTGTACTCTTGCCAGTGGGAGGAAGAAAGTGGATTGAGTAATTTGAAGCTTTACATAACAAAATCACAAAACTGGACGCGACTTCTTTTAATGTTCGATTTTCATCTCACGTCATCTGCAGTTCTAGTTTGAAAGGGCAAGAATTATCATTTACAATTAAGTGTGTTAAGCGATAAGACCTGCAATTAACTGTTATCGCTGAAGGGTTACAAATCTTTCACCTGCATTTAGTACTGAGTGAGAACTGGTCCTGTATACCATTGTCCATTTGCATTTACTTGTTAGCAGGCAAGACCTTTAAAATGACAACAATAGTAGTAAGCAAACAGTTTAAAAGCAGGTCACATAAATGGACGTACAAAAAATTGTAATATCAAAATAACTTGTGAACATAAACATTTACTCAAGCTTTTTTGTATTTATTATCAGAAGTCATGTTTTTTTTTTCTTTATTTGCTTATTAAACTTATTACGCTTAACAATTTTTGAGAAAACAATACACTTGATGCAGAGTTACGGTCTCATTGTAAAACCACAAATTCTACTAATCAGTTTTATTTCAGCAACTTAACTGTTTGTATATTTAACCTAAAGAAGTAAAATGCACCTGTAACTTTAAGACAAAGTTTAGACATCGTAAGCTAGAAAGCGTCGATTCCTTACTAACAACAAAGAAGCTTAGAGGCAGGTCTAAAGGCTTTGATTTTGCTCAGCCAGATGTCATAAACTGACATTGTCACAGCAGAAAAAAAAATCATATATCATTGTTAACCATTTGTTTTTCATTGTAGTTTCATACGTAATTTTGTTCTGTTCACTATGATGCTGTGTAGGATAATTTCATTGTATCTATTCTGTTAGGCTGCTGTGAGGGACCAAGCAGTGAACTACAGAGGACATGGCTAACCATATGTGTTTAAAATGAGTTTTTTTATTGAATCCCAGTCATGTTCAAACATGACAAAGTTCAGATTGTAATTTTGAAGTGCATTAAAGTGTTTAATAAAATAAAATACAACAACTACTCAGAACAGAAATGTACAGAAAAGTAGCTTGCATAACCATACTATTTACTAGACTATTTATACTCAATAGTGCTAAAACAAAACTATACTTCAGGGCTTCCTAAGGATAAAGGAATTAAAGTAAATATTAAACACAGTCCCTGCTGACAAATACTGGGTTTGTTCTGCTCAGCTGGCATTTTACAGTCAAAACCCTCAGCACTTGACTCCGCCTCTTGCCCAGACAGGTAGTAACCAACACAACAAACCAAGTAATTTAAAAAAAAGACATAATGAATATAACACAAAACAGAGTTAAAACACTACAATTGTATTAATGTGCACACTTCATAACATCACTGTTATGTTTAAATAAATAAAAAACTATTTGTTTCATTGCATAAATATAAGTTTAACTGCAAAACAATATAAAGTAATAAGGTGAATGTGTTGAATGATTTTGTAAACGTGTGGCTGAGCCCATCAGAACTGATAAAAACAAACAAAAAAAAAAACATCATTAGATGTGCTGGTTTTAATCTCCAAAGTACTGATTAAGTCTTATTCCCTGCTTGCTCTTTGAAGTATACTATCTAATCTTTGACAAGAAAACGCTTTAAACATAGGAAGTGCAAAAAAGTTGAGCCTTCCCAGTTGTGTAGTTTAGTTACTTTCAGTGAAGAAATGATTGGGTAATAAAATTGTCTGATTGAAGTTTTGATAAATGTTATAATTCCACCTCTCAGCATGCAATCTGTCTAAAGTTTGGTTAAAAAAAGTCTAGATAACACACTGCAATTTCCTGACTTCTGGGTAAAGGTGAAGTCATCAGAAGTAGAAGAGTGCCATAATACCAATCTGCCAAAAATTTTAATTTCTATTTTTTAACTGTTGTAGAATAGAGCTTTTAAGTTTATTTGTACAAGTTCAAAGCTCAAAGCTCAAACATACATGAGAACTTTAGGATTGTTAGCCAATTGGGTATTTCTAACAGTTCTTTAAATGTTTTTATTTTATGCCGAACTACAGTTATTTTTTATAAAGAGTATACAAAACGTCGGCAGATAAATGATTTATAAGTGTTTGGAGTTTCTTTAGTGCCTATATAAGTTTTATCAGCCAACAGTATGCTTTTAGCCAACCTCATCAAACACAGCTGGTTAACAAACCTAGGATGTGTTCACTGTATACCTTTTAAAATACGATCTTGAAAACTAGATTAAGGATTGTTTTAGAGATGTAACATTCACAGTGCCATTAACCAAGTGTAACTTTGTGTGAGTTATGATGATATACCAGATTTTGCCCGTAAAAGCTCATTACATCAATTCTTTATGCATTTTCACTTATATGAAAACAGTCTTTCCCCCCTGTGCTTCTCGCTGGATAAATGTTCCCCAGGACTAAAGCAGTTCTGTTTAACTTCTATTTATTTTATATAAAAAATAAAAAAAACGCTGGTTAATCGTCATAAAACTCCATCAACCCCACACATGACAATAAAAAACAATCGTTGATGTAACAAGTTTGGCCCCACAGCTGGTATTTTACACACAGATGGCAAAGACACATCATACACTAACAGATTTCACTTAGATTTGGCACTGTCAATGTGAGGCAGTCAGACCCAACGCATCTTTAGCCTGTGCTGTGTTTAACAGGAAACACATGTTTTTTATTTGTTTAAGGCCTAAGAAAGTAATCTCCTCAAGGTAGACACTGACTCTTAGTCTCCCAACAGAACCCTACTAACAAAATCTGAACTTTCTCTTCAAGTCTCATTGGTTGCTTTGAAACCAACTGTAAAGTGTGTAATACTGTGGCTTTTTCTAAATCAATGAATAATTTCATTGGTAAAATATTAAATAGTGTGAGCACTTTAAGCTGATCAGTACATGAGGGAAATTGGTTTTGGAAATTACTTTTTTGTATTTATGTAAATGTCAGATTTTTCCCATTTAAAGTTCTGACCTTTTCTGAGAAGTAATATTCAAGGGAATGCTGTTTTTATACCTCGCTCAGCTGACTTTATTACCGACATCTCGGAGATCGTAGAAAAAAATAAATAAATAAGTATAGTATTTATATCGAATTCGCTTTAATCATTCTCTAGCTTAAAGACACAGTCTATTTTCCACCATATGTCCAGCAAATCAGAAAAACCCAAAGCAGCTTTTCTGGAGGTGGAGATTTTTAACAGTTGAATTGAGAAAACCCTCCTCTATCACTCCTTTGCCTTCAGCCTATCATGCTGTAATTGCAAAGTATCAGGTGTTACCGAAGCTTGAATCCAGAGGAAAAGGTCAGATGGTGAATTAATAAAAACACGCCGCAGTCACTCTTGGCTTTAATAATGTCACTGTGTTAATTAACTCACCTATCACATGTCAAGTAAAAAAAAAAAATAAAAAAAATCCATCCTCACTCAGAAAGAATGTCTCTGAAACAGTTCAACAAGATTAACTCAAAAGTGACCAAAGAGTTAACCGAATGGATGTGTGCATGCATCGAGAGCTGCAGGCTTTTATTACACTGACAGACTGTGTGTGAACGCGTTAACTGATGGGTGGTTTGCACCTCTCGAACTAATGCCCCATCATCAGATCAACAGCAGTGTTCTCTCACGCCTTTGGTCTCACTGATGCCTTTGGGATCAGTCTTGAATAGCTTTCGGAGTTCCCGTCCACGGTAACAAATGAAAATAAATCACCTGATGTCATTTTATTCTTGATATTTCTTGGTATTTCCTTGCTCATTTTGTATTTCGTCTTTCCATTGGTAAGCATTGTTATTGCTGCCGGTGGTATCTGTTTTTGTCTGTGCATCCTTGCCATCCTCTCAGCCCTCACCCTGTGAGCCATATTGTGAAAATGGTTGTCCAACTTCTTAACTAGAATGGACTCCAGTGTTGGTAAAGCCATTCCTGTATCTATGTTAAGTGGCACAAAAACCCACTGAATTAGTCTTTATGCCAGTAATATAACCCAAGAAAAATGTACAAGACATGGTTTGTATAAAATGAAAAGTCTGATCAATTTGATGGCCATCACCTGAATCTGGAACATGTTTTCTTTCCAGGAGGAGAAGCATTTCTTATATATGTCAACCACTATCCATCACAACAGCTTTTCCAGTTACAATGTACATTTAAAACAAAATCTATACATGCTTCTACAAGGTCAAAAAGTCTATATTTACTAGCTGTAAAGGTAATGATCAGTGAATACAATTACCACATCATGGGTTCCATCCTTGATGGATTATATCAACCACAGAAATAGTGGTTTGCTTCAAGATAACTGAAACTTTGTCAGATCACACAGATGATAAACAAATAGATATTTTGGCTCGTTTGCATCTTTGTGAATGGAATGAAAGAATTTTAATTGGTTTCGACTCATGTTGCTGCTGCTTATCTTTAATATAACAGTTGGGGGGAATTCAAAGAAAGGCAATATCTTAAACAGAGAAACAGCAGGAGTGCAGTCATTCCTAGTCTGCCTGATACACCATAGTCCTGTTGTTCCCTAAACCATTCACATAGCGCAGGCTGCTTCAGAGTAATTTAGAGCCAAGGGCAGTCATCACTGAATCATCATTATGATACACTGAAATACAAAATGGTTGTAAAATGAGCTTATCGAAAGTCTGGTGATATTTGTGGGCTTAAAGCCTACAGACTAGTGAATAGCTTGATGATTTCAGAACCTCTTCGTTGATACATTATTAATCTTCTTAAACCATTCAATCCCTCAGAAGGAATGTCCATGAGCACTCTTTGGTTTGATTTGTGAAACTTCACTCAAAGCTCTGAGCTTCATCTGATACCGCTGAAAATCCCTTTTCAGTTAAAACTGCCAGCTGTAATGTTTGCCATTAAAGTCACAAGTAAATTTATTTTTTTCCGTCTGATTGGTTTTTAATGTTCACCCTCTTAGTGTAAAGACATTTTTAGACCACTGTTGTCCTTTTAATCTGAAGCTAACATTTGCCACAGATTGAAAATATATACCGTTTGAATATCCTTAGGTTCCTTTATAAAAGGGCTTAGGGTTTAACAGTTGCTCTGCTCTAAACAGTTAGTCTGGTTCTCTTTGCATTGGATGTTTTGTTAAGATAAGGTTGTTTATTTGCACCATTGTCTGAGGTGACAGACTGTGTGCTTATGTGTGGTGACAAACCTAACAAAAATAACCTTTGCACCAGCGTCATGGTCTGCAAATAGGCCATTTGTTCAGTATATTGTAAGATTAGACAAGCAGGTTTAGTAATGCAGGGTGAATCATGTGAATATGGTTTGGTCCAAATCATTACATTGTATCTCTGGATATATATTTGGAGATCTTGTCTCATCCTAGCTTCCAGTGTTTTACAGACTTTCTTTAAGGATTTTCCTGCATTTACCATCGTTTAATTATCTCTTTAAAATAACAAAATAAATACTTAAATAAAAATACATGCCCACAACATGGATGCTGCCACCACCATGTTTTACAGTGGCAACGGTGTGTTAAGATTGATGTGCAGTGTTAGTTTTGATCGTGTATGAATTAAGCAGCTTCTTCCACATGTTTGAGATTTCCCCAAAATGGCTTGGGCCAAATTATAGACATCTTTTTCCTGCTTTCCAGTAAAGGCAGGGTGTCATATTGACAGCCAGGGAGCAGATTCTCTAGAACTCGTTGCTGCTTTTCATACAGATTTTGTTGTTTGGGAGGATTGCCATTTCTTGAGATGCTAACAGTTTTCAAGCCTATTCCTGACAGGATGCTGTTTGTTCAGTAATGTCCACTTAGAACCTATTGAGACTATAACAGACCTGTGTTATTTATACTGCTTAAAAACCATTGCTCTCCTAATTCTTGGCCTTCACATTTATTTACCAATAAGGTAAATAAATGAAAGTCTTATTCCTTTTGTATTTTAATAATGAGTAGATTAACTTCTCTTAATCAATTAAAAAACCCATTTAACCCCAATCTTGAATTCTCTACAATAAAACAAGCCCATGGAACTCTTTAAATGAGCCCAATGTGTGCTCATCTAAAGAAAAGTTTCCTGGTGACGGCATAATCAACTAAAGCAGAGAGAACATCTGGCAGTGCCGCTAATTGAACTATGTTGTCTTCTGCCCAATATTAACAGGGTACATTAGGTCAAAGTGTGGTAAAATAAGCATGGGGCCTACAGAGTAGTCGGTTATCTTTCAGCTGGCTCTTTAAGCACTGGAGAAACCCTGGTTACTTCCCATCTCTCTCATTGCCTAAAGGCATTGGCTAGAGTTTTAGAGATATCCAAGTTATGTTCAGCTGGCTTATCATTTATGACAGCAGCCAATTACAGTACTTCTAATTTAGTGGTGCACCTTGTTCATTAGTGGTTAAGCCATGGTTCCGTACATATGCTTCATCATAAGTTTCTGTTATCACATGCCCGTGAAGCTAATAAAGACACTTCAGGAATTTTTAGCTCATGATATGTGCTACTTTTTTAATATGATGATAGCTGTGAGTACCTGACACGTTGTACTTTCTGTACTTGTTGACTATCTCGGGTAAGCTATTTCACTAGAACATGTTGGCTCTGACAGATTGATTCCTTCTTTCTTTTTCACAGTTTTTAACCACTTTTTTCTTTCTAACCTTTCAGCAGTTCACCTATTTTTTCTGCCGGAAAAAAGAGTGTTAATGTGAAGGAAATGTAATAAAAAAAATCTACATAGTGTATGTGGGGCAGGTCACAATGTTTAAATTCTCAGTTCCGGTAGAATTTAGTTTGGGCTCATTTTGAGGAGGTAATGAAACTTCCGGCATATGTCGAAAAAGCATTGATAGCTTTTTAGGTGCCATTCTCACTAACTGTGTGGATACATACAGTGCATCCAGAAAGTGCTCACAGTGCCTTACTTTTTCCTTTGCCTCATTTTAAACAGTTTAAAATTGATATCTTTCCTCTAAATCCTGAACAGAAATAGCCCATTATGAAAATGTAAAAAAATAAAGAGGCTTTTTTTTAATGTAATAAACAAAGAAACCAACAAATTATCTGTCTAAGTATTCACAGGCTTTTTCCGCCTGTCAGCCTCGAGAAGTTTTCATTGCTTAAATTCAATTTACATTTGCATCATACTATAGAAAGATTAAGAGAAGGCTGTGAACACTTACGTAAATGTAATTTTTGTAAAAAAATTGAAAATTAAACTTCTATTTGCCTCCAGAGAAGTCAAAACTACCTCACCACCATCACTAAAACCAGTACTGAGCAAAAGGATGGGAACAATGTATTTTTAATAGAATTAATAACGAGTGACAAAACTTGTCATTCACGGTTCATGTAGTCAAACGGGGCCTAACCTGTGTATCAGGAATAATTAGCCAAACAGCTAGAACGTTTAGCCAATTAACTATATACCTAAACTATCAATCTGAAACTAAAAAAGAAGAAACTGACTAAGTATGGGATCAAATAATTAACTAATGGAATAGGATTTTTAACAATAACTCAATATTTCATTACTAATGAAACATAAATGATGATAGTGATGCTCCTTTACCATGTAGCCAGAGGGGGTCTGTGTGTTTGATGTTAGAAGAAGGAAATAAAGGAAGGAGCAAAAGGATAGAAGATTCAGTATTGAATTCTAAAAAAGGGGCCAAAACTCATGTGCTCAGCTTAGCATTAAGTCTACTCAAAGGACCATGTGACTTTAGGCCCATAACTATATGGTAATGATGTGATTGTGTGAGAGAGAGACGAAAAAGGAGAGTTGTAGCAACTAGGCTCAACACATGGCAAATTCCTTACAGAAACCGTGGGTTTATGCACTCATCAGCGCACTAAGCTAACACATGAGAGAACTTCTAAATCATTCTATTTATATCTAATGTATTCCATCAGGGAAAATTAAGAAGAAAGATTGACTTACTCACTCACTTATGAGATGGTAAAGCTCAAAGTTTGCAGTGATATCCAAAACATAGCTTGCACTTTGTTTAAAAAGTCATTTTTTTCTTCATACATCAGGTTAAAGGAAGATTTAATCTGAATGTGTGTTCAACAGAGGCTCACTCCAAAGATGCTGCTTTTCTGTCCCCCCAGGTTTTTATCAGCAGTGCTGTTAGCTTCTAGCACTCTGAGTGCTGCAAGGTTTACTTCAATCAGTTTATTTGAATAAATTGAAGAACCAAGAACATCATTGCAATGCAAGGATGCTGCCCCCACCATATTTAGAAGCACACAGTAGGTTTTTGGCACATAAAGCACATTAGAATTAGGATAAAAGGTTTACCTATGGTCATATCTGACCAGATGAGCTACTGGTGGCTTTCTTAAAATACTTTTTATGCTTTATTTTGGATTTAACGCAAAGATTTGAGAGTGAATGTCTAACAGTTGCCTCTTAAATAGACTGTCACACTTTAGCTGTGGATCTGCACAACACTTGAAAAGCTGCCTTAACTGACAGGCCAACTCTTTGTTTGGGCTGCGATTTTATATCTTGGTAAGTTTGCAGTCGTACCATGCCTTGGTTCAGATGATGACGTTCAAATGTTTTAAAAGTTCAAATCTTAACATTATGGTCTGTAAACAAATACTGTTACTTTATTTTTGCTGTGTTTACTGGTCTTAATAATGTTACATTATGAAGCTGAAAAAAAAGGCAACACTATGTGTCAATTTAATGATGGGGTGTTTTGTGCACACAGTCAATGGCATGTTGGTTAATAAAGTGAAAGCTAAATCTGTTTGTGCATGCTGTGTTTACATATGTGTTCTGGTTTTGGATAATTTTTTTTTAGGAATATTGCAGAGGTAATCTCACTGCCATCCGCAAATTGCTTTAATCTTTTCCCCCAGCTGCAAACGGCTCTTTTGCCGCATTTTGGGATAATAGCTTCCATCAACAGCACTCTCAAATACCAGTGTACATACTATGCATACTGTAATCTTTGCTTAATTTTAGCACTTTCCCCAGTGTGGATGCTCTGCATACTGAAAATTGGTTCCAATTACCGTGTTATTTAAAACGGGAGGATGAAGCATATGTCCTGGTTGTTACTGTTACATTTCAGCACCATGGACAGAGTTTGATTTCAGCACTGTGTCTGTGTGTGTGGAAGCTTTAAGTGAGTTGGGATTAAGTAAAAATCCCCAAAAACACTCAAGCAGGGTAAATGGTTGCTGTCACTGGGGTTTGACCTGAGTTACACTAGTTAAAAGATTGCAAAGTCACAATAATGACTGGATTATGTAAAAGCAGGAGGAAAACCGCGTGTCGAATCAGAGTTTGTTAAATAGATTCAGATCAACTATGTTGCAGGAGCACACTTGATCTCTCTCTCTCCATTAATCCCCAAGGACAGAACCCCGCTGACCAGTAATACCATTAAGATTTTTTATCTTCACTGCACTCTCATGTAATTACCTTTCTCCCTCAAGAAAAACCTTCCCCACTTGGCACCACCCTTTTCCCCTCTTCTCTTGCCTAAATTCAAACACACAACAAATAAAGGCCCCCTTTATAAAGCTGGGAAAGTGCCAGTCTGTGTTTATGCTGCTCCTGATAATTTACAACGAGGGCACTCGTCGTCCCTCCGTAGAGTAATAGCTGTGCCAGCATAAGCGCAGGCGACCCGTGGACACCAGTCCCACATGTGCACATCTGGGCCATGGCGTGTACTCGTGACGTTATCCTCGTGTATTTAGAGCAACAAGTGCACCCTGCGGTTATTCTGATGTGAACAATGGCATATTTGCATGCACTATTTGAGGCGCATAAACGTTCAGGCACAAGATATACAAAGAAAACAAAAGAAATATCAAAAAGAGACACAAAAAAAGGGTGAATAACTGGTATGAATCCAGGGTTTGTTTTATATCTTGCCCCTGCACACAAGCCTAATTTCACATTCAAATTCTAAAGTCATGTCTAATTAGGGATAGCTCATTCCTTCTTCCCATTATCAGTGATTGACCTTTTGCTTTGGCTGTTTGAGGAGCCGGGCAGAAGTCGATGGGTGGCCGGTGATAATAGCTTGTCATTTAACTCAACACATGCTGATTAAATAAGATAGGCCACGTTTGTATCATCCCAGTGTTACCAGAAAACTGAGCCCATGGTAAAGCACCTATACTGACAACATAAGCATGCTTGCATAAACAAGTTATAGATTAAATAAGCAAACAGTGGCTGGCAAAAAATATTTTATTCTTGTCAGATAGTGTATTAAAGTTCTTCTTCAATCTAAACATAGTTAACATGTCCACTGCGCTGTAGAAAAGTAACCTTAGCTTTCAGAAAATGTAGTTAATCAGCCAGTTTACAATTTGACAAGTTATTTTCCTTTTATAAATAAAATAAACATGATTGAAATCAGATTTTTAAGTTTGCTGTTATATTTGTGTCAGCTGTAAATTAGTTTGAATATTCGAGTGTGAGGGGATAATGTACAAACCAACATCTGCAACCCTGTAAGGACAAACAGTTATGGAGAGTATGTTTACGGAAGGTTGGATATTTATTCACTACAGTGTTTTACAATAAACTGAAGTCTGCTGTGACGAAGGGAACAGGACCTTAAAGGAGTGAATACTTTTGGAAAGCAGTGTACGTTCATCAAGCCACACTGCTTACAGGAACCTCCCTCGCCTTCAAATTTTACCCCCCTCTCTTTTAAGCCCATTGGCATGAATTAATAATACCACTTCAAACAGATGCAAATTCATTGTGCTGTGTCTTCTCTCACTCCGAAAAATGCTCAGGTATCCCAGAAAACTCCACCTGATTCTGTTGCTCTAATTATTTCCCTCACAGACAATAAGCCTGAGCCAAAGGTATACACCTACAGAAGAGCCATTTGCACCTTCAAGTTTTTGTAGGCAGAACACATATTGTGCGTTGATCTCTGAAAGCCTGCGAAATAAGCTCTGCACCCTCTCTGTTTGTGCATTTTACAGCACATCACTCAGGTTTATCTTAATTAAGCATATGAAGCAAGCTGTGCATGAAAGTGTATTTGAATTCAGACATGCGCGACACACATGCGCGACACACAAAAACGTTGGCAGTGAGGTACGTTTGGTATATCTTTTATGAGCCTTTTGGTGTGTGTGGGCTGCTGTGGAATGCATAAAATATAATTTTCTCAACAACCAGCGGTTGTGGAGGAGTTCGTTTGGGATGGGGGGGTGGTCGGGTAGCAGGCCAGGGGGATATACAGTATTTGGACAGCTGACAGCTGCATGCATGTATGCCTATGTGGGAGTCACTTGTGTTTGAAATGCAATGAGGTGCTTTTGAAAGGAGCTCCTGTCACAGGTAAAGCAGGGTAGCGAGAGCAAGAAGTGTATGGTGATAAAAGGAGAAAAGGAGAGGTGCCCATGCTTTAGGGTGGCATTTGGTATCTGAGGGCTTTTTGCAGGGGCTGAGGAAAGCACTCAATACTGCACACACTAAAAACACAAAAGCCACTGAAACATACATGAACGCTTTGATCCTTTTGGGAAAAATCCTCAGATTTTGGGATGAACAAAGTAAAAAGGCTTTTTTTTGGGGGGTGGGGGTTATGGGTTGGGACCAAACAGTGCGAGGCAATGCTTTGTTTAAAGCCCATAACAAAGAGTCGATTCCAACTCTCAAGGTGATTGAGAGATGCTCTTGATGTTCTCTTTGCTTTCATGCATACTGTAAGGATAAAGATATGCCTTATAAATCAATAACTCCTGCATAGGATGCCTGTCTTTGGTGATGCGACGTGCCCCCCTGTATCACTGTGTGTCCTCTGTAGAGCAATCTCCACCCACTCTTCATAAGCACCTGTGAGTGTCAGAGCGGCGCTGGTTCAAAATATTGCCTCCATTCAAATCTTGCTCAGTTTATGTATGTGGGTTTAATGTTGAATTTATTAATGTCATGCCCTTTCAGGGATGTGACTAATTATGAGAGAATGGCTTAAAGGAGAATATGTCACCGAAGTGAACTTACATAGCTGTTTCATCTGTCAACACTTTGAAACTGGCTTGCACTGCTTGCACATTTGGGCTCTTACTGTTGGTGATTAATCAATAGATACCTCTCCATGCTGGCCCTCTTTTCCTCTCCTTCTTCTTCCAGATTGGAAATTGATGACAGCCACAGAAAAGGACAGACTTTGAAGCTGATGTCAGAATGTGTATGTTTTCCCACAACATATTACAGTCAGCTTTTTCTTTTTTCCCCCCGTTTTTTTTAAGAGCTGCCAAAACACCTATCTTGAAGCAGAGGTGCTAAACTACCATTTGAAAGTAGGGAAGTAATAAGAGGATGAAACCACTGAATCTTTGCCCATGGGTTTGCTTGCTTGAGAGGTATAATTTGGCTGAGAATACATGGGGGAAATGTAAAATGAAATCTTTGAGAATTTATGGTTGTGCTAGAGCGTGCATCCGAAAGGTCATAGCTCTGTCGTTTAAGAGGAGATTTCAATAAAAGGCTTGGCCCTGTCTCCAGGGAGACACTCCAGCTGTGTGGCAGGAGCGCTGATAGAGAGCACAGGATGAAAGTGACTCTGAATGCAAAAGTATTTACACGGCTTGAACTTCTTCACCCTCTTTTGGGATTTAACGAGAAGGTTAAAGAACAGGATACATTGTTTTCAAAATGCTCACCAAATAATAATCCTAAAATTGTGATGTGCATTTTCATTTAGCCCTCTTTTTTACTCTCTTACTGGCGGCCGTAAATAAAATCCTCTACTACCAGAAGTCATCCAGTGATGCCTCATCAATCAATCCAGCAGATATGTTACCAACTGACCAATCGGTGGTTACTTTGCTCCAAACTGAACCCTCCAACAACAGTTTGGGTGTCTATTACTGGAAACATGCAGCGGTCAAAGGGATTTGGTGAAAACTATTTGAAACAAATGGTCAAATGTTGTCAGTGGGCCATAACCCTGCACATTCGGAGAGGGTGTACAATTGGACCAAGCGCTGCAGCCGACTTAATGAGCTGCCGATCGACAGTAACTACTACCTGTTTGTCTGTATGAGGCTAATATGAGCTAGTTGTGTTTGGTTTTAATTTATAGGGTATAGTTTCCTTTTGAAGCATTAACGTCACAGGCATGCGGCACATGAAATTCATACACACCCTGAAAAACGGGATCAAAACAGATTTTCACAGCTTGTTTACTATTTAGTAATTATTCACCCACTTTTGCCAGTGCAAAATGCATCTGACACAGTTTTTTTTCCGCACACCCAACGTGACTTTGTGCTCCTCTGTCTGCCAAAGACTTTGTGTTTAATCCAGGTTTTTCCATGGTTTCCCCACAAATAACACACCTGATGAATGAATTCTGCTAGAATTTTATTTTTTTTCATATTTTTATGATAAGGTAAAATAAAATGCCCCCAGTAATGCTTTTAACTTCACTATCTCTATGCCCCACATTTCTCTTCCAATCAAGCCTTTTTTTTTGTTTTTTGTTAGATGGTTTTTTATGGAGTTTAGCTCTACCTGAGCTATGCTTCCACGTGGGCAGAGCGACGTTACCCTGGAATTATGTGAATTACTACAAACCGTGTCTACTTTTGTTTTAACTATTCACAGTAGAAGTCAGGCTGCTGTGTAATTGTCCAAAAATTGGAGGACCTATTCAGTTCATCGTCTGATAATAAAAGGAGTCTGACCCACCTTCAGACCTACCAAAACAACCCCTCTAAATGACAGGGAATGGCAGGGAAAAGAGAGCATTAATCAGGGAATTCCTGATCGAGAGGTACCTAGGTGTGTTACCAAGGAACGTACAGCTCAGAAAGTATCTGGTGAAGTAAAGTCACCAACATTAACATTTAAGGGCAATTAGTAAGCTTATGGAAAATATGGAAGACGTTGCTTTGCACAGATAAGGTCCATAATTTCGGTCCTACATTCGGAAAATGTAGAATAAAATAAAACCAAACATCACATTAAACATTTCTATGCTTTGTAAAATACAGTAGTGGCAAAATCAGAGTGCTTTAAGTCTGCAGAGAATATTCATGTGTTACAATTCCCTAGTTAAAGTCCAGACAAATAGATGTTTATAGTCACTTTATGTCCAATCACACTGAGCTTAAAATATTAACTACATATAACTGGTAGAGAATTCGGTCTCATGATGTGTAAAGAGACACTTCAAAAGGCTCTCAACTGGAATTGTGAAAAAGGGAATAAGAAACTCAGTCAAAGAGGACTTCTCATGGCAATTAGTCACACTGGGATTTACCGGTAGCAGAGTAAAGAGGGTTGATCCAGATTTTACACATTTTATGTGTGTAAAATAAAAAATAAAAATGTGCCAATTTAGTATAGCATCATTGCGTTGGCTCGTCATTTGAAACACTGGTACAATAAAGTCATGTTTGTGGATGTTACATGACTAAAAATGGAAAAGTTTAAAGGTGTGAATATTTTCCAGGAGATAGTATGGAGCTGGGGAGAAAGAAATAATGCCCTAGTTAACTCCTAACACCCCTGGAGATCAGGCATACACTCAAGGAGGAGAAAAAACTGTCTCTCCAGTGGAGGTGGTGAGCATTGTTGACAGCATTGATCCAGGATTCCTCATTATGAGAGAATGAGAGAAACCCCTTCAGCAACATCACCCCGGAGAGCGATGGAGCTAGACAAGGGGATTGAAAGTGAGAGGCAGGAAAGAAGCGAGGAGAAAATAGGGGGGGGGGACAGCTAGAATATTTGAGAAGAAAGCAAAAAAACAACGGACTTTGAAATAGATAAAGGGAAGAGATTCGGTTTAAACCGTGGAATGAATAATTGTTAGTTTGTAGTTACAGTCAGCAACAACCGTCCTAAATTGATCACCGTCCAATCGATCAAACAGCCAACAAGGAACACTGAGTTCTGAGGAGAAAAAAAGAGGTCGGCTTTGCGGCCTGAATGCAGAAGGAATAAGGAACCTGCTCATAGAGCCTGCCTCCAGCTGTGAAGAGTAGTAGTGCATGTGTACTTAAAATCCGATATTAGCGCTGAGTCTTCTGGTAGCATTAAGGCATGGATTGCGTAATGGAGCTATCTCTTGTTTCCTGACAGCATGTGACCTTACATCTCAGTGGTTCAGCCTTTCAAAGGAGGCTTGTAAAAAAATAACAATCAGCGGCTCATAATCTGACTAGAAAATGAGAGAAATCAGGTTTAAGGGACACCTTTCAACCTGAAAATGATCTATCTAGGCTTTATTTTGGCATTCACAGCGATACCTTGAGCTGCTCTTGTTTTTTCACACTGCTTTTATGTAGCCCTAGCTCTAAATCCTCTCTTATACTCTGCTGGTATACCCTCAGCTGTGCTCCTATATTTTCCAAAGGGGGCAGGAATAATTGGATCAGCAAAAATTATCTTATGGAGTTTTTGTTTTAATTGTTATTCTCCTTTTCTTTTTTGCCTGATGAGATACTACCTAATAAGGTTATAACATATAATGTGATTTATAGTATAATAAGTTGACACCAAATTTTATGTAACCAACATTATGTCTAAAAAGAGTGTCTGTGGCACTAATGATGCTTATTATCAGATAAAATGTCGACCGCTTTCACTTCCCTAACTTATGAGCCTGAAAGCTTGTGACAGATTCAGTTATAAAATCTCTCCAAAACCAAAAGCACATTCTGGATGTAAAAGTCTCCCTCTAAACTTTTTTTCAGAGAAGTTGTCCAGAAGAATATGTGAGTGCTTTGTCTGATCTAGCAAGGCCAGACCATCCTTCCCTCCGCACATCTATTATCTCTCCTCTATAGACCATAACGATAAAAAAAAGAATCACTGTAAAACACTGTGACATTTCAAATTTCTGCATTGAGCCAGTTGTCAAGGAGATATCTCGGTGAGATGTGTCGGGGAAAACGAGGAAGTGCACTTTTAAAGGAGCGTTTACCCACTCACTGGAGGTATAATGCGCCTACCATTAGGCAAACATAGAGTTTCCGAAACACAGGCATTACAGCATGAGCCCAGAACCCTTCACAGGGCTCTTGAAGAATCCTAATCAAAATCCAAGACTGTTTCATGTTGTCAGCGGTGCAAGACGCAGTTCCTGCTTGAGGTACACGAGATGTGTTTGAGAATTTTTCCATATTTCTGCTTCCTTTCTGCTCGTAGTTTGCTCAAGTTTAGAGTTAAATATTTATTTCACTTTCTTTTCTGTTGAAGTGGTTGTATGGATGTAAGAGATGTTGAAAAAGCAGCAAATAATTTTCTGGCTTCAACACATACTTTTTTAAAAACTGTGTGAACTCAGATTCACTTTAGGTTAAAAATTCTATCTATCTATCTATCTATCTATCTATCTATCTATCTATCTATCTATCTATCTATCTATCTATCTATCTATCTATCTATCTATCTATCTATCTATCTATCTATCTATCTATCTATCTATCTATCTATCTATCTATCTATCTATCTATCTATCTATCTATCT
>JAVLVB010001238.1:1264330-1329874 GCA_032876305.1 Orestias chungarensis
TCTATCTATCTATCTATCTATCTATCTATCTATCTATCTATCTATCTATCTATCTATCTATCTATCTATCTATCTATCTATCTATCTATCTATCTATCTATCTATCTATCTATCTATCTATCTATCTATCTATCTATCTATCTATCTATCTATCTATCTATCTGTCTGTCTGTCTGTCTGTCTGTCTGTCTGTTGTCTTATTTTTCACTCGTAGCATAATTACTAATGTTTTTGAATATACAATGTACCGAAGTTTTTATGCTTGTGATCTTCCAAAAAGCTGATTTGTAGAATCACGATCTCCAACCCCATTTATTATCATGATAGCTCTTTTCTGCTGTTTAAATATTGGATCTAAATTTGTTTTATATAAATATCCAGAAATTTCAGCACAGTATGTCATATAAGGCATCACAAGTGAAAAGTACAGCAAATGAAGACAGTTCTTATTCAGTTAATGTCTTGTTTTGTAAAGAATAGAAATAAACTTGGATAATTTCAGTTTTACAAATTTTATGTGAGACTTCCAACAAACTTTATCATCTATTATTACTCCCAAAAACTTAGTTTCACATAGTCTTTCAATTTCAACATAAATTTAGTTTAACTTCATTTGACGATAGCTTATTTAAAGCAGGCCATTTGTTTAACTTTATCAATTCTATTTCTACAGTTATTATTAACTCCTTTATGTTCCTTCCATAACAAAATTAATTTGTATCA
The DNA here is from genome assembly GCA_032876305.1 of Orestias chungarensis. NCBI lineage: Eukaryota > Metazoa > Chordata > Actinopteri > Cyprinodontiformes > Cyprinodontidae > Orestias > Orestias chungarensis. Next base: position 1,265,054 of record JAVLVB010001238.1, read on the forward strand.
TCTGCAAAAATAACATATTTTAATATATCACTTACTATACAAATATAATTTATATAAAGTATGAGCAACTTTGGTCCCAACACTGAGCCTTGTGGAACTCCACAGATTAAATGTTTAAGATGAGATTTAATACCATCAACGCTCACATATTGAAGCCTATTATTTAAGTAACTTCTAAGCAAAGTTGTGCTATACCTCTTATGCCAAACCGTTCACATTTCTGGAGAAGTAAAGAATGATCGATCAAATCAAAAGCTTTACGCAAATCAATAAACACATCTACTCCAAACTGTTTGTTCTGGGGATTCAGCAAGACAGGCTGAGAGGCAGATAGACTGAAGCAGCTGTCATAGTGGTTGTTTGTAGCCCCGTGCGTACGGCGCTTTGGGGAAATAATAAACTGCATCATTAGAACGCCTGTCATTCACTAGTAGTATGCATAAGACGTGGCTGGAAAAAGCCACACAAAGGCATCACACAGTGAGCACGGGTTAGAATCGTTAGGTGGCTCATTTAGCCGAGAAAAACAGCTTTCATGGGATGATGTGCTGGTGCAAACACACACCGGTGCCCAGCGGAGCTTTAAATTAGTGTCACTTCCTCTGTAATAAAGCTACAAGGCAGACATTTCTGTGATATCAAACAATTTCTCTTTTGTTTTTTTGTCTTGGTATTTTGTTAGAAATCATCTGCTGCCCCAAAAATAAGCAGGAGAACTCACATGGCTTTAGTGACATCACATGAGGCATAGAGTAAATAGAATCACTGTTTTTTTTCCCTCCTCTTTATTAGCATATTTTTATTCCAACTCAATAAAAAAGAAAAAAAGAATAAAAAGCTTTATACTCGGAAAGAATAAAATATGGCACTACGCATTCACATTAACTGCAATTTCCACCGTTTCTTATTTTCAACATCTTTGAATGACATTGTTTTGTCACAATTAGTTTCATTGACTCATGACTATTCATCCTTTATACAGCCACTGGAAACAAAAATGTACCTCAATCCAACAGCAGGCAACCAGAAAACCCGGATTTCACGATGCTATGCACTGGTCCTCATGGGAAATGCAGTCTTCTTCAGGCAAAACACTACCATTGTCGACTGGCCGCCAAAATCGACCAAAACTGAAACCTCTTTAGTGTTTCTTTGAATACTTGTATACACTACTTTCATTGTTTACTTTAGTTTCTCTATCAATGGAAGCATCATGTGTTCCATGGTGTGTCAAGCAAAGTAAAAACCTGCTAAGATATGCAAAACTGAATGCCTTGATTCAATTGCAAAGCAAATGCTTAAGTAGCTATTTTGAACTTTCTGAAGTAAAGTATTTAAAAAAATTTTTTTTTGTTGCCACCAAATGCAGTGAGTTTTTGTCCAAATTTAGTCCAAATATATGTAAAGCAGAATTGATCTATGGCATGCTTCTAAAAAACACACACGCAAAAAATAATAATAAACAAAATTAAAAATATATATATATGTAGATTATATATATATATATATATATATATATATATATATATATATATATATATATATATATATATATATATATATATATATATATATATATATATATATATATTTAAAGAAAAATAAAAAACCCAAGCCATAGTAATAATAATAAAATTAGTACACAATTGAACATAGTTAATTCCTGTTTTTTTTTCTTCTTCCACTCAACTTTCCATTTACTTGTTTAGGTGTAATAAACAAAAGGCTTCTTCAGCAAAGACTTTTTAAGACTTGCAATGTGCCTGGAAAGTTGCCTGAATTACCAATTCGGTATTTAAAATGTATTTTGTCATTGCTGTTTCGTTTATAACATAATTACCACACTTGAAATGTAGCTAATGAATGATATATTGATAGCTCACAGTTTACCGAGATGCACCTGCATGGGATGCTGATCCACCATAGAAGCTCTGTCGCCTGTTGATCGTTGGGATGATTCGTGTTGTATCAGTTTAGGATGAAGTCAGTACAAACCGTCAAGTTTGTCATGGTTAGTCAGCACTCAGCGGGACCCGGACTTGCAGTCCAGACATCCTGAGGCTGTTTCGTGCCCGTGCCACACCCCCTTTTTTTACCCGAGCGGTGTTACGATCCAGGCAAAGTGCTCCAGCAGCACGGAGCCCTGACCAGCAGCTCCAGCCCCAGCTTCGTTTGGGATCAACCGCGGCTTAAACGCACACACACACACACACACACAAACACACGCTTTCTCCCTCTCTCTCTCCCTCTCTCTCTCTCTCTCTCTCTCTCTCTCTCTCTCTCTCTCTCTAACACGCACACACTCTCTCTCTCTCTCTCTGACAGCTCAGCGCAGCTACACTGACTGCTTTGGTGGCGCACAGCCTCTGCAAGGAGATCCCTTCCCTGTTCCGCGTAACTCGTCTCGTCCTCCGGTCCATCGGCATCTGGGAAGCGAAGCCGCATCCTCAGCATCAGCACCGCCAGAGCATCACTATTTTTTAAAAAGGATCTCATTTCCATCCAGGGGGGGCGAAAAAAAGGAAGGAGGAGGTGGAGGTTGAGAGAGTCGGTCGCTTCATCGTTTGCGGGCTCAGAATCGGACCGAAGGAATGGCTTTACGTCGGGAAGGTGAGCGACGCTGTTAGTTGTGGCCTTATTTTGCTCGGCTCACGGTGCGTGGATGCTTGGAGGATGCTGGGATGCAGGAAATGCTGATCATTAGATGTTTTGGCGGCGTATTACCCAGTATGTGCCTGGATGTGTTTGCATGTGAAGCAAGGATGAAGGGGGGGGGGGGCATGTTGGTTTTATATACATATAAAAAAACACCAGAACCCCCCCCCACTCCTTTATAGAGTGGGGACACGGAGTGACTTTGTTTTCCCCACCAACCATGCCAATCCTCCTGCATCTGCATGCTGTGCCTCCACTTGCTCTCGCCTCCTCCTGTCAGAACCGGACAGGGCTGCGGATCCTCGTCCAAAACCAGCAGCCGTGGCTGGGTCGAGACACGTTTAACACCTCGTGCGCCGATCTGATCTGCAGCCAGGCATCAATTTAAAAAAACAAACAACAACAACAAAAATAACAACAACATATACATCTGCAAGTTCTTCCAGGTTAAATGATGCTGTAGCCAAAAATAGCTTTGAAAAAAAATAATACCGAAACGTATTTATTTATAATTGATCAGAAGTGTGTGGCGGGCTTACAATTAAAAGCCAAATATGTGTGGATAAATCATAATTAATGTGAAGGCTGCACAAATTGCACTATAGGGTGGACATGCTCCGTTAGACTGGAGTTAGACCTGCTCACGTCTCTCCTTCACAGTGGATTATGAATAATTGCTTTGAGTAAACTAGTCAGTGAGAAAAGTAATAATGATATATATATATATATATATATATATATATATATATGTATATATATATATACATTGAATTCTTCCACAGGTTGTATGTCATTGAGAAGCAGGATTAAAATAAAGAAATTGGATGCTTTGGGTGACTTAGAGCTGCCTGGATCATTGTTATTGTTTTTTTACAATTGAATCAATTTATCAGTTACAATCCCTCCAAAAGCTTGTAACTTTTCTCTTTCTCTTTCACCAACACTTTGTTTCTAAGCTTTGACCTCTCCCTCGCTAAAATCTATGCGTGGTGTGACCATCCAGGAAAGTTAAAGTACAACTGAATGTATGTAACATATATAGAGAGATGCACTGATTAGACCTTTTTCAGCCAAGGCAGATTTTCCAATTATTCAGAGGGACTTTCCCGATCAAATCATCTGTTGCTGTCTTTTATTAGATTTTTTTGTCTTTACCAGACTGAAGAGACAAATATAACAACACATCCTGTTGCTTGATTTATTATGAGGGTTTTTAGTTTTGATGCATTAGCTGAAAAGCAAAGGAAAGAAAATGGTGAGTGCACTCCATTTGAGCTTCCGATGAGATCGGATCATGGGAAAATTGTCAAGTGTATTTTCGGCTTTATATACACACACACACACACGCACACACACACACACACACACACACACACACACACACACACACACACACACACACACACACACACACACACACACACACATATATATATATATGTATATATATATGTCTATTGGTAAGCAGAAAAGGAAATTATTGCTCTTGAAGTGTAATAGCCTACCAGGCGTTGCATCAGGGCACTACTTTGTGATGTTCCAAGCATTAATATTGTAATGGGTAGTCTGATTTACAAAATGCATCTACAGCAAGTTAACTTCACACACACATACACACACACACACACACACTCATGAAAACATATAGACACTTTGCTTTTCTAGGGTTTCATCCGTACAGGCACCGGTACGCACAGATATATGCTCTCTGAATGGAAGGATTATTTAGATGTTTGGAAAATGGAGTGGTACATGGTTGTAGCATTATGTTTATGTCCGTCATGTCTGTGGCTCGTTGCTCTCCGCCGTAGTGAAATGCACGCTGGCTGGATTTGTCTGGCGCTGCAGGGCTGCTGCACAGTGATTAAAAACATATTTTCCTGTGGCACACCTCAACAATTAGTGGACATCCTTTATAACTGACATGTCACTTCAGCAATTACGCCACTTACCACTGATAAGGCAATTTTGTCCGACAAACTCGGGCTTCCCCACAGCATAAACACTGAGTGGTCAGCGGTTGCTGAAGTGCTAATTGTGTCTTTCTGATGTTTCCCTCTTGCTTTGAGATCCACCGAGTTGTTTGTTTCTCTGTTTTCCTTGTTTTGTTTAGCGAGTAGTGCATATGGTGTTTCGGAAACTCAAAGTGGCTGCTTAGCTTCTTGGCTTGGAGTCACATCATTATTTCAGTGCAACTTCCTGCGAATTTAGCCCCGGAGTGAGGATTGTTAGGCTACTGGCATACTGCCACAGCTGTCTGCGGATCCCATAGTCTTGAGTTAAAGAAAAAAACACACTCCTTACAGCAATATCTTTGCTTACCTGTAATAATTTGTATTTTTCAGAAATTTGAATGATCTCACATGGCCTTTGGATAGTGCATAGCTGTGTGAGACAGCAGGGGAGTTCTTTTTTGTTATCCATCCTTGCATTATTTATGAATTTTCATTCCAGGAATCCAGTAGCCGCTGGCACTGTAATGCTTCTCCTCTCACATGGAATTGCTCAGATACACATTCTTTCTGACCAAGAAGTTCCCAGCAAAATGAAAGCACTCTTTACAAAATTGGGGGTCACGAATTAGAAGGAGCGAATTCATCCATGAGAAGGACACTTAATTCTCCCTTCAAGGTTTAAACTGCCAGCCAGGATGAGGCCCTGTGGGAGCTTTTAGCCCCTTGCTCTCTCTGAATGTCCATCACACAAAAAGAACAACTTAGTTGTTACAAAAGCATTAAGTGCCACCCTTTTTATGGTTTCAAAGGGATATCCTTCTTGGAAACAAATGATATGAAGGCTGCATATGCAAAAACAAACCCATATTTAGATATGGAACCACAGTGCAGCAGCATTGCACCTGCCGGGTGCAAAGGTTTAAACAAATCCTGCAGGGATAATTTGAGTTGCTACCACACATCCATCCATGGTTGAATTCCGTGCAAAACAAACTGCCGACATTGTGACATTGAAATTTAATATCATCAAATTAACCTAGTAAACTTTCATCTAGGTCTCCCTGTGATTACTTAATATGTGCATATGCTAATATTAGAGTGGGGATATGTCTTAACTTTTTTATTTAAGTATTTATTGCAATAAGAATAAAAGTGGCAATAGAAAATGTTACAAACAAATCAGTCTTTTTGGCGAACATCATCCCCCTTCCAAAGCAGCCTTGCTCAGTACTAGAGGTAGATTTTTTTTTTTTTTAATTGTTCTGCATTGCTTACCACTATAAATAGGCTTCTCGCCCTCTGATAACTCCCATCCAGGCCAAACAGTCATTTATGCATAACATTTTTATGAATAAAGAAAAGGTATAAAAGATATATTTCAATTAGGTAAAAACTATGCCATATTCTTTTTTGTGTAATGTCTAAGCCACCTTTGGGTGCCCATCCCTCTACCTTGTACGTATAGCAACAAAATTAAAAAAGTCTCGGAAATTGTATTAAGGCTAGATGTTTTGGTTCGGTCCCCCAAGGTTTGTTTTGATCTTAAGAACTTTATGCAAGTGCCAATGTTCATTAAGACTAGATAAGAGATTAAGATAATGTGGTAATTAGGTCTTTATCAAACATATTAAGCTTTATTTTAACTTCACATCAGTGATTAAGAGATATGTGGTATAGAGTGAAATATTTTGGTGCTAATGGTTAGTTTCTTTGTTCCCTTTTTTTATTTCTCAACCTGATAGATAAAACCTAATCTTTATTAACTTTCAGGTCTTTTTTCTATTTATTTTTCCTTCGTGCTGAGACACTTACGATACCCATCCCAGTATCCCATTTGACATTGGTAAAATCAAAGTGTTTAGAATTCTACTATGGCTTGATGTTATTATGATATTATATTATTATTATTATTATTATATTATATTATATTATCAGTGCCCCCCATCTGAACACTCCTAAAAAACCCAACAAACTCATAATGGACCCCTGTTTATTAAAATCTGTTAAAAGGGTCTTTTAATTATATATTAACCTTCAATGTATTATTTTAAATTGCTAATTAGAATATATGTGTAAAAATCCTTGGCAGTTTGTTTTTCTTTTTGTCAAGTGACATTGAGTTTTGGAAGAAATATCTTGGTACTAATGATGTCTCTGTTTGCTGCCAATTCTCATTTATTTTACAACCTAATTGGAAAACTGGAGAATTTTATTCATTTATTTATTAATATCAAACCTTTTGAATATCTTTTTTGGAACAGTTTCCGCTGCCTTTTTACACCCAATCAAAAATAAAAAAGCTATCAGTATCCTTACCAGTATCACCCTCAGCTACCATAGCACCAAAAGCACAGGCTAAGGCAGGCACACACGTATACAACCATACACACACGTGGTCCAAAAAAATTGGACCATGCAACCCCTTCCTCTGAGAAGGCAAGCTGACTTGTGGGATTCTCCACTGGCACATTTCTAGCAGATAAAATTTTATTAATTGAGTCAGTTTACAACTATAGAGGAAGAAAAATCAATTTCTTTCTCTCCCACCAATTTATTATAACATGGACGTGCACATCTTTTTAGTTAGTGTCAAAATAACTGGGTTAACATCAGTTGTGTTTTGTCCTGCTTTTCCTTTCAAGATTTTAAATCGCAGCAAAATTTTCACCGTACATGAAAAACAAACTAAACAGATTAGGAAAACTTTCAAAATGATTTTCTTTCCTAACTCAAAGTCATCATGTTTTTTTTTTTCAGTTTGTAAACCTTTAGTAAGGTACTTTGAGGCACTGAGCATTTAGCTGAGGTTTTTCTATATTCAGAACTACAGACTTGAGTCTATGGTGATAGTACACTGCATTAGTTAGTATATACCATAATGCTGCTAACTAATCAGAGAATTACGGTAATGTTAGCATGCTACAGTCAACATAAGATAAGATAAGATAAGATAAGATAAGATAAGATAAGATAAGATAGACTTTAATGATCCCGGAGGAAATTGTTTTGCCAGGGTTACAGAGTATCAATTAACAATTAACCCGACACACTCATCTCACATACAACACAGTACAGTACACAATCACCATATAACAATAAGTACACTACTATTTATCCCTATTTGTCCCTCCTGCAGATGGAAGAGGAATTGTACAGTTTGATTGCCACAGGTAAGAAAGACCTCCTGTGGCGTTCTGTGGTGACTCGGTGGTCTCAGTCTCCGGCTGAAGGAGCTCTGACAGGCCGTCAGCGTGGCATGTAGGGGGTGGGAGGTGTTGTCCTTGATGCTGAGCAGCTTCCTCAGCATCCTCCTCTCGGACACTTCCACCACAGATTCCAGTTCCAGTCCCAGGACAGAGCCAGCTCTCCTGAGGAGCTTGTTGAGTCTGTTGGTGTCAGCCGTCCTCAGCTGGCTGTCCCAGCACACAACAGCGTAGATGATAGCGCTGGCAACCACAGAGTGGTAGAACATCTGCAGCATGGTCCTGCAGACGTTGAACGATCTGAGCCTCCTGAGGAAGTACAGTCTGCTCTGACCCTGTTGTAGTTATGATTTTCAGAAAATATCGGCAAGATGTAAATCCACATGATTTTTAAATGTAAAGGTTAGTACATCTATACAATGTGGCAACTATAAAAAAAAGTGCACTTCCTGGGATGTTCTGGGAATCTTCTACTGCAGCATATGTCTCAAACCTCTCCGCATCAACCACACCCATGTCAAATCAATGTCAAGTTTTACAAAATATATGGTTAACCATACATAAAAAAATTGTGTCTACAAGAAGTTGCAATACCTTCCAAATCTTGTTTATTTGGTGAATATTTAGATTGTATATGTCAGACTCACATGTGGTGTACATATGTTGTTCATGCATTGATAAAGACCATAATAGCATGTCTTGGAAGGCAAAGTGATTGGGCAGGGAACTAGTAAAATGTGTTGAGGGCTTCTTGTTTTTGTCAGAAAGAGCTTGGGAATTTGAAGAATACTTTCTTTTTATCAATTACAATGTGGAGACCAACTGGATTTGGGTGTGGAGGTTGCAAATAGGCTACAATTCTACAACATCTTTTTGTATGGTAATATTCCTCGTACTAACTGAAAATTGTACTTTTAGCAACAGTTAGTCCGTGCTTGTCTCAGTGAATGCAGAACTACAAAGAAATATATCTAAATCACATTTGTATAATAAAAGGAAATGGCACCAAAAAAAATGCAGTTCCTCAAATCCCATGTGGTGTTTAATGCTAATATGTTTTCTATGCAACAGGCTGATTGCATTAATAATTAAGTACCACGACACTCTAAGAGTGTTTAAATGTTTAAAATCCTAGTTTCACCTACCCACCAGTGGGAATCGATATGGACTTGAAATTTGAGAACATTTTACGCTATAATATATTTATATATATATATATATATATTTATTTATATATTTATATATTTCATTTTTGGATGTAAAGTAATATTTGTGTACGGTCACTGCCTTACAAAAATAATTAGGCTTTAAAATGTTTCTTTTTGATTTAATTGGAATTACTTTTCTTCTAAAGTGGCACTACACAAATAAACATCATTCATTGGTATGGAATAAACAATAAAATATTGTCCTTCTCAATTTTAGGCTTTAGTCTTCTATAAAGTCAATAACTGAAATTTCCAAACCCTTTCTTAATAAAAAAAAAAAAAAAAAAAAACAATAAACAAATATCATGTTTGGTTCATGTTACCAAACAGTAAACCACCAGCACAAAAAAGTAAATTCTACCTTTTATGGTCACATTCAGTATATTTCTTATAAATAACGTGCATGTTTCCATTTTAATAAGTCAATGAAATGATTTATTTAGCAACAGAAAACACGTAAATGTTGCACTGTAGATCTCAGTACTAAACAAGTTCATCTATTTCTTGCTGACTGGTAAATAGCCTCATGTGTATCATCAGTAATATTCATAGCTTGACTTTCTCGAGATCATGAATTATTAACTCTCAGAAAAGATGAATTGCTTCAAAATGGTTGTTGATGTTTCTCTGCTAGGAGCCATGTGTTACACAATGGAGTACATTAATGTGAAAGTTCAGAATGTATTTTACAGCACCGCAGGGGATGGTTAATATTTTTAAATTTAATAGTGAAGCTTGATCCATCAATGAACTTTGGGCCTATTGGAAGAATGTGCACCATTGAATAAATTTACATCATGCTGTAGAAACATGCAGTGCTTTTCTATTCAGCCTCCTTGAACTTGTAGAACCTCCAACACCAATGTATTTTCTGGGATTTCATGTAATGGGCAAACACAATTTAGGGAATAATTCAGGATTGAAAGAAAAATGACAGTTTTGACAAATCTGTCATGTGCAGTATTTGTATTCAGCTACCTTCACGCCACTTTTCAATATCAAGTATGGAACTACAAATTGCCTTAGAAAGCCCTTTCATTAGTAGACCAGGAGCCAACCTTTGTGCAATTTGTTTTTTGTGTTAATCCAGCTGACATAGAATATTAAAGAACAAACAGCATCCCACAGAGGACACAGTAAATGGGTCAGGGAGACTGTTGTGGTAAAGTTCAGGGTAGCATTCGATTTTAAGACTTTACCCAGTGTGTTCTGAACGTATGATAAAGCATGGATCAATCCATCATTTTAACACTGCAACGTGTTACATAGTAGCATAACCATCAAGACAAGGCTGTCCATCTAATGCGACAGGCCAAGCAAGGAGAGCAATAACATGACAAGCAGTCAAGAAACATATGGTCTGGAGGAACTGCAGGAATCAGTAGCTTAGGTGGAAGACTCTTTCAGAAAGTATTAGTTGGACTTTCCACAAATCTTTTTATAAACCAGTGGCGAATGCCATTTAGAAAGAAAAACGAAATAAGTATATTTGGCCACTGGTTTTTTAGGGGGACAGTAAATATATTGAAGGAGACGTTCATGTCAGAAAATAGAAAAAAAAAACATCCTGTCATGTCTGACGGATAAGTAACATTGCACATGAGCCTGATATCATCATTGACGTGATAAAACACGTTGGTGGCTACACCGTGCAATTGGGAGGCTTTAATTCAACAAGGGTGTGGTAGCTGGGTAAAGCAAATCCTCAAATAAATAGAGCTAAATACAAAACAATCTTTTCATCCTTTTTGGACTCAACTATTTTGTAGAGAAGAAATGTCTAAAAAGCTGAGACATGATGACTGGGTGTCATTTTCCTTCTAACTCACATCACCTATTTGTTTTTATGTGTCAATTACGTAAAATTGCTTTGTAATGTCTTGACATTTTTGGTTTTGGCATGACAAAAGGGACTGTATAGCCTTCACTGATTGCCAGACAGAATGGAGTGCCTATAACAGCACATGAAGAGAAAAAGGAGACATATCTATAACTTTTAGAAAAACCATGACAGCACAGTGCAATTTTCGAATAAAGCTGAGCTAAAACAAGTCTTCTGCAAGATGTAACAATCCTGAAATCCTAAATGTTACAGCTGCTGCATTGCATGTCAGCCTTAGCTGATCTGCTCCCAGGAGGAGTCGTTTGAATATATTCTTGTATTGTCTTTTTGTTAATGTTGTGACAGGATGCAATGATTCGCCAAAGATGCAACAAAACGAGGGATGCAAATTTTCTAAGGGATGTGTGCGCATTGGCGTTTTGCTTAACAAATTTCCTTTGAATGAGGGAGAAAAAAAAGCTTACTGTAAAAAATAGGGTGGTAGATAAATGGAGAAACAATGTGGTGTATATGATGTTGAAAGGAGAAACAGCAAATACATTTTACAATGGATACTATTGATTTCAAACTTATATGATTTGTTTATCTTGAAAATTGCTACAGCTCTTTTCACCGATACATGAGCAGAAAGCCTTTAGGCTAAAAGAAACAATGCTTAGACTTCTTGCAGCTCCATGCTATGTCTTTACTGTCCTTGTGAGTTCTCTTTAGAAAGCATGATTGAAATATATTTTATCACACTGAAATGCATTTGCATTGGATGGAATGTGTTCACGCTCCCTGCATGCCTGTCTTTACACCTCACCTCACCAAAACAAAGCATTTTGTTCATAACTTAATATATTATCATGTGCGAGGATGTAGAAGGCTGTCTGCAAGCTGGCAAATCAGAAATAAGGTGATGGATGGGATACGGTTTGCATATTTCTATTGGACTTTCACAGAACAAATATCCCCATCCTTGAACATTAAATGCTGTTTTGCTTTTTGTTAAAGACGACAAGCATCTCTTTTTTACAGCATAGATGGAAGATTAGCCCACTTAGCTCTCAGAAATCAATCTGCCACGCAGCTCAACAGCTCCTTGTAGATCTTTTCAGGCCCTCCTCTGCCGGGCTAATGTTCTTTCCTCACTCATTTCACTGTAATCAACAACTTCATAAAGGATGATGAGCAGGAATTCTGTCTAAATCATTTATCACCAAATCCAATTTCTGGAATCAATGGCATTGATTAGTCAATTAATTTAGCATCCATAATGCAGCCACTTTGCTTTGGGTATTTGGGAAGGGTTTTAGTGGTCGAATGCATTATTGAAAGAGACTTTTTACCAAGAAGTGGCCGCTGCAGAGAGCTTAGGAGGCTGTCAGTCATGGAGTTAAGCTTTATTTGCAAAGCTAGTTAGTGTGAACAGCCTTTCAGTCCTGCAGTGAGGACAGACGTTTATTTATTTTGCAGGATAGCAGGAATATCAGTTGTGTTGAATGAGGCTTTGCCTTGTCAGGAATATTGATTAAGTAGATCAGGGTTTCATGTTTTGTGCAGTCAAATGCACATACATCCCAGTTAAAAGTTTGGTTGTGAATGTTCATACTAAAAAAAATAATGTCCTGACATAGATAATGTTGGCAATATTGAAGTGTTGATTTAAAGTTTATTTCCTTCTTTGTTTCTTCTATTCTTCTATCGTTCTTATCGTCTTTCCTCTCTTTCTAATCATCACCTACTCTATAAGACTTTTCCAGTTTTCTTGCTTTCATTTGTGTTCATTGTGAGATTTGCAATACATCTTAAAATCTTAAAATTTATTAGTCCCTTTGCCCTATGTATATTGTTATTGAGATGAATATTTAAAAAATAGGTCACAGGTTGGTGTGGTGTAAAGTCTCTCATTTTAATTTTGTGAAGTCAAGAGAAATACTTTGAAATACTTATTTTAGCCATTCAATCAGTAGAGCACTACTGGTCAACCTTACCTATAACAATTGACAAATTTACACATAGACATTATGGTTATCCTGCTTTAAATAAATAGTTGGAAAACTACAAACAATGTGAAAATGTATGTGTAAAAAGTTGAATTACAGCTTTATAAAGATGTCTGGAAATTCCTTGTTTGCTTTATTAAAGAGTCACAACCTTACTTTCTGTGTCTTTGCCTAGGCAAAATTTGGACCAGATGTGTGGTTTCAACATAAATAACTCTTTTTGTTTCTGGGCGAATAAAATGATTCAAAAAAGAAATCTTAATTCAAATTTAATAAATCAATTAGTTTTTGAGTTTTTGCCTTGAAACCTGTAGGGCAACATTTTGCAGGGTAAACAAACAAATCTGTGAAACATTTCTTATTAGTACTAAACTAAAATTACATTGGTTAGGCTGTGAATCTAATCTGGATAAATCCACATTAAACAAAGATGATTTTAAACACACTTTTTGTCTTAATCTTCATCTAACAGTTAAACTGTTGAAATTTTAAAAATGGCTTTACGGCAACCATACAAGTAGACAACCATGAATACTGTAATTTGAGTAAAAATGAGGTGTAAATTAGTTCGCATTAAATAGATTTTTTTTAAACGTAATTTGTGACGTGTGAAACATTCTATTCTAAAACCAAGTCAAGCGAGACAAAAGTTGTGGGTACATTCACCCAAAAGTTTTGTTTCGCCATGCTTTTGAGAAGTTTTTTGGTACTAATTTATTCCATTATCTAATAGAATTTTGAAAATCTGACTAGGCAAAGTCATCTTTCCTTTTTTTGTTTGTTTACTTCTTGCCCTACAGGGGAATCAGCAGAGGGATTTAGATCACAGAATTGTAGAGGTGGATATCATTAAATTGAAAGTAGTATTCTTGAAATAGGCTGCAGGAAAAAGGTAGTAGTTTAGTCGAGATCTGACAAAGAAAAGGAAGTTTTAACAGCAGATATAAAAACGTCTTCTGAAATGTTTAAGCCAAGCGATTCCTCTGTCCTTGGCCACACTCAGAAAGTATGAATACTGTAGGACCTTATGGATTTCTCCATGCCGCTAAGGCGTCCAATGCCGATGTGGGATTTGAGCCGTGTCCACTATAAATAGTCAAATAGTCCACGATGGCTTCCCAGTTTACTGACAGTTCCCAGACAGGAACTGATCTGCTCTGTGAGGGGACACACAGACTTCATTTCCTGCTATTCTGTCATGTTCCCATTCTGGAGTGTGGACACAATGAGGGCAGCTCTGTTACTATGTCTTTGGCTTGCACTGTAAATGTGTATGACCTTAGCGTGTGAAATGATGAAGGTCTGCTGTGAACCAGGGGCTGAGTAAAGACACTGCAGCAGACCAGCAAGCGAGTGTTCGAGCAATATTGTCTTCACTGTAAGGGCCAGTAAAGACTGTTGATTCTCTGTGGCGCGTGGGTGTTTAAGTGTGTTGTTTTTCAAAAACTTTGAAATGCTATAAGAACGTGTAGGCGCAAGGGCAGTGCCTGTGTGTCTGTCTGCGGCCGATTGTCAGTGTTCTCCGCAGGATGCTGTATGCAGCGTGAGCTCCAGGCTCGCGTGTTTTCAAGTGTGTATGCATTTGTGGGGTCACTAGCTACAGTACGTGTTCTGCTGGTAAACTCAGTATTAGCAGCAAGAGATTTCAGGCTTGGTCAGCTATGAAAGCACACCGTACGTGACAAGAGTGCCGCCGCTATTGCACAAAGATAACTTGCCCTCATCCACTAATTAAAACCCTCTGTCACTCCATGTCTCACTTGGCAATCTCTGTATCCTTCAATACCCCCTGAATTTTCACTGTGAAATCCCTCCACCGCTCATTATCTATCCATCACTCTCTTCATCCTTGTTTGGCATTCAGACCTCTCCTTTTCTCACCAGGCACTGTGGCATAACAGTAGGTGGTGTTCTGTTTTGTTGCGTTTTGGGGTGGTCAAGGTATATAACAGGGTCCTGTGGGTCCTTCAGGGCTTTTCGTCACAGTAGTCCCTGTCACATGCCTGAGGAGTCATGGCGGTGGTAACGAGTGGAAGTGGAAGTTGCTTAAGCCTTTTCTCCCTGTCTCTCCGCATGCACACACACATACACACGCTCACTCCAGGAGAGGGATCTTTCTCTGACAGCTCATTGTTTACTCCCGTAGGACCTGTAGCCTGCATCTGCATTTGTAGCTGGAAAGTGTGCCGCTGTTCTTCTCGGATGATTAAGCTATTGCTCTTGGAGACAAAAAAGAATCGAGAATGGTGATTGTTAGTATTTGACTTTCAAAGCATCTGCTGTGATAAGTTAGTGTTGCAATATGCATGCTTTTCTTTAGGTTTCTCATCACCATTCTGCCACCTCACGCACACTGTTTAGAGAGAGGAATTTGCTCATCTCTGCGCAAATAAGCTCTGAGGGGGGAAAAAAAGTGTAAAAGGCCGGAGCTAACAAAGAAAATATCTCCCCTCTTGCTGGTGTCTCTAGGCTCTTATGAAAATAAGATGCCCTCTGCATGGTGGAAATGCATTTGTAATCCTTGAACTATACTGTATCAATAATCTGAGAAGCTAATATTGTCGGATGGCACTCTGCTCTCCCCATCCGCCTTGTTAATTTACCCATGTGAAACTCAATTTCTCTGACTCTGTCAGGCTCCAATCCTCTCTGTGCCTTGGTCTTTTTCCTCCCCTTTCCGCCTCCCCTCTCGCTTCTTGTTCGTCATTATTTGAGCTCAAGAGATATTGAGGAATGGAAATCGGTTTGGACTCATCTTTGTGGTTCTCAGCGCATAGCCTCAACGATCTCTGCTGAGTGTTTGTGTTTATGTTGGATATCTGAGGGGCCCCGCCCCTCTAAAGATGACTTGGAGTGCAAATCCTGTTTAAAGGCAACTGTGTATGTGGGTTTCCGTCGCTTCTCTAAGCAGATTTGCGAAAAATAGCGCATTGGCCCACAGTTGCACAGTTTGAATAAATAAATGGATAGGAACTGGGGAGGATCAAGCGGGTGAAGGGTCCCATTAGATATTATTGCATCTGTGTAGCCATGGATTATCACTCCCATTCTGTATTTTTGGCTGAATGTGAGTGGAAGAAAGCGAAAGAGGAAGGGAGGATTATGAAACAAAACAAAAAGGGTTATTTGAACATGAGAGGAAGAAGGGCTTTACAACATAATGTGATGCATGTGTTGCACTCGATGTTGTCACTCTGTATTAATGTTAAACTGAGTGCTAAGGAGTTCATTACACAGCGATTAATTATTGATTAGAAATGAATTAGGGATGAAACCTCGCAATAACATGTACGTACACTGTCAATGGATGCAAGTACTTAATGTAAATTCATTTTCAACACAAATAAAGTACCACACATTGGTTTAGGTTTTTGTTTATGGGAGGTGCCTATATTTGGAAATAGTGGTACACTAGGTTACATTTCCAGGGGGCGATATGGGAACATACAGCCTTAATGTTTTTCACAAGAAATCTATCCATCCAGCTTTTTTCCAACCGGCTTATCATGGTGTGGCTGTGATGGTCTGTTGGTGCCTATGTCCAATGGCAATCGGACATCTGGCAGGAGTTACACCCTGGACAAGTCGCCAGTCTATTGCAGAAGAAATATGAAGATTCGTTGAAAATTAATCCAAAGAAATTAGGCTGGGCAATTTTTTTCTCTTGTCCTTCATTTGTAACTTTTACTTTTATGTTTCCAAAGGGTAGGTGTCCCAATCGCGAGAGTTTGCCTTAATAGGCCTTTAAGACCCTAAGTATTCAGCAGGCCATAAGCGGTTTTTGGTAAGGTTATTCCAGTCTCTCTACCTTTGCTTCTACCTCCTGGTACCTACTACGTTAGAGGTTACAAAATTTATCTGAGAAATGACATATAGTCATTGATGGGTTGATCTATAAACAATACTTGTTAATTTCCATGTTTTTTAAATCTTTGTATGTTTTACAAGAACCATCATCAGTCCCGCAGGACATGCCTACGTACATCATTCTTTATGCTTCTTAAAAAATGAGACTGTTTAGCTAAATACATTTTGATAACCAATATATAATTTTCATTTATTTATATTCATGTATAGTTTTAGTACTGTACTGCCACTATTCAAATGAAACTATTTACGCCAAGTGTCAAAATTGTTTACATTTTGGAATCATTAGTTCCTACTTTGGTAATGCAAAGCAATGCTGTGCCATTTTTTCCTCCAACAGTATATTATAGTAAAAGCACTAGATCAAACCAGTGATTACCTAATTTGTTTTTGTGAACAAACTACAATTGTGAATGAACAACTTTGTATCACTAAAAGCCTTTTCAAACATGAAAGAAAATGCTAAAAAATTATCTTTTACCAGTAAATTATTACTATAATAAAGTACCAATTATACTTAATGACAGGTGTTTTGAAACATAATTGTTGCTACTTATTTGGCTATACCTAATCAGATGGACAGTTTTATATTTAAAAAAAAGAACACATAAGTGGTTATTATCATTTATATGGATGGATATATACTTTATATTGATAAATAAAGTCAAGTGCATACAAAGTGGAAAGTATAACACTGATTACAAATGTCAATATATTGTTGTTATTTCTCAATGAAAAACAATATTTTATTTAAATATAAATAAATGGCACTGTTGAGTTTTTTTTGTATATAAGTGTTGATTTACAGTAATATTCCCTGCCCCTAAAGCCACCCATTTTCACCTGCACTGATTTACTCAAGTGTCGATTCATTGATATAGTGGTGTAAAATATATGTTAATATTTGTTGTTTATACTGTTTTCTTGTCAAGATCAAAAGATAAACTGCTGCTCGTGATGCTGTCATAAAACCAAAAAGACTGCTGCTATTCTTATTCAAGGCTGCTCCCCATACACTATGTACTCCACTGCTTAACATACACATAAAAAAATTATCGGCAACATAATATAAAATTAGCACCACTTAGTGGATTCCTACATTAAACATTTATTCTGAGACCTTGCTAATCATTTTTAAATCCTCAAATGTTTCCAGTTCCGATTCTGTTTGTTTTCTATTATGAGGGAGCCAAATCTGAGCTTTGTAACCCACTGCACGCTCCAATCTAGGCTGGGTGTTTTGCTCAGGTGGCACACGCTGACTTGTTCCAGAGTACGCTCGTTTGTCTTGTTTGAAGAGAGCTTGGCTCTAGAAAACAACCACCAGATTTTGACATCAAACCCAAGAATCAAGCCCCCTAATGGGCACCCCACTGTGGGAAAGAATTAGGTGGAATAACCCCTGCTAGCAGGCTTACTCCTCTAAATTCAGAGGTCTCAGAGGAGGAGATGGAGGATGGAAAGTGTGTCGGAAGGGCAAAAGAAATGTGAAATTGCACAAAGAAAAGAGGTGAATTCAACAATAGATTGTTTAGTTTTTTGTATTTTACAAATCTTTATGCAAACAAGCAATGTCTTCTGATGAAAATTGCTATGTTAGTCCCTGTGGTTGTGGAACAAGACTGTGAGTCCTTGTGCAGCATTGCATGCTTTCATTCATGCATGTAAGAGGGTGGCAGACAAAAAAAGAAAGAGGGTCTCTGTGGAGACAGACAGCAGTCAGTGCCTGCAGCAAGCTCAGAGCTCACAGGCTAATGTATACTTGCACCACGTCGTACCAGAGAGAAGGTGACACCAGTCAATTCCATTTTGACAGGGCAGCTGAGATAATAGCTGGCTTTGATTCCTTGCAATAACTCCTGCCAATCAATATGAAAGGCACCCTGATTGCAAGGAACCACAAATGTCCATTGTAAGAGCTTACTGTACACTAAAGCATGGCTAACATCTACTAAATTTGCTTTTATGTTTGCACTTTTTTTTGGTTGTGCTTTGTGCTGTCATTAAAATCAAAGCCAAACATTGATAGAACAAGCCCAAAATTGTGTAACGTTTGTAGATAATGTCTAAAGGGGGGTGGGTGTGGGGTGGTGGGGGGAGGTGAAATGCAAACGACTTGGCCCATATTTCGACAATCTTCTGTCACGGGTCAGTGGGCGGTCCGCAAGGGTTCGCAGGTGCCTTTACGTGGAGAATGCGGAGGGGTGAGTGCAAGGCCAGGGGAAGGAGCCTTTCAGGTGGAATAAAAGCATTACTGCTGTGGTGGAAAGGTCAGCTGTAAACTTGTATCAGACTAGTGGTGATCACCCTGTGCTGCAGATCTCTGAGGTATTGAGCAGGCACGCTCTAATGGCTTTGATATATGGACTACAGGACTGCTTGAAGAGGTCAATACCATAGCACTTTGTCTCTATGAGCAATGACCCTCTCAAGCTCAATTTAGAAGCTTTATAACTGTAGGAAATAGGCTGGAAAGGCCTCGAACAGGGGTTGCATGGTGAAAGAAAGCTAATATGAATGAAGTATTTTCTAATCACTTCTTCTGTGTTCTAATTGTAGTCCCAATCAATCATTGGTTACAGCATTATAAGGGCACGATAGTGGACATTATCAGAAGTAGATTTGGATGTGATTGAGAGGTGCACAAGAGCATGCAAGCAGAGTGGAGCTACAGTAAAATAGTTGATTTATCATCCTTCCTTTAGGGAGACCAATGACACTGAAAAGAGTGTTGTCAAAAAGTGTTCCATCATCACTTCACAGTGATGGTGAATTGCAGTGTATAATAAGAATGACAGACCTGGAGCTCAGTGACAAATGACATGATTTATATGAAAATTGTGAATGAGAGATAAAGTTTAGCGTTATTAGTGCAAGTGCCAGAACACTAAACTGAGTTTGATTTGAAACAGTTTTTTTCTTTGAATACATGAAGATAAACAGAGCTTTGTCCTCTGCTTATGTACTAATTAGTTGGTAATCTTTGGTGTGAAGTATAAGGAATGTGTATGAATGCCCACTGTAATTGGTGTTAAAAGCTGCTGTTCAAATGTGGTCAGTAATAGGCCTACTGTGCTATTTTTTTTGTCTGTACAACCTTTTTTTTTTTTTTTTACACAATCTTTCTTGACCTTTATTTTTTGACACTGAATGTTCATGGTCATATTAATGGCTATTGAAGTCTTACTTTAAAACCAAGAGAATCAGTTTGAATATTTAAAATTGTTAACCGTTAGATGATATCTAATAGAGAGTTGGTTAGCCCATTTGGTCAGCCTTACCCACCTTTTCACTTATCTTGGCTTTTTTTTTTTTTTTTGGATCACCTTAAACCTTTCACAGAACTCGATATTTCTATGTCTATTCAGATTATTTTTTTCCTTTCTAGTAAAACATCTTTATTGCCTTTTCAGAGTTGCTATTTGTGTTGTGGCTTTGCTGAGTGACTAATTGGAGCCCCACGAGCCATGGAGGAGATGGACAGCAAACCCTACCAGCCATTGTCTAAAGGCCGCCATGAAATGGAGATGTCCTACACCAGCTCATCTGACGAGAGCGAGGATGGCCGTACTCATCATCGCTCCTACACTTCACGAGAAACTCTGCCCGACTATACACATGAGCTTCGCCTCACCCTTGGGTCACACCGTGATAGACAGAGCAACTACACTCAACCCCAACCAGGTAGTCGGCCATTGTGAACAAACACCGAGGTGGACATGCATGCATTAGCCAGTAAATGTCCTCATTTAGAATGCCTTTTATTGTCATTATACACATTGTACATTGAGATTGGAAGTTTTTTGTCTACAATTTCGCTGTGTGAAAACATGGGAAGATGAAAGTGGCTCAATTTGTATGAACATATAAGCATTTTTAAATTGATCATATTTTACATATTTATTAAAATACCCAATGTTTTGATAACCCTAGTTTGGAGTAGATTTCGCTACGCCTTCCACACATATTGCTTACTACAGCTTAGTTGTATACTTCTTTGTTACTTGCATGAAACACACATTTGTCTCCTGTTAAATATTTATGGTTACTAAAAACACAAATAGTAAGGGTATGGGAACCTTTAAGAGTGCTTCCCATACTGTTATGAATAATAACACTTACTGTTTGCAAACTTTTACTATATTTCTTTTAAAGCAGATGACAGCATGGTTGCTACTAGAGAAAAAAGAAACATTGCATCCATTATGTAATGAATACAACTACTGGATTTAAAAATAAATAAATCATGATGCATATTTACACTTTAATTAATTATACTGGAATAATTACATACTGATCCATGCCCAATGACATATAATGTATCTTGGCAGACATATAGAACATGCCGCACTCAGAGGTCCCTGAAAGGACCTATGTGAATTACCTATTACTGTCCGCAATGAGCCAGAAGGACAGTAGGAGGCAGCCAATTACCTCTTCTCTCCCACAGCTAAACTAGGTCAACCCTAAACCTCTCTGGCTTCACCTGGGGTGGAACACCACCCTTCATTACACGCACACTCACAGATGGACATGGGATGACAAAGGCACATACTCAGGTTGATACGTGCACACCGAAAAATTCCTTCCTGCCAGTGATGGGATCAGAAATAGGCCAATGCATGTTGTGATGGATGGGCTTTATGCAGGCCATGTGAGGTGTTAAGACAGAAATCGTACCTTGTAGGTAAAAGTGTGCCTTGCATGGTTCATGGGGATCAATAGAGGCTCCCTATGCAAGCTCAACCACCTACTACGCTGTAGGATCCACCCAAAATGCTAACAAGTAGCAATAACCCTTCCTGAGGAGACACAACTCCTGATAAGTGCGCCACTGGTGGGCTTTATGTTTAAATGTCACCTGCAAGGTATTTTGTCATATTGTTCGCTGCACAACTCCGTAGAGGCCCTAACTCTTCATGTCTCAATATCTACAAGGAGACTGTTTCAGAAAGCACTTGTTTTCTGCAGTGTCTTACCAGCCTTTCTGCTCCTATAACAAATATCATCTCCAACAATCAGTGTCATATGGTGGGGTGTGGAAGACCCCAAAGCAGCCTTTTAAATGTCAATTGCAGACGGTCCTGCGAAGCACATCTGTTCATCTTTGGGCAACAGCGTTATATATAGGCTACCCTATCCAAGTAACCAACTGTTAAGGGGGGGATCATTGCCTCCAGTGACATTTTTAATGGATTACAGTGTTCCTGACAAAGATCAGCCAAATCCTCCCTTCTCTAATTCCCTATGTCTGATCTTCATATTTCCCTTCATATTTTAAACTGACACACCTTTTTCTCTCCTCCCTTCTTTTCTTTCTGTCTCCTTTCCCAGATGTTTATTTTTCCTAACATTATGATTTCCCCTCGCCCCATCTCCATATTACATTTTCAGTGTTATTTTTCATGCATTGCACCAGTCTCTGCTAAGCCTGTTTGCATAAGAAAAATAGTGTCGATAGATGGACTGATAAAGAGCTCGATCTACATCTTCCTGATTGTTTCACACTGCATTCACAAAGCTGGGTAAAATATTTTTTTTTTTTTGGTGACTTATTAAATAAATTAGCTTTATGAATTAGTTATTACACACTGTTTGAAATTATCTCCACAAAACCTATAATCTGTTAAAGTCTAAATGGTTAAAATATTCCAAATTAGAAGCCACACAAAAACATACAATTAAACTCATTGATCATGACAGATATTGTCTTATTATAAAACTCATCACATAATCTCAGCCATTTCCTGTCTTTCTGTCATTTTGATTATCATGATAATTCAACGTTCTAGATTCAACGTTCTATAATTCAACGTTCAAGATTTCTTTTAAATCTTGATCATGATGATAATTTTAAAGTCTTTACTAGTTGTTTAAATACACACATAAACATGTTTACACTAAGTGACTTTTTTGCCTCCTTTTTTAGAGCTATAATGTCTCCTACTGATGGTTCGGTCAGCTGGTAGTCATATAATGGTGTGGGGTGTACTTTCTTCTCTTACAATAATAGCCACGATGTAACCATCCTCTGGTTTCCTTGAATGCTACATTGAGTTTTTAGGAATTAGCTCTCAGCTAAATGTTTTTGCTGATGTGTAAAATACTATTCGTTTTGGTTTAGGAAAATATAACGGTTTGCTCAGAAATATAGGTTGTGAAAAATGTGTCCTGTTCTTCTTGCAACAATCGGTTTAACAAATAAGTCCCATGACACAACTGTTATTTTATTATTTCAAGTTCCAAGAATCAAAATTACTTCTGAGTTCCTTGAAATGTTCTGATTTAACTTTTCCTGTAGGTTTGTTGACTCTGTTATACTCCTAATAATCCTTGGCTTCACATAACTATACTTGTTTTTATAATTGTGCAGAAATAAGAAAAATATGAATAATATTCATCACTTCATAGTTCAAAGTTCAGTCTGTATAAAAATGGTATTGCACCAAAGTGTTAAAATTGCAAAGTCACAGCACAGAAATGTCTCTTTAAAATGAAACTTAATATGTCACTTGCACTCCGAATTTTCATTGCTGCTATGTCCGAAGTCCCATAATGTAGATTGTGTCCATATAGAAGATTCTGTGAAGTTAAATCCTATTTCTCGTATAGTTCTTTATATTTTATTATATTATTTGCACTCCGAATTTTCATTGCTGCTATGTCCGAAGTCCAATATTGTAGATTCTGTGTCCATATTGAAGATTCTGTGTAGTCAAATCCTATTTCTCGCATAGTTCTTTATATTTTATTATATTATTTAAAATTGCTATCAGGGTGTAAACTGGACCGGGGGATTAGAATTTTGTCCCACCTCATGTACCACAGGTTATATGATGACAAATAAAATTCCTTGATTCCTTGATTCCTTGATTCCAGCAAAGAGAAAACCCCCAAGTTAATTTAATTTCCCTTTGGGATAAATACTTAGTCATTGGCTTTGATCTGTGGTGCTTTTGTGCACGCCAAAAAATCTGCTCTAACTTTTTCACTTTGTAAAAGGCTTGATTAACTCTGTGTGTCCATGCAATACAGACCAATTAATAATGATTAATGATGTAGAAAGAGGACTTCCTACTCTTTGATTGACGTATCTTTTTTCTAGACAAAGTGACAGAGATCCTTTTTCAATCTTCCACCGTTCCATGATACAAAATATTATTACGGCAGACACTTTACATCTGTGTTTGTAGTATGCTGTGAAGTTAGGATATGATAAAGTAAGACTTTATTAATCCTAGAATTGGGAAATTATTGGGAAGCAGCAGTGGTGAAATCAGCTCTCATTGTTGGATTTTTGTCACAAAAATCTAAAAAAGTTTTGTTCTCAGCCATATGCCATTCACCTCTTCTTTTCATAACCCCCTGGCGAACGTTTTCGCACCACTCTGCATGCACAAATTTCTGCATTGGTCAAAATTTTGTTCATGTTTCTTGTGTGCATAAAAAGGCTTTCGAACAGCTATGTTATCTATTCACTCTGACTGCTTAACTTCAATAAGCCTTTTTTTTTGTGAGCAAGATGGATAATATTGAGGATTAATTGTCCGTGGCTGCTAGGAATCGGATCTCACCAACGCTATTACGGGTAACAGTTCTCCCTTCCACCAAAGTATCAAATGTCTCCAGTCTGACAAACAAGAGATCAAAGAGATATTGAAGAATTAAATGTCTTCTCCATTCATCCATCCCTCCGTCCGTCCGTCCGTCCGTTCGTCCGACGGTCCATCCATCCATCCATCCATCCATGCATCCATTCATCTATAGAATTGACTAAACATAACTGGATAATGTGTATCATAATTAAAAAAATAAAATTTTCAGATATTGTGAATTAAACATCTTTTAAAATTCGGTCTTGTAGAGTTGGAGGTTTTAAAACTACCCATTAGGGCTGCTGCACCTTTAGAATATAGTAAAAGTTGCAGAAACAAACAGTTACCCTGCACCTGTGACAATAAAACAATAGTACCATACCGTTCTATTGAAAATCCTTTAATAAGTAATAACTTGTAAGGAACACACTTATGAGGTATTATATTGTACATACCAATCCAATTTTGTGTTGGTTCACTACTTGCTACCACAACTGGATCAACCCATTGAGGCATTTACCTGGACTACTACACAAATTGTATTGATTAAGTGTCAAGATTATACTAGCAGATCCTTGGGACCTCAATGAATCAATGCTATTTGTGTAGTAATCACAAATATGCTGGATTGGGTCCATAAGGGGGTTTCCGGGACCAACTTTACACCACAAATTTGTTAAGCTATCTAATCCTTTGCGAAAACTATATTTCTTTTGTGGGAGAACAAGGTTTCTTGCTAAAATCGCAATCATCAGGAAACACAATTTACAATAGTTGCAGTGGCTAAATATTCATTGGCATATTAGACTGTTTAAAATCAGATATTTTAGGCAGTAAATATCAATTTGTTTGGATCTGTGTGAGCTAATTTTTATACTAGTTCAGGTCAATTGGGAATTTGTTTTAGTTCTTTCATACTAATGCTAAACTTTGTAAAGTAAACTTATTTCACAGTTACGCAAAAAGTTCTTTATTTCTGAACTTTTAGCCGAGTTTAAGTTAAAGAGATTGTTTAGACAGTTTATTAAGCTTAATCTTTAATTAAAAGTCGATTAATGTAAAAAAAAAAATTTAAAAATGCTATGTGTAAAATTTTAGATCTTTTTCAAATTAGTGCACTTATTGTTTTCACATTACAGCCAAGCTATTGCAAGATGAAATATCAGCCTCATTGTTTTGGCAGTTACTTTACACAAATACTACACTCAGCAAGAGAAGTGTAACGTATAAATAGCTTTTTTGCTGAAGTGCCAGGAGCAGTTTTCTGTAATACCATGAAATGGGCAGTTATTTAAAAGACTGATTCCCCACTCTAATCACCCTCTAAAATCCTGCTACATTATAAATATGCTTCACACCAAAATGGTGAGAAGACTTTTTTTAGTTAGCAGTCGATCCATGTTTGTTACTTCTGGGAAATAGCCAATTTGCTCCTGAAGTGCCCTCTTGCAGCCAATTTGAGCTAAACTGTGGTGTAGTAGTGACCAATC
Organism: Orestias chungarensis; assembly: GCA_032876305.1. Taxonomy (NCBI): domain Eukaryota; kingdom Metazoa; phylum Chordata; class Actinopteri; order Cyprinodontiformes; family Cyprinodontidae; genus Orestias; species Orestias chungarensis. The sequence continues at coordinate 1,290,858 of JAVLVB010001238.1, forward strand.
TTAGGCGATTTAATACAAGCAGAACAGTATGGGAGCTACAGTTGGTCTTGACCCCATGAAACACACACAGCAGGAAGTATCACTGGTTAGTGAAGTGGTCAGTAGGACTGTAGCCCTTATTGAAATGCCGTGGTTCATCTTCCGAGGGCCTGACCTAACACACATATTAACTGCAGGAAACCTTTCCTTCCAGAGATCTCAATAGAGCCCTTTGGCTGTCATCTGTATAGATTTCAATTTATCCATTGCCTTCTTCAAAATCACATCAGTTCCATCACTCCCACTTATGCATTCTAAATAGAAAACTCTGAGAGTAAGGAAGAAAATTTACTCAACTTCTACGTGGAGGGAAAGGCAAAGCTCAATTGAATTGAATCGAATTGAAGTGTAACCAGAGGACTAACACAGTATATCTGATGTTCTCATATAACAGGTTGATGCCTGAGATTGGAGGGCATTCTAATACCTGAAAGTGTATGAGGCTCAAATTTTCCCTCAGTCTGAGTCAATATTAATAAGGTTTGATCTTTATCTGATCTCTTCACCCCACCAAGGAGAATATAGATGAGATCAGTGCTCTGTTTGAGCAGCAGTTCGATACATCTCAAACTCAATAACACACATCATGTAGCCAGAAGAGGATATGGCTCCTTTGCAAACTGGTTAAGAAAAATCGTGGATGGTATTTAAATTGAGATTTTTGCTCATAAACGTTTAATAAATGCGTCCTCAAATAGGATCGTATTTTCCTTTGGAGGAAGGCGGTGAACCTCCGTTTCGCTCAAACACCTGGTCCACTTGCTTTGGAGCCCATGTAATCTCAATCTGCATGTCCCTCCGTCTCTTCTAGATTTAGACTTCTGTAAAGCTGGGCAGATAAGGAGCCCCGACTACCACATCCATCAACAGCAACAACAGCAGCCACCACAGCATCAAGAAGAAGAGGAGGAAGCCCTTTGCACCGGACCGGCGGCGCACATCCACGGTCGTGGCTACTCCCTCGGGGTCGGATCGGACGTGGACACGGAGCCAGAGGTTGATCCCTCTCCCGCTCATGGCCTGCAGCACATGTGGATGCGCGGCCTGAAATCCGAGCAGAGCTCTTGCCTGAGTAGCCGCGCCAACTCTGCTCTCTCACTCACTGACACTGAGCATGACAGGAAGTCGGAGCCTGAAAACGGTGAGTGGGAAAAAATAAATAAAATCATTATCAACAAAAGCAATGCTATTTTTCTGCTCATAACAGAGATTAGGTGTGATTACACGTGACCTAGTTGCTGACGACAGGGCACATCAAGGTTTTATACAGTAAGGTTTAAGGCCGCCTAAATTTACAGTATACTGTATGCAGCATTGCATCAGAGAACTATCCATCTCCAATTTCTGCACACAATAGAAGTCACTTAATCAGTCGTTATTTATAAATACCATTATACCATAAACCATTAAAACTTAGATTATAGTTACCATAAGAATCTCCTTCTAGTACTTACTTGTATGAAAATGTATGAAATAGGAGCGTAACAAGATGTCATTATGGAGAACACAGAAATTGTTCTTTCAATTAAGGCTAAATGAAAAATGGACAAAGGTCTTTACTGGGACATTTGATATTCTCAAGGTCTCAACTGTAGGAGGCCCTTAGACAAAAAGGTGGTGTATGTATACCCTAACATTAGCTTCTGCTGCTCAGTTTCCTTTAAAATATAAATTCATGATTCTCTTCAAGCTAACAACTTTAATTGCCTTTTCTCATGAGCTAGAAATATTTTTAGTACCATTTATTGTGAAGCCTATAAAGAAATCTGACAACTTCTGTGTCATTCATATTCCTTGGAGTCTCATTAGGATAACACGAAATTTTCCTGCAATGGAAGGCAACAAAAATCGGAAGAAAACAACATATGACAATTTACCTTTTTCAAAGGTTTACATTCCAGCCCTGGGCAATTACATGATTGAAAGTCTGAGCAGTTGAACCCATGCTAATGCTCACGCTCCACTCTCTTTGAAAGGTTCTTTGATGTAACTTAATCCAGAAAATGTGCCATAGGTTACTCGGTGAGCTTGCATTGGAGGTGATCATACAGTCGACCATGGAAGCTGCTTGGGGAAAGTCCAATGGCAGACTTCAACATTGTATTATTTGGAAGAAAGGACTGAATATCCATAGCAAACAGGGGCAGGTCTTAGTTTACGATTCTGAGGAGGAGAAATTCAAAAGGTCACATGGTTATAGTGCCTGACTGGCTGCCTGAGGCCAGTTGACATCAGCTTCTGTGGGAAGACTATCGCCTGGAAGGAGGAGGAGAAGCTCAGAGGCGGGGATGATGATACAGGGCCAACAAGAGAAGAGTCTGGGATGGTGCCAGCTATCTGTCGTGCACTGCTGGGCTTGGCTTGGCTCCCTGCAGATGGAGAGTTAGTTAGAGCAACACACAAACAAAAGCAGAGTTCTCCAACCCATCCGCAAGGGCACTGTCTGTTTATGTGCCGCAAAAAAGGTGGAACAAATTCATTCCCTAAGAAGAGAAAGGGTGACACAGGACGGGAGATTAGGGGAAAAAAGAGAATTAGAGATCGAAAGAATAAGAGACAGTCAGAGTAAGAAATGCAAATGGGAGAATAGAAATGGTAATGTAATGGTATAATTAGAATGAGAATAAAAGAAAATGAGCAGTGGAGGTTAAAACAGGTGAAGGAGAAGCCGGCTTCAGCTGTAAGATGGGGATTTGGAGTGCTGAAACTGACACGGAGAGTGAAAATGGAAAACAGGTTTTTTAAGATGTCCCTGTTTGTGTCGCGCCCAGGGGTGCAGTTTAATGACTGGCAGGCTGGACATGTAATAAGCCTCAAAGAAAATCTAACAATGCAAGAGGTGAGACTGTGAAGGGGAACTATGAGTGCCTGCAGCATTACATGGTAATCAATTTGTGATGGCTGTGTGCATATGCAGAAAAGCTGTTACCATTTAACACAAGGAACTCCATCCTCATCCGAGTTCGGAATAAATAAAAAAAACCTTAAAAATGTTGGAGGCAGAGAGGGGATGCTCAGATGTAAACCTCGTAAGGATGGATGAAGTGACAGGAGTGAAAGGAAGGATTTAAATGTTCAAAGCGCTTGGCTTTTCTGCAACAATGTTTATGCATGGATTTTATATGTCACACGACGTATATCCTAGTGCTCTCCAAACTTGGACACGTTCTCAAATGTACGCTCTTTCCTTCATTTTCATCCATCCATCCATCCATTTTCTAATTTTTTATTTTTTATTTTTATTAAGTATCTCAAAGATGTATATATTTGTGAAGTGAACAAAAAACAACAACACGGTTTTATGATACTGCAATGTTTTGGACTGCAATGTGTCCGGTTTAAACTGGCAAAATAAAATGGAAATCTTTCATATTCATTAACAAATTTTAAGCCATGCATATTTTTTCACGCTCAGCTACACTATTATCCGATATGCCGCTCAAGTGAATTCTAAATGAAACCATTGCAGTTTGTGATTGTAACATGGGACAGTATAAAAAAGGGTATGAATACTATTGCCAGGCAGTATACGTTTTCTTGTCTGCACTGTGATCCCGTGTCTGGCACCCATTTATTCATTTTTTTGTGTCACCAGCTACCAGAGCCCATTTGTTCTCATCCTCATCTTCTTCCTGTCCATCTCGTTCTGACACATGACCAGGTGTGTCCATGCGTGCCGTCCTCTAATGGGAAATGCATTATGGATGTCACATTTCTTTCCATCAGCACAACAAAGTCTCCCACACCCCCTCCGCGCTCCCAGTGATAATGAAAGTTAGAGCCACTTGCGAAAAAGACGTTGGCCTGAATCAAAAAGCTTACGTCCCTGCCAAAATGAAAGTGCATTTTAAGTCGGACCAACCTTGCTCTTCCTTTGTCTTCAGAGCTTGTCCCCCTCACAAACCCACTAATGATGTCAGCTTCAAACCGGCAGGAATCCTTTTGTTCCCCATTTGATTGAATCTGACAAGTCAATTTAGTTGTGCTGTGTCTGTGTTTGTGTGTTTGGATATATGTTTGCTTATAGGTGTGGGAAAAAACAAGCAAACACAGGGGGCACGCAGATTAAGAAGTGAAAGACTCCTAAAATCTGTTTGTGCAACGTTTTTTATGGCATCTGGATGCTTTCTCTCTTACTTGGGTGTGTGCGAGTTGGTGTACCGCCGCTGCATGTCCAACTGTGACACCTCCCTTGGGGTAGGCTGCAGGGATCTTTGAGCAGCAGACGCACCTGCTGACAAACCCAGGAAAACATCAACATGTCGAAGTGATGACAGTGCACAGTAAGAACAGAGCAGAGGAGCAGTGAAAAGATGAAGTGTGGTTCAGCCAGAGTTTACTGCTGACACCCATGCACCGATGTGCGCTATATGGTCACAAGTATGCATGCATAAAGGTGAATTTGCCACGTTTGCCATCTGGAGACGCAAAACTTTACTTTTAGCAATTAGTATGATTTTCAGAGTTGAAAGTGTGTGAGATACAAAGCATCTGAGGACACACACGACAAGGAAATAGGAGGTATATGTGGTGCTGATTTATTAAAATCTAGGTTAAGAACTGAATGAAGTGATTAGATTAAAGGGCCAAGTTCTCAGGCAGAATAGCTGGCTATGGGTAGCTGGCGTTTAGGAGATTTTGAAATCAGAAATTATAATCAATGAAAAATAGGAATTATATTCCACCTAATCATCCACATTCAACGTGAAGTTAAAAAAGCTTTTGGAGGTTGTCACTTACAACATAAATGTAGAATTAGATTATATTGAGCTCAGCTCAAAGTATGTTTATAAAAAAATATGAAATAAAAAGAACTTGAATATTGGTACAATGTTATTTTAGTAAAGAGTCTACATCTTATCTGCAATACAAAACTACGTTGGTCTCCTCTTTTATCATGCATTCAGTCTAAATAGAGTTGTAATGGAACCTAATGGCTAGTCCAATAAAACACTTATATTTAATCATTTGGGCAGATAGAGAAAAAGTAATTTAGATTTTTTTTATCAGTAAATAGATTTAGTAACTATGAAATAAAATGTGCGACAACCCTGACAGGGATGTTAAAAATGCCTGCTAAATTCACCGATTAAGCTCTGAATCTACAGTATATTCAGGTAACTTGCCAGTAGAGGCAACCGGCTATTGAAATGGGACTAATAAGATATATGAGCGAAGGATTATTTAACAACTGATTTAAATCAGCTGGGCTACGTGCGTGAATATGCAACAGCATATCAAGCATGTTGTAAATAGAGCGATACACACAGTTTTTTTTCAGATCTTTTTTGTTGCATGACCTTAAACAGTGGAGTGAAAGGAAAAACACAAAGGTTTGGTAAGCAGCCATTTGGTTGCAAAGCCTGACAAAAAATGCTTTGGAGAAATCTCTCAGTAATGTGCCAATGACTTAAGCCGTTTTGAATCCATATTTAAAATAGTAGGAAAAACCTTAATAGATGATTATTGGCATCTGGTATTACTTTTGATTTTGGGTGCTTTGTCTTACATTTAAAGTCATATCCTGGAATATGGTGAAGATTTTTCTTCTATTACTGACTTATGTGTTTCTAGGCCTTAAGTTATTAGAAAACCTCCTATCACAGCTAATAAAAATGCTTGTATTTTTTGTTTAATAATAATAACCTATTGTTATTATTGAATACCTAACTACCCATTCCCAAAATATCAATTTTTGCTCTGGCATTACATTTGGTCAGCTTATTCAAATTTAAGCTGACTTCATGGTGTCTTTAATTTAATAGCCAATTCCTATAAAATTAGTTTGAATTTATCTATGGATTTTACATGTAAATAAAAAAAAATCACAGACCTCAAAAGAAAGTGTATTAAAGAACATATTGTTTGACACACACAGCTTTTTTAATTTATGTTACATTTAACTTAGATGAGAGAAATCAGATTTCTTCTTGAATATTCTGGTAATTGCTGGTTATAGCTGATCAAGAAGCAGATGGCTCATTTTAATTACTGGCCAACCTATTGGTACGAAACTAAAGATAGAATAGCAGGGATAGCTATAGTTTTATACTTGGTACTATTAGTCTTAAACATTAACATTAAAACAAATAAAATAAAAATAAAACTTGTTTATTATATTTCCTGTTTGCCCCCTTTAAAATATAATATTTTTCAAACCCTGTAATTGTTTAATGGGGGTTTGATCTGAACTCAACACACGAGTGGTTGATAAAAGGTAAAATCCAGCGTAATGAAGAAAGCTGAGGTCGTACATGAAAACCTCCTAGTGAATGTACCCGATCAGTCAGTGATGAGGCACATGGACAGAAAAAGAAACTTTTCAAAAATCCAAAAATACCTCAAGCATAACAAGCATAAAAAGAAAAAGAACAAAAAAGCTCCAGGCAACGGTCAAACAAGAGGAATGAAAAAGCTCAGGAAATGTTGTGTGTGTTTGAAAATGCGAAGTGACAGGTTGGTGATTGGACACAGCGGAATTGCAAAACTACAGTGGAAAGTAACCTGAGGTTAACACACAAAAAACTAATGAAATGACTGAACCTAGCTCAAAACCATGACAACCCCCGTGATTAATTAAGGTAATTGATGCAATGTCCGTGCAGCCTGACTTAGAGGAGGGTTCCCCTATCTGGGAAAAGCTGTAGATTCCTCCTGTAAGGGTATGTCAGTCCTGGGGGAAAAAATAATAATCTGTGTCTCAGTAAATGTAGGTGCTTTTCATAAAGAAAATTTCTTGGTGGAGCAATAAGACAGCGGGCTTAAGATTTACTGAAACCTGCTGCTATCAAAGACACTAAAAAGAATAGTTGGCAAATTAGAGAGTGCCAGAGAGTAAGCTACTTTCCCAGCTAGTATAAAATGATTTAATAAGCTATTACATAAATAAATACTTTTTACTATACTATACTTATGTTATTAAACAACGCTTCAATTATTCTTTGATAAACAGCTGCTTATTTTCCTCAACTCATTATTGAATAGGCATACATAGCTTCACATTAGGTCTGGGGTTCCATTTTTTTTAGGTGTATAGATTAATTTAACAAAACTAGGTAAGTAGGAGGTCCTAACAGAGGTTTGTCACGAGCTTCTTAGACAGATGTAACAAATGAGATCATAAATCGGGTGGAGGAGACAGGAATGATACAGAGAAGAAACCATTGACAAGTTAACATATCACAGTGTTATTGAAATGAAACCCAATCTAAAACACAAAGTGAAACTTGAGGTGAATGTTTCTAATGTAGTTGTGTTTATTAATGACTTGTGTTAATACTAAAATATTATTTATTACTACAATAATAGGATTAGGATTATATATTATGACCAAAGTTATATGTTAATGTTTTAGAGCTTTTGCGTTTAAAGTTGGTTCAGAATATTACACACATCCCTGAGCATCAAACCATGAGTCCGTTATAAAACAAAAGATTGTCGTTAGTCCGAGGCTTGCATAAATCTGCTGTAATACACACCACAATGGAAAACCCTTTCTATCCACAGCATCTGAATCAATACTTTGAAGAAGCATAGTATAATACTTTATATTAAGTCCTATATAACACCTTTAAATTAAATATAAATTGATTAAATTTGTAACAAGGATTACGGTTTGTCCTTTCCTTTTTACACAGATTTAAATAGTTAAAAAAATAAAAAATGTAAATAATTTAGAGCATCTAATAAGCACAATGTAGCCCCCATATTCAAGAAGGTTGGAAGCCAAAACCACCTGATTAAATTAATGAGTAATTATGGAACAAAAAATTTCAAGGCTTCTAATCAAATCTTTAAAAGGAAAAAACATAAACGGCTCTCTTGGATTGGCTTCTTGCACACGCTGGCCGATTGTGTGTCAAGTGGCACCTGGTGAGTCTGTGAATACTTAACTGTGCATGGAAAGGCGGGGGTCACTGCACTGTATATTGTTCTAGGTAAAACAAAGCGGCAACTTTCAGATAAATTCTTCCTAAGTCACCAGTGATTCTTTTTTGTTTGTTTTTAAACACTCACCTCAAAAAGACTCCCACATGTCATTCTCTCTTGTCTTCTTGACAAGAATAATACACAGCTGCCTGACATCTCTTAAAAGAGACGCATTTATCTCTCAAGGTGAGACAGTACTGGAAAATAGGTTAATGAAAAAAAATATTTGTTTATGTTTTCTATCATGCTGTCACCATTTCTGTTTTTTCTTCAGAGTATGTGCAGCTCTGCTATAAAATACTTCTTGGTTGCTGATGCAACAACGTGTTGTCAGCCTTCTCTATCAGCTCAACGGGGAAAAAAAGGAAAAATCTTCCTCCTTTCCTAATTCAAGCAGCAGGGCGTCATGCTGGGTGTCAACCTCTATACATGGGACTGATAATACAAGCTTAGAGTTACTTCGGTAGACATAGTCACAAGCTGGCAACTACTGGAGAAACCTTTGCAAGACAAACCTATAAAGAATTTTGACATGTTCCTACCATGAGACTTCAGAACAGACAACATTTTTTATTGTTTCTGGCATTTGACAAAAGCTATCCTGCAGCATTGAAGAGTAACTGTTTGGTGTTATTAGTGACAAAATGGCATTAGCTGTACTGTGTGAGTTATAAAAGGCTTCAACAATAAGAGGCAAATTACGCAACCTTTTCATTGGGATACTTATTTTCGCTGTCCTTTCGCGGCTTATCTTTCCTCCTTCACTTCTCAAATTGACATGTTGGCATCTGTCAGACACCGCTGCACTTTTCAAAATTGTCCTCCAGGAGAAAAGCATCAACAGCCGTCAGTCCAGTCAGTGAAAGACTCCATTGCTCATTAGACTACGTGTGTTTTTGTACTAAAATGAAAATAGCTGTGCAATTACTAAGGCCTGAGTAAGCACTTGTTACTGATTGGCAGCAGGACATCTTTTTTTTTTTGACTTGACGTCTCTCTTATAAATGCCCGATAACAGTGCTAAATTAGAAAGGTTGCAGATAATGGTCTGGAGAAAATGGGCTTTGAAATTGCCTCAAAAATTTACAGTCTCCCAGTTAGCATTCAGGTCTCATGAGACTAACGGTGATGAAAAGTATCGCTCAGTTGGGATTTAATTCTGCTAGTTTAATACAGGTTAACCCAAAACTGATGACATTAATGGATACTGTCATTATAACAGTAAAAACCATATTGTAACAAAATAAGGTGAAACTGCAAAAACTGTTCAAATAGAATTAAAAGATTTTTACAGTCTTGATTTTGGGTGAATATACCAGAACGATGCTTTACTAAACTAATCTTGAAACTACAATAAAATGTAACACTAAAATTAAGATCTAGTCAAACATAAATGCATGTCTTTCCTTCTTAATTTTAATCAGCCACTTATTTACACTCAACAGCTTGTGGATCTCGATTTCAATTTGAGAACAAATTTGACGATAAATATCCATCCAAGTATTGTTCTTGTGGATAATGTGCATTTGTCAGCTGTGGACGTGGCCAAGACGGATGGCAAACTTGCCAAATACATACAAGTTTATTTTTGCTAAAACATTAGATTTCAGAGATTTGTTGAATTATAAATTGAATTCTTTTGGAACTTGTTTGTCACACAGCAACTAATCTGCTGTCCAATTCCTTGGTGAGTACCAAAATAATTCAGATTTTCTTCTTTCTTTTTGCAGTGCGTAGTCGAACCACAGTGCACAAAATGGTCCTGTACAATTTTTTATTAAATTGCAATAATTGTTTTTGTCTGTTTCTCTTGACATATTTATCTAGAAAATGATGGAGTGCCTTGGTAAAATATTTGTAGCCCTTGACCTTTCGTAATGATACAACTTCTACTTCTTTTCATTAGAATATCTTGTGATAGACCAAAACAAAGTAGGACATTATTGTAAAGTTTGTTCATCTGACCAGTATATGGGCATCTTCATGTTTGATGTGTCTCCTACATGGCTTGTGACAAAGTTTGAATTGCCTTCATCTTTCTTTCAGCAAAATCTTTTCTTCTAACCACTTTTCCAAAAAAGGACAGATTTGTGGGTACTTGTCCCCTCAACAGTCTCCCACTTCAACTGCTGTTATCTAAAGCTTCCCCAGTGTGGACAGCCAGATATTTATTAATTAGTAGTTTTGCAAGAAAATACACTAAGCAAAGGTTAGACAATATCTGAATGAATCTCGGTTGCAAAACAGTTGCAACAAGGCTGAATAGATATGGACATCACAAATTTCATATTTTTAGTTGAAAAGACACGATGTTGAGCATTAACCTACTAGACATATACTAGCTATGTATTTTAATGTATCACATACGAAAACAGCACTATACACTAACATGTGGTTGCAAGATAAAAAAGGTAAAAACATTAGAACACTTTACCTTAAATCAGTGAAAAAATATTCTTTGACAAAGCAGCAGCTGCCGGTTCCGTACTCACCAACTATAAATGAGGCACAATGCCTCAAAATAGATTGCTACCATTAGACCTTCAACTAAAGTCATTGATGGTATTTTCTTTCACAGTCTAGCTGTTCCCCTTGCCTTCAAACAAGACAACCATGAATGTTACCTTAAACATAAATGTTACTTGGTGGCTATAAACTTGTCTCGGGGCTTTGGGGACCTTGCAATGTCAAAGCGGACCCTTATTTCCTTTGTAAACAGGCTCCATTATTCTTAGAACAATGTTGGAAAGTTTTCCAGTTAAGTTTGGGTCAGCGCCGGTAAAGTAAGAATCGCAGCAGTTTGGTGAGGTTAGCGTGGAGACAAAGGCTAAGAGAGTTGAAACCAGCCATACGCCTTAATGAGCCAGCATACGGCTCAGAGAAGGACAAAGCGGGGGCAAAGAAGAGAGGAGAAGACACAAGGGCTTTTCGGCAAGTCAAGCCATCGAGCAGCATAACCATGAGCCCTCATTAGATGGAGAAAATGAACGTTCTCGGTTCATCATTTTCTGTCTTTTTAGCAAGCAGTTGCAAGATCCATTTAAACTAAGGGAGTAAACTGAATGAAATATGAACAGGTGTTTCAAAGCATTAGATTTGGAAAAAAAGGATGCAGAGTTTGAGGATTTTTCAACTTTCTGACGCAATGCTGACATTTATTTGGCAATCTTGACTTCTAATTAGGTGGTGAGGGGATTACAGTTGTTCCACCTAAGCTCTCTTATCCGAACGACTCGGAGAAAAAGCGTTTAAACAATGTGAGTGAATGGATTTTAGGTGTTTTTAGTCTCAAAGATGTAGAGAGACACAAATCTCCTTTTGGCAGCTCCGCAGCCGTGATAACCTCTGTGGATTCGGAGCGAGGGGCTACAGTAGCATCAAATACAGAGACATCTGCAAATGTGCCAATGCAGCAACACATATAGACATGTATAGAAATACACACCACTGCCTTAACCTCCATGGTGTGTTTGTCTGTTCATGCAAACATGAGTCTAAGTGGCCACATCAGGCACACAGCCACGCACTCAAACTCCCTCTTTGCCTTTTCAAAGCCCAAGGGGTTTTGCAAGAATGGATTTGTCTATTAGCTCGTAAAGAACATTGCTCAGTGCCATATCGATCATCTGAGCTGTAACGTTTAGGGTCTTTAAGTTGTAGAGCTGATCTAGTGGTACACGGACTCCCCTGGCTATTTTACCAGAGTGAGAGATGATCAACTTAACCCTGCCGCAGAGCTTGGCCAGAGGAATGCTATAAACACGTCCATTGGAGCCAGAAACTGTTTTTATTGAACCGCTCGTACAGGCGTGCAGAAGAAGCCAAAGACCCACGATGAATCCACCAGGCCTCACTGTAGCAGCACTGCAGCTATACTGTTTCCCCTGCTCTTTAATAGCAGTCTCATCACACAGTTAGCCATGCAGGCATCATTTCCTGACAAGCTGTCAGGATGTTGGACCCCACCTTGTTTTGCTAATGATGGACCTTTACAGCTCACTGATCCAAGTGAGGGGCTACTGGACTGTACAAGTGGGCTGGTGTGGGGGGTCAGGAATTTATAGAAGTGATGGTGTTTGCTCAAAATCAGAGAAACTGTGGAACAGAGTTGGGGGAAAAAAAAAGATAATTCTCTGTTCTGTCTGGCAGTAAATGCTTTTCCCACTTCTCATCTCGCTGCCATGGCAACAGTCATCAAATCAGAACATCAGCCATAGCTTTCATCTCTCGCCGTCCGCTCGCTGCCTATAGGCTGTCTGTATACGTAAACGGCGCAATGGAAACATTACTCGCTCCAGCCACTACTTACCATTTTAACAAGTAGCCATATCCTGCAGAATCCCACAATCACCTACACAGCAGAGGAGGTGAAAGTTCTGCCTTTTGACGTTTTTTTTCCAATAAAACAGGCTCAAAACTGTTTTTAGCTTCCAGCACTGTTGGAGTATTAAAATGAGAGGAGAGCACAGAGAGTGGCACATGAATAAGCTCACAGCAGAAAGGAACTATAGCCCTGAGAGTGTACAAAGAGATTAGTGCAAATCAGAGCGTTCTGTACCTGGTGGGAGTAAGGCAGTGGACACAAACACAAAGGTACCTGTATGGACACACACACTCAGATGCCCACATGTGCTCCTGCTGCTTTTTTTTTCTACTTTCCGTTTTGGCATCTGGGGTATGTCGTTTTAAAGGGTGGATGAAGGTTTACCTGCAACCCAGACTGACATGCAGGAGTAAAGCAAAACTTTTGAAAAGGGAAACATCTGATCTGCTTCTTTGCAGGGTGTGGAAAAAGCAGACCAGTTTTTTTTGAGTGGGCAGCTACAAACTCCTAATTATCAACTATGGAGACTTTTAAAGAAAACTAGGCAATTTCTGGATTTTTTATTATCTGAATCTGTCACTGAGCAGCCCTTTATTACAGAAAGGAAGCTAAAGAATAAAGGCAGAGGTTCATTGCTATTGTGATGATGGGCATTATCATCTGGGCCTGAACAGGGTAGTCAAATTAATTTGCCAACAGGATGCCAGCATTCAACTCTGCCGTTTGCTACCATTTGGTTTTAGTGCTCCTTGTGGCTGATCCTCAACCATTCCCAGGATACTGCAAGGGATACCTTGACTACGGCTGCATTAGCGCCTGTTGTTAAAGGCTTGTCATCACAGCCATGGTGCCAGCAGGAAAAGCTGTCGTTAAATGGCACGGTGCCCAAGCCTGTCAGACCTCCAGGGTGTGTGCACCACCTGTCATTATCCAAGCCCGGCTCTGGCAGCGTCAGACAGCTAATGGCCCACTGGGTCTCGCCCAACAATCTGCTGACCAGTATGAGTTCTGCCGGTGGACTTTCTAAACACCTACGCACATGCTCACATAACCATGCTGAACGTGAACATGGACACAGAAAACTATTAAGGAGGAGGAATGAGTCAAAGAAAACTAGTTTGTGAACTAAAATAAATGCAATTTCACAGTATTTTGTTCAAATTTGATGTCACAGTGACTCAATTTCATCTTTTAGAAATTAAACTGGTTAAATTGACACACTCCCCATAAAGTACGACATTGTGGTGACAGCATCATACTAAAGTTTTCTGGAGATCAAGACCCAAAGCATACAGACAGAGCTGCAGAGCTGGACTGGAATGTTTTAGGGTGGACTAATGTCCAGACCTAACTCTACATTACAAGTTGGAGAAAGTCTTAAAATAATGATCTGCATCTAATCTAACTGAATTTTTTTTTTTTTTTTGCAAGGACAAATGGACAAAAGTTGTGTAATCTACATGTTCAAAGCTGCTAGAGACGGACCCCAAAACACTTGTGACCACAATTGCAAAAAGACCTTTTGCTTCAGTTTTTATTTTCAAAACTATGTAACCTTCTACTTCCACCCCACATCTATGTCTTAATTTTTGTTGGGGAAATTTAATTTGAGCCCAATAAAACCCAGAGATGTTTGTGGTTGCGATGTCACTAAATGTCCAACAAGTTACAGCGTGTGAATACTTTTCCAAGGCCCTGTAAATAAATAGTTGCTGTTATCCTTTAATGGACTTCTTATCCTCCCCAGACAATAGTCTGTATAAAATATGGAGCCGCGTTGCAACCTTTCTTCACATGCATCCCCTAATTGAACAAAGGCACAATAGCACAAAGCTGTTAATTGTTAACGTTAATTAAGGTAAACATTAAATGAAGAGACTTTTAATTGCTTTCTCGTGATGAGGGTGGGGATCTGGGGGTGACCAGAATCTGTAAATGTAAATAACTGAAAGCTCCTCCAGGCCTTGGCCTAACTCCAGTGTCTCTGACGATGCTACCTTTTCTTTATTGCGCTACTGCCGTGGTTGCGTGCAGTCATACCGCAGACCCGTCTTGGACCGACCAAGCTGTCAGCATCGTAAACGAGGTTCTTTTGTCAAGTGGCATTGATTTGATGTATGTATGTGATTAATGCTAAACCGACAGTCCCTGAAGAGACACATTTGTTACGATGAGACATGACAGACTGGCAGAAGATGTCACCTTCATGAATAGAATCCATAGAACTCTTCAACAGATAACAAGCTAAGGCTATTTTTAGCCTTTTATTTTTATTAATTTTTTTGATCAAGGGAACTTTTGATGGTACATTGAAATTACATGGCATTGTGTTTATTTTCCTCCTTTACACTGGCAAAAGTTTTCTTGTTTTAAAGCTTTCCCACAATAGGTCACTTTACAATAACTTCAACTGCTGGCACCTTTGTTATGCAATTTCTTTCATGAAACCAGTACTACTGAGCCAATCCTCTTTAGAACCATCTTTGATGAATTAAGGGTAGTAATCCTTCAGGGATATGTCTTTTATCAGTGTTTCAAACCAAGCAAAAGATAGTCTGAAGCATCTATAAACATTCATTTTCAGTCTTCCCACTGATTCTCACCAGGATTTAATTAGGGGTGTCCCAATTGAACTTTTTAACATCCGATAGATTATCAAAATCACAGTCTTTGGTATTTTCCAATTCCAATATATACTTGATACAATATATGCATTAACGATACTGTTGTTTTTTTTACTTCTGTTGTGTGGAATGTTAGAACATGCTTGATAAAGTGATATTAATCAGAGAACAAGGGTTAACAGCAATAGCTATGAGCAAAACTATTTACATTTACTAATAATCAATTAATTGCATAAATATCAAACTTTCTTCTTCCAGTCTCTTTCTAATGACATTGGCCTTTATTTAGCTCCATCCATCCTACCTTTTCTCCTGCTTAAGAAAAGCTTCCCCACATCATGATGGTGCCACCACCACATCACATTTAGAATTGGTGTGTTTAGTGTGAAGTGTATTAGTTCCACCTCACAGTGTTTAGCATTAAAGCCAAAAAGTTCACATTTAGTTTTATCTGACTGAAATACATCCTCCCTTTTTTGCGGTTCTTGACCTTTATATTGAACTCATTTATTAAGGCTCTATTTTTGAAGCTCACTCGTCTTGTTACAGATTTCTACCCCAGGGCTCCTCTAGGGTTATAGGGACCTTTAGCTTCTTTGCCAAGTTTTACTCTAAGTATAGATGGACTCACCTAATTAATTGAGTTCTGAAGGCAACTGTTTGGATTTAGATTTATTTAGGGTCAACAGTGTAAAATGGACAGAATGTGAGCCATACTCGCGTTACATTAATTGTGACATGTTTTGAAGATTATTCTTTTTCTTTAACTTATACACCTATGTGTAAGTTTATCTAATACAGTACTAATTAAACACTCTCAACTTTCCAATTGTAAAGTTTCAAAAATAGTCAAACATTCAATGAGTTTAAAAACATTTGCAAGGGAATGTGTTTTAAAATGCAGTGTTCTTTGTTTCTTGTATATTTTCCTTTCCTCTGAACAGCTGCCACCTGTTCAAGCAAACCCTATCGCCACACAGATAATTATGCTGTTAAATAAATGGCGTCTTAAAAGGCTTTAGAATGCTGCTAAAAGCTTGGAGTTTTTATGTGTGACTTGGGAGAAAGACAGGGGGTGGTGATGCCAGAAGAGGGATGGGGCAGAATTCGTGTAGCTGGGTCAGTCTGGCAGCTGAAAAGTGCCTGCCCCCCGTTTGTTGTCTGCTTGCTCACCCGGTCATCGTGCAGCCAGAGAAAAGCTTCTCATGGCCAATGCCAGGTTGTTGCAAGTGTTTCACCAAATGTGTTACCACTGTCCAAACAGATGCTCAATACCAATTCCAGATACTGTTTAGGCTGGGTACATGTGGGCAATTGTATGTTTGTGGCTGCGCAGTCCATGTGGTTCCAAGTAATTGTGCATTTTGGGTTAATGTCTGGATGTGACTGGGTTTTGCCTCAAACCGATGTTTTGGGGACTTTTTTTTCAATGCCTGTGTCTGTGTTTGTGTGTGTACACACAAAATCACATCATCACCAGCTGGTGCAGTGGGGATGCCAAGGTGGATCACGCTCAGTCAGACCTTCAGATAATAATACTTTTAATGATGAAGAGACTTTTAGGGAGATACGATGTTGAACTGTTAAGAAGTAAAACATTTCTACCTTACAATAACAAACAGATTTGTTTTACCAGCAGTAGGGATTATTTATTTCAAGTGACTAATGTATTTTGAAACCAAACACTATAAGTGGGTTGAGAAGAATAACACAATAACAAACTTTGTAATATTTAACTTGCCTTTTTTTTATGTTTCTGCTTTATATGATACGTTAAAAACTGAATTCCCAAACCTCAAAATATCTAAACACATTTAGATTGAGAACAACATTTAAACTCCAATAACATAATCCGATTTCCTTCTCTTTAGTCTGTGTTGTGTTAAAAATGTCATTCTAAAAGTTATTTAATAGTACACTAATTAAACAAACACAGCTAAAACAAGTAATACTGTTAGAACACAGACGCAAAAAAGAAATGTATAATATAGTAGGTGTCACCACCCTTGAATAACCTATATTGTCAAATAATAACAATTGTCTATTTTGATTCTTTAAACACCAAACAAATATACACATTAATACATGCAGTGAAAAGTATGTTGGAACTACCACAAGCGCATTCCCAGTCTTTTCGGTATAGTCAATCGGCACCAAGGAAAATTGAGTTGCGCTTCTGGACTGGCTACATTGTGCCAACTTATTTCTGCTTTCCAAGCTGCATTTTCTAAAACTATATAAAAAAATATAAATGTGTTGGAATTATGTTTTTAACAAAAAAAATTACACAATCATGTTGGGGATGTCTTTATACCTTTTACCCAATACTGACTTAAGTAACACCTCAGTGATAAAGGTATGAATGTAAAACATTGCTACCACTAAATATGTGCTAATTACTTGGTAATGTGACTATTAATAAAATATTTACTCTAAATTAATAGTGCCTATATACATAATTCAATTATCCTCAAAGATTTGTTGTTTTTGTGGATCTTGTAGCCAGTAAGAATCTCTCGTCATAAGGTTTTTGGCCTGTCTGCCTGTTTTATGTATATATTTCACTCCACTCCCCTGCATATTTATTACATGATCTGTTTCAAGAATCACGAATCTGTCTATTTATATAGCGCCAATTTACAACAGATGTCATCTCAAGGCACTTTACAAGAAAATCAATTAAAATCACAGATATATCATAAACAAATCAATTTGAAAAAGTTTCCAATCTAAGGAGCCCTAGCAAATCCTTTAACAGGAAGAAACCTCCAGCAAAACCAGTCTCAGTACAAGCAGCCATCTGCCATGACCAACTGGGGGTTTGCAAAGAGAGAAAACTAAATTAGATGCACAGGATACTGAAAAAAAATAGTTTATAGCAGCAGTTGTAGAGCGTCACTGGAAGCATGTCAGCCCATGTTCTCATCCAAGAAGCTGTCTCAGCTAACAGAACGCCAGACCAGGTGTGGTTACAATGGAGAGAAGAACACTAAGAAAAAACAAAAGGTTAACAAGGTTGAAATAACGGTAACTAAGCAGATTGGACAAAGGAAGAAAGTAGCAGAGAGAGAAGTGGTCAGATTGTCCTCCAGCAGTCTAAGCCTATAGCAGCATAACTATAGAAAACCTTAAATAACCTAACCCTATAGAGTGAGACGTGAAGAAGGTAGAGCAAAGGAGAACTGTCTGTCAAGACTGAGTTCTTCCCCCAACCGGATTAGGCTGTATTCTCTACCTCTTCCTAACTATAAATTTTATCAAACAGGAGGAAGGTTTTAAGCCTAGATTTGAAACTAGACAGAGTGACTGCCTCACGGACTAAAACTGGAAGCTGGTTCCACAGGAGAGGAGCCCGATAACTAAAAGATCTGCCTCCCATTGTGCTTTTAGAGATTCTAGGAACCACCAGTAAACCTGCAGTCTGAGAGCGAAGTGCTCTGTTAGGGACACAAGGAGTAATCAAATCTCTTGTATACGATGTTTCATCAGAACTCTTGCTGCAGCATTTTTGACCAACTGTAGACTTTCAATTGCATTTTGTGAACTTCTTGCTAATAGAGAGTTACAATAGACCAGCCTTGAAGTAACAAATGCATGGACTAGTTTTTAAGCATCTGTCCTAGAGAGAATATTTCTAATTTTTGCTATATTCCTTAGGTGAAAGAAGGAAATCTTACAGACCTGTTTAATATGGGACTTGAAAGACATTTCCTGATCAAAAATAACAGCAAAGTTCTTTACATTGTCACCAGATGGCAACCTGATTCTATCCAGGTCAAGTGGCTGACTAAGCAATTTCTTTTTTAGAGGTTCTGGTCCAAAGATAACAACTTCTGTCTTTTCAGAGTTCAAGAGCAGAAAGTTTAAAGTCCTCCACATTTTTATGTTATCTAGACATGCCTGTAATCTACCGAATCCTGATGACTGGATTCATCAGGATTTATAGATAAATACAGTTGTGTATCATCAGAATAAAAGTGGAAATTAACACCAAGCTGTCTGATGATTTAACCAATACGGAGCATATATATAGTTTATAGAATTGGGCCAAGTACAGAACCCTGTGGTACTCCACAATTAACCTTACAATGCAGAGATTTTTTATTTAGATGAACAAACTGGGATCTATCAAAAAAATACGATTTAAACCAGCATAGTGCTGTTCCCTTGATCCCCACAGCGTGTTCGAGCCTTTCTATGAGGATATTGTGATTGACTGTGTCAAAAGCAGCACTGAGATCTAACAAAACTAGAATAGACACGAGTCCATTGTCTGAGGCCGTGAGAATATCAATTGTGACGTTAAGGAGAGTTGTCTCAGTGCTATGTTGAGCTCTGAAACTTGACTGAAATTCTTCAAATAGGTCATTATTACTCAAATGCTCCCTCAGTTGATTAGCAACAATTTTTTCAAGCATTTTCGATAAAAAAGGAAGATTAGATATGGGTCTGTAATTTATTAAGTCTTCTTGATCACGAGAAGGTTTCTTAAGTAAGGGTTTTATTACAATGACCAAGAGAGTGGGTAGGTGTTTGGATATTTTTAGTGCAGCCAATTGAGTCTAAAATGGCAGTAAAGGCTACATTTAGGCTGTCATTTGTGGTGTCAACATGAATGTTAAAAGCTCCAACTATAATGATTTTATAAGTGTTTAACAGTAGTTCAGATAAAAAATCTGAGATCTGATCTATAAATTCCGATCTATAAATTCCTGGCGGACGATACAAACTAATAAACAGAAGTGGTTGAATTATTTTTGAAATTGAATGAAGAAGGGTAAGGGTTAAATGTTCAAAAGAACTATAACTTTTAGTCAGCCTGGGATTAATTAATAAATCTGATTGAAAAATGCTTCCTATTCCTCCACCTCTCCCAGTACTTCGAGGAATGTGAAAGTTTCAATAATTAGAGGGAGTTGATTCGTTGATACTAACATAATCCTCATGCTGCAGCCAGGTTTCTGTGAGACAAAGCAAATCAATTAGATTATCAAGACTTAAATCATTACCTAATAAGGACTTTGAGGATAGAGATCTGATGTTCAATAAGCCACACTTAGTAGTTGTAAATTTTTGTTTCATCTGAGTTGTTTTTATCTTTATGAGATTTTCAGGATTAGCTCTTTTTAGATTGATCTTTAATCTATTTGGTTTTCGCCGTACGCAAGACACCATCTCAATGGGATGATGGGTAGGTAACTGTTGAGAAGCCGCAGAGAGGAGTTCTAAACTACGACTCTGCTTGCTGGTCTGGACCCTGGTTTGTCAGTAATTTGGGGAGTTAATAAATTCGGCCATATTTCTAGAAAGAAGAGCTGCTCCGTCCAAAATGGGATGGATACCGTATCTCCGGATCAGACCAGGTTTTCCCCAAAAGGTTTTCCAATTATCAATGTAACCCACACCGTTTTCTGGACACCACCTAGTTAACGAGCGGTTGAATGACAACATGCGACTAAACATGTCGTCACTGGTTTCACCGGCCTCTTCTCTGCCTGTGCCTAAAAAGCACAGGCACCTGTTCACTTGGCTTTTTAAGCCGCTTTATGTAATGAAGACTGTCAGGTTATTAAAAGCCATCAGTGAGTAAACATCCAACATCATCACCAAGCCTCTTGTTCATTGCCCAATTTAAGATTGCACACATTTTTCTGTCCCATCTCACCCTTGCAGGATACTTCCCTAAACTTCTGCATCTCTAGACATTGTACCAGCAGAATGTGTTCCAGTCAGATCAAACCATATTTGAACTTTTTGACTTAATTGCAAACTGTGTACGGGGAAGCATTGCTAGTTGACCACACTTTATTTTTGCCATTCCTTTTTAAACCCCTGTCTGACCATATGCTTAGAAAGCTCGCCCTTGAGATGCTGGGGTTGGGTATATTTGTCTAAAATGATCAATAGAAGAGATATTTTTAACTTTTTTCTCCTCCTTTCCAACTTAACGCGGATTTGGGTTTGTAGGTTAGAGATTTTTTTTTTTGTTTGTTTTTGTTTTTGAGATGCTTATCAGCTTTTAATTGTCATGTCATGCTAAAAAAAATACATTGTTGCTATGGTTACACGACATAAGAAAAGTCATATTCAAGAGTAAAAAAAATCAAAATGAAATAAATAAAAAAATACTTTATCAATGCCTCTGGGAAATTAAATGTTGTTCTTACTCATATTATCAAAGTTTCTTTAAAGATTTGTCACAGCTGCTGAGGGTGGCAGGCAGGGTTGATCTCCTGTAGCAGTCTGTATTACCACAGATATGAAGACACTCAATCTCCAGAGGATCTGCAGCAACCAGCTTGTTGGCTGGTGATCTCACATCCATGCCTGAGGAAGAGGATGCTTTAAACTTTTCTCCCTCTGTCTTCTTTGCTTCCGATTTGGGTCCATGGTAACTCATTTTTTAACCATTTTTGGGATTTGTTGTCTCATTTGAAAAATTATTTCAGCTTTTGCATTGTCAGTCATCTGCTCCGGTTGTAATTCTAACTTGTTGCCATGCTTGTGCATCATTAAAAATGTCCCCCCAAAAAAAAGAAAATATCACCAGGAATTCTTCGAGCTGCACAGGGTGCAAAACTGTAGAGAATATTTGTCTTAAAAAGTAAAGTTTCCGTCAGAAAGGAGGAATATAAGCTTTTGATGAGAAAAAATATCATAACAGAAGTAAGAGAACTACTCCATCATACTGCCACCTTGAGCAGCTCAATTCGAGTAAAAACCATTAAAGGCAAAAAGCCTTGCAGCTGCATAGCATCCAAAACCAGAGAGAATACCTGTCCAAATAGGAAATCTTTTAACCAAAAAAAAAGAATTTACAATACAAGAGAGCGACTTCAACATGCTGCTTTATGAGATGTAAATTTCAAAAAATATTGTAGAAAAACAATTAGAAATGCATATTAAATACATACCATCTTATACATTTGCTTTAATATAATCTATGTACTGGCTTTGTGACCTTTTGTTTTTATTTGGAGTGTGTCTGAATTTGTAGCTCACTTTAATATGGGTTGACTGAAGAAAAAAATTATGTTTGAGCTGTTGGATTTGAATACCAAGAGTATAACATATTATTAGTATGTATTAGTACACTGGCTTTTGTTGTGTAAATACTGAACATGCGTATTCATATTCAATTATGTAGAGGAGGTTAAGTGAAGATCAGGTTTTTGTATAGCTCAAAATGGAGGTTTGGTTAAAATAAATTTTTGGTTAAAACTAATTAGCAATCGACTATACAACTGTATAAACATACATTTGTGATAACAACAGCCCCCAGTAGAGTCAATTTGAATACATAGGTTTTATCATGTTAACTATATGAATTATTGGTTTGTAATTCTTTAAACTAAACGTTACCAATTTGGTAAAAATTGTAGAATCAGAAAGTAAAACGTAATTTAAAATAAAGCTGGACATCGTCATCAAGCAATACCTATTTAAATGCATATTTGCTCTCAAACGCTTACAAACTGATGGGTGCATGTGCCAATATTTTACTCTCCAGCAGGTACGTATGAAATAAATGCATCTAAATGCTTTGTAATTCTCCAGGTACACCCTCGGCAGACTCTTCTTAGTATACCTTTAGGACACATTTGTTCTTACTGTGAACAATACAAAGGCCCTGCAAGAACACTCCACAACACTTCTTAGGATATTGAAAAGTAACACTTCTTGATTTTGAGTTATCTGCGATCTTTTCTGATAAGAATTGTGCTCCTCAATTTCAGGGAAGACAAAATGATTCAATACAAAATTGCATGATTTGTGTTTAAAATCTTACCTCAGTCGTACCAAAACCAAGTAGCTACTACGATAAAAAACAGAGAAAAAACCCCCCAGATTTTCTAATCCTGCTGTGTCTCCTTATGGTTCCCAAGATATTATTGGAATTAATTAATTATTTAGAAATAATATGCAGGAGGCATGATGAAGCATGAAGGTTAGCTGACACAATAAACCAATTCCCTTCTGTCCATCCATCACCTGAGGGCAAATTATAATATAGAAACAAGAGATATGTGGTTTAAAGTCACTGGATGCACTTCTTAGTTTCTCTTTCGCTCCCTGGTGGGTCTGATGTTACATGCAAGGTACATTCATCTATTGTCTTTTTCCATCTGTTGTGGATTAGGGGAACAACTGCAGAGTGAGAGCAGAAGATCTCTGGACAAATTGGGAAGGAACAGGAATTACTGTACTCCGCAAGATATGTTGAGGGATGATCAGCCGGGGGAAGCATAACCCCCCACGTAGCTGAAAAATGAGAAAAAGATGCTGGAGTCCGTTGGTGACAATATGTGGACCTGACTCCTCGCTATAGTCTTTTCTGGGTCACCAGGCTGGCTGAGAGCATAAATAAGAGTAATATCTCACATGCCTGTTTGTAGCTTCACTTGCCCTCAGTCAAATCCTCCCCATAATGCTTTATGATTTATGTGATGTAGCAGTATATTTTATCCCTGCCTCAACAGAGCATTGACATCCACTAAACCGGTCTCAAAATGTTTTCTCTTTCTCTTTTTGTGCAGTTCAAAAAGATCCAAACTAGCTGCTTAATATAAATCTGGTTCTAGATGAATTACATCTTCTTGGGCAGTGATACGTCTTTTCTCCACATGCTCTTGAGTGACCAGGGCTTATAGAAGAGCTATTTACATCTGGGCCGTCTTAGCTGAATGGATTTCCCCTGATATATCAAGAAAAAAAGAGAGCACTAAAGCTACAACGGGAAAATGGGCGAGACATGCAATGTATCAAATATAGCGGCGGTTGTTTCCTGCATTGGAGAAATGAATGTTTAGTGATGCGAGATCATTGCTAATGGCTGGCCAGAGGCAGATGGGAAAACATTCAAAGAAGCGGGGAATTTATAGATTAACGTTCATATGACCCATTCATGTCTATATGAGCCGAGTTTGCAATGGAATGGATTTTTTTTCCATACACGGAAGTTGGGATCGCATGAATACAACACTGTGGCTATAATCGCAGCTGATACAAACACTGTGGCTTAGGGCTGCTGCAATCATCAGTTAATACTTTAATGAAGACGTGATGGCTCAGAGATCAAAACCCTCTCCAGCTGAGATTACTACTCCTGCTAATTTTACTTATACAAGCACAGTTTCTTTACACTCCACCACTTAGCCTGAGAGCTGCCTTTTGTAAAGCAGAGTCTTTCATGGGGGAGTGTGCTTTTCCATTTTTAAAATGTTCGTACACGGATTGTATAATATATTTCTCCCCATAATAAAACAAGGCTTTAAATGATGCTGCTTTGCTGCCCAAGATGAGAAAGTCATGCTTTAACAGAGTGGGAGACATCACACAAATAGATGGAGAGTTGCACATAACAACCAAAATGGTGTGTGAAAACGTCCTGCGTATGTATAATGGATCCTAGCATTGTGGTTTTATGTGGGCTTCAAATTTGTTCTTCCATGGTAATGTAACCTGAGTGGGCACACACTCTGTTATATGTGCAAGGAGCAAGCCCTCTATTTCCTTCCCTGCAGTTCTCATATTTATTCCTGTCACCTAAAACATTTAAAAATCCAACAATGTAACCTCTTAAACGTTTTTTCCGAATTTATTATATTGCAGCCATAAAATGTACTGCATCGAAAATGGGTTTTAAGTGATAGAGCAAAATAAATTAATCCATTATTTGACCATGGACGGATTCACTAACACGTGCAAAATCTTTAAATGTTTAATTAAAAAAAATAAAATAAAATGCAGTTGTATTTACTCTCACTACCCTGATAGTGCTCAAACATAGTGCTTGTATCATTCATGATTGATGTGGGAAAATTTAAACTTCGAACATGTACACTGGAGTGTCAACAATGGAAAAGAAAACATTTAGTCAAAATGCGGGGGAAAAATGATTTGAATTTTTGGAAAATAGATACCAAATATAGGGCAATCACAGAAAAATCAGGCTGAACAAATTGACATTGTTCAAAATAAAATGATGTTGCAGTTTAATTTTGCAATTAACCTTAAATTCCCTTATTTGTTGTCAGCAAACCAATAAAAAATGTGTCTTCCTGAGGTTGAGGATCCTGAACAATACCCAGTCAAACTTAGCTGTTGGATCTTGAACATAAAGACCAGATCTGGTCACACAATATAATACCTACGAAGTGAAAAAATATATCAACGGCAGTAAGAGCTTTAATGGACATACCTAAATATTGAGGTCATTCAAATATGTATTCAAGTAATGTTTTGTTTATCCCAAAATAACATGGTGGCTGTACTTTGATATCATGTGAGGCGCAATGTTATTGGGCCCAGTTATCGCCTTTAATGCGGTTTGTTCAAAGACACTGCCCATTAAATCAAATTAAGTTTGAATGTTTTGCAAAAAGAAAATTGGGTGAAAACTTGAGTTTCAAAAACTTCAAAACATCTTGTGAATCATGTAATTGTATCACACATTGTATATGTGATACAAGATTATACTCTCTTAATTGGTCAGCTTGTCCTTCTCCTTGTGCTCTTATTTTGCCGGTGAGTGTAAAGAGGAGATAAGTCTTAAATCTTATCTCTTTTATTCATCTGTTTCTATTGTCTCGAGACACCTCTTTTCTATCTCATCCTTATCACTTCATTTATCCACTGGATCTTTTCCATGACCCCGTACGATTTCCCCCGGTATGTCCGTTGTTATTGTGGTTGTCTTGCTAGTTGACTTTAGTGTGATCCAATTTTTTTGGTCTTGTGTCCGTAAATGAAAGCAGTCTTGGCACAGAGTGAAATCCTTCGGAAAACCACTTTCATTCGGATTTCCTCTAGCCTAAAGATGCACACCTGGCACGTACAGACAGAAATGTTAAGTAAACACTACTCTACGGAGGATTTCTACTCTGTCTATTATTTTGCCAACAGTTGACATCTGAGATCATCCCTACACAAAGCTTTCGTTCATTCGTCACGTCTCTGTCTCCTCTCCCTTCTTCAATTTCCCCCCTACCCACCCGGTATCATCAGCCACAGACTGTAACCACCCGCAGTGAATGTGAATTAACAGACGGCACACCGCTTGCAGCACCTTTTCTGCCACAGAATCAGATTTATCACACAGACCTAGATATTGTCTTCCCTCCCTAAACCGTATAAACATGCAAGCACAAATACACACATTTTCACTCTAGAATAGCACATTATTTCATGCATCCATGGTGTAATGATCCATGTTAACACACTGTACTTTTTGATTGAGAAAACAAACAAAAAAAATTGTGCTATTCTTGCCTAATTTTAGGTGTTACAGTGCCACCTGGCTTGCTAGGGCAGTAAAAACGAAGAAAATTTCATGAGTTTTCTGTGGAACAGACTTCACTTTACTTATTACACGTCCCCATTCTCCGCTCCCCAATTGCCACATTAATATATGACTGGGAGATGTGTTAAAATCAATGTCAATCGGAAGTTGAAAGGAAGAACGAGGCAGATTTGCCCACAGGTCAGAGGTATATTGCTGAATATTGACGGGTCCCCTGTGCTGCATAGGCGTGTTGAGAAAACTCGTCTACAGCAATATTATTGACAAAGTCAGTACAACCCCGCGCCTCAGTAAAGTGGACAGATACTTTATTATCCTCTGAAAGGAAATTTGTTTTCGTAGTCGATAGCAGGAAACTCTGAGCAAGCTTAGACGTAAAGGGGTGAAGGTTCATCCTTTTTTATAAGCGTAGCACGAAAAGTCTACATGAAGCTCGATTGTGTATAGACTCTTTGATCCTCTATAAATCGTTTGCTGAGAGTTAAAAATCTGATACAGACTCAGTTTAGGCTTAAAAAAATAAAAAATAAATAATGTCTTAGTTTGGCGTCCGAGATTGAAAAGGTTTCACAGTTTCCTCCAAGAACTATCAGGGTATCAGAATCTTCTTAGACTTTGACTTTCTCAAGCTTTCAATCCATTCACCTAGTTAAATTTGAATTTCACCATCGCTTTGTGTCTAAAACTGATAGCCAGAGGTTCCTTAGTAAAAAGCTGCACAGAAGTTCATTTTCTTATACATGCAAAAACTGTAGATTCACTACAGTTATTAAGTTTGAGCATTTATTTTACTTAATTTTGACGATATTCACTGGCAGTTAATGATTTCAAGAATGAGAATATTATAAGGACAGAAAGAAAAAGTACAATAAATGCATTATAGACTATACTTTAAGATGACCAGGGTAATTTATTAGTGGCTTTAAGCTCATCTGCAGTTTTTATCTGGTCTATTTAGGGTTTAGAAAAGGCTAGTTTATTTACTATTTAAATTTGATGATATAATGGTGATTAAAGCAGATATTAGTACAATTTGCCATGTAGTTTGGTACCAAGTCTTCATCATGAAGTATTTCAAAGTTCCACAGACAACTGGAAAGAAAATTAATAAATAAATAAAAATTACTGCATATTGTGCAATATTGGAAAACAGAAGCAGATATTGTGTTTCAACTAATCCACTAATCTCCCCCTGTTCTCGATCCGATGAAGTTATGGTTTCAGGAGTGGATTAACACATGGATGAAATAGTTGCCAGAATCCTTGACGTCTGTAAATAAAGGTATGTAAGTTGCCAACAAGATGCATACTAGATCAAACAATCCAGATTCCCCTTAGAACAGACACTCAAGAATCGATTTTTGAAAAGGTTGTCATTGATATCTATAAATACTTTGTTCAAACCACTTACAGTACCATTTTTCCTAAAGTAAGTATTAGCTGTGGTTATGTTCTACTTTATACTTTACATGCATTTTTTTTAAATGGTAGATGCCTAAGAACAATTGAGGCAAAACAAGCTGTTTTCAGTGGCAGTGATGGGGTTCCTCCTTGGTGGGAACGTCTTCAAGTCGATCATCTCCTACCTATAAAGGTATTATTTTTTTTTTTTGTGGATTTATTGAGTTCTTCCCATAGAATATAAATATCAAATATCTTTAGAACTGCAGGTCTGAAAAGTTTTACATAGGGGTTCATATTGTGCAATTCTATATTTTCAAAGGGATTCTCACTTGAAATTTGATGCAGTTTTTGTGTTCTTGTAGTCCCTTGTGATAAACTGTCCAAATGTGAATACTATAACAAGTGTCTTCATACAGTTTGAGATCTTTTTTTTTTCTTTCCTGCTGGTACACACACATAGTTCTCCTACTCCTTGCTTCGTTTTTTCTTTCTCTTTGTGATTTGTAGTTTTATTTTTTTTTGTTTTTTTTTGTTTTTTTCTGTGTACACAGTCCAGATGTGCACAGAATATTGGCTTGGATATTGTCACTGATGACATTTACATCACATAGGCCCTATGTCTAAATGGACAGTCAATCCATTGAGGATAAATATGCTCTTTCTTGTTTGTTCACTTTAAAACCATAAATTTCGTGATCATTGTACAAATGTGAGTTGATTTGCTTCCTTATTCCTAACCTGCTGAAATGTCCAAAATATGTTTCAATCTATGTTCCCCATTAGTGTTTTAGTGAAATATAAAAGTTGAGATTAATTTAGTGTGTTTCAAATCTAGATTGAATTTTTTCTGACCTTTAATGTATTCGATTTAGAAGTGGTGGTAAATTATTAAATGGAATTTAACATAACAGATCAAACCTTAACTAAATGAAATGCAATATGTTTCAAGAACTTCAAATGGACCCAAATGAAATGAAATGTAGCCTTGATTTGAACTGAATCGACTGTAACCAAATGTTTATGTGTTAAAAATGAACGGAGCCTAATTAAATTGCAATAATTGGCGCCGATTTCACAGGAATGTAATTGATGTGTCCAGAACACAGCGAAATGAGTCTAAATGAATCTAACTCGCTTAACTTGAAATAAAACCAGTAGAATTGCATCAATTATAATTTATTTTCTGTTAAATTAATTTCATTTATAATTTATGCCATTAAGCTGATTTTGTTGCAAAGATTTAAATAAAAAAAATTAAAAAGTCGGGGCTGCACAGTGTCACAGTTGGTGTCACTATTATCTTACAGAAAGATATGGTATTGGGGTCTAACTGCATGTTTCCAGTCAACTTTCCGTGTTCTTTGTATATGCATACTTACTTGTGTATAACCACCTACCTACAAGTCCAAAAGCATGAATGTTAGGTTTACATTTACTCTCTCCAAAAGGTAATTGATTTCTAGAGATACAGACCGACTCCTCCGCAACCCTGCACGAAAATCAAAAAGAGTACGGATGAACTAAACTGAATGTAACTGACCCTTTGCAGAATAAAACATGGGAGTATTGATTATATAGTATAAATTATACAAGAGCAGACTGAAAGAGGTGAGCTTTATTCTTCTTTTGGTAAATAAAACTTTACTCTTCTTAATTATCTTGAGACATTAATTATACTGTAGCCAGAGCAAAAATGCTGGACAGAATGGAGAACGTGGTACTAAGGGCATCATACGGTTAAGCCAATTTGTGGATTTAAAAAGGCTTCATTATCTTAATTATTTTATTCTTGATGCAGCCATAATTCACCCAAATTAATTTGAGGACTCAGGCTTAGCTGTTAAGAGTGAAAGCAAGAGTCTCAAGTGATGCATATCAGGAAGAGAGTACAGCTTCAGCTCAGCCTCAATTTAGAAATGCTATCTCTGTGCTGTTCTCGTTTGATTATATTGGTGCAGCATGAATTAGCTGACAATTATCAGCTCAGAATGCCAAAGGTGAAACAAACTATCATCTCCTATGAGACAAGAGTAACAAGACTTTGCAAATGGTTGCTTAAAGAGTGGTCATGTAAAGCCATAAAACTGTAATTATCTGTGATTTAATGTGCATGATGCTCAGTTTTAGATAATGCACAGGTTATTTATTTGAGTCTACAGGTTATGTTTGTGTCTTTCAGTGGCAGGATATGAAGGACTGAATACATTTGAGTAAATTTGTGTCTTGAACAAACCCTATGCCATCTACTCTTGTTAACAAATAGAAATACAGAAACATAGATGTATATTTTATCAAGTGAATTAGTCCATCTGTAAAGAACTCACGCTCAAGTACTGGTGAATGATTTAAAGTTTGGGGTTAGTAGAATGGGCTATCATGCTTTCACATTCAAAAAGATGTTTTCCCCTCATGTTTTCAGTGTCGCTGCAGTTCCTGTCAATTCTGCCCTCCACTTAAAAGCCGAGTCTACCCTGAAATGTCACCAAATTCAAGAGAAATGTTGAAGTGAGAGACAGCTGCTCATTATTTGCTCATTATCACACTAGCCCCTATGCTGGCATTATGCAAATGGGTTGCACACTGATGCTTACTTCTGCGTAGCCTCCATGAGACCAACTATAAGCACTGCATAAGTCTGTGAAAAACTTACTTCAGCTGTCGAGAGGGTTGGGATGTGTGGGACTGCTACTCCCCCAAGGACCAGCAGATATTTTACATAAAATCTTTTAATTAAAAACAGAAAAACTAATTCTTGAATTTAAGAATATATTGATAATATTTAGTTAAATTTAATCTCTAACAATTATTTATTATTTTAATCCTTACAGACTAAAGTAAACAATCGAGAAAAAAATATATATAGTAAGTTTCAAATTTTTAAAAGTTTTAGCTGAATTATTAATGTTATATTGAATATTTTAATGTTTGTAAGGGCTGGTAAAGTGTATTAGACATATATCAGACTGGTGTTGTTTGAGGCCACTGGTTGGGAAAAAAGACAATGCTACTTTATTTTTTCACTGTTTTTGTCATTTAATTATAATTTGCATTTTAAGAGCTGACGTTTTCGGAGCGGCAAGAGTTTCAGTTGCAGATAACTGTGTATTGGAGCAAACACTGGAAGTTCAGGACAAGAGGATTTCATTTTTAATAAAAAGTTTATAGCTAAGAGAGTTCCCAAATATCTGACTTTTTCTGTTGTGCTTGCTTGGCCATTTTTAAAAGGATTGGAAACATGACATATTAAGCCAAGTGAAGTGTGAAGTATAATGCTGAATATTGTCTTTGTACCTCAAAGGTAATATTCCCAGAGAAAAGGGAATATTTACCAGCACAACAAAATGCTGCATGCAGAAAAGGTAAAAAGCCTGTAAACACTAAAATGATTTTTAAATGAAATCGCATTGAAATGTAATCCAATAAAAAATGTATCTTGATTGAACATGACATGCATTTGGATGCACCACCCATTTCATTCAGAGCAAGGTGAATCTGATCAGAATATTCTGGTTGGGGATTTACGTTTTTCTGTTCTTCTTTGCCATATATAGCCATGTCCATATGAATGTTTAGGCATCCTTAAGCAACAAGTAGTTGCTTAACAGAAGACACAATGCCTCTGACAGGCTCTGTATGTTCATCCGATTAGGAGAAGGGTAAAACACAAGCTTGGGGGATGATCACAGCAGTGGAAAAATAAACTTAATGCAGGGAATAAGAGTTACCACTCTGCAGGCATTCTATGGACCCTGTTGGAAATAGTGAATACTTGTGCTTGTTAGGTTGTCTGGAAGCCTGTCGTTTAACATTAGAGTGCCTCGGCATTGCTCCTTTCCTGGATCTAATCCTCACCGGACAGCAAATGATGTATTTCTATATAGATTTGGGATGACACAGTAGTCTTCGAATTCCGCTTTAGCTTATGTGCATATGAATGTGTCCTTTTCCACACATGCATGCTCTGAGATTCGTGTTTGTTCCCCGCTGGTACAATGCATTTCCATTATGAGGCACATGCCAGCTTGTATTACTTTGAGCTGGGCTGTTACCTGTTACTTTGACTGTCACTTCCATGGAGCAGAAAGGAAGTGGATTTTTCTTGTGTAGATGCCACCAATTTCCTCTTCATGCAGGGTGCACATTTTTTACACACACGTACACAATTGATAGATTTATTATAACATGTCAGGAATTCAGCAGAATGGGCCCATTTGGAGGACGAAGAACCCTTCCTTGTACCCTGTCATCCTCTCTTAGCTCAGGCACCCTCGTTCCACCTAACTCCACTCTACTCCACTTCCTCATATCCCACCCATTCAGCCAAATCTGGAGCGACACCAAATACATGTTTCTGTCACAAGCTTTGTGTCGGTGTTCTATTTTGCTTTTTCTTTTTTCTTTAACACACACAGGAGAATTGGGGAAAAAAAGGGTCATTCTGACACTAAGAATCACTCTGTGTGGATCTTAAATGTTTTACAGCCTTAATGGACCTCCAGAAATAGAAGCAGTGCTAATGTCCTCTGAGTTTAAATTTAAAAAAAAAAAAAACGGAAAGAAATTGTCTCCCCCAAACGTGTGCCTTGGAAGTTTTCTGAGGCTGTGTCCACGGAAGTTTGTGTATACCATGGGAATGGGCTTTAAGCGCGAAAGTAAAGCATGCAAATAAAGCCATTTAATCTGGGTCCTTATTCCCCCTCCATCTCGAAGGAAACACCCTATTCTCTATTTTGAGCACCACTTTGACATTAGCCCTTGGGAGATGAGGCCCTATGGGACTTTTGTCTTTTTTGCTGCTCTTTAGACTATAAGGAATCAACCAGATTTGCCTTATATAATCTCTCATCCAAACAGATATCGCTAACAAATCTACAACAAGCTCTTAGCTTTAGGCCGACAATCAGCAGAACCTAACGCACAGCGTGAGCCTCGAGCATTACTTTTGAAGAAGTGTTCAATATTGTGGGATTCCTGGCATTTGGTGGTTCCAGACAGCATTTGCTGCTTTACAGCAGTTAACCATCTCGCAGCATGGTTCCTCTTCTCTAGACAGACTCCAACTTACAATATTGATCTCACTGTGAGCTGTATCTTTACCCCTCAGACAATCCATACTAAATGTATTAGTTGTGGAGAGAGCTACAATGTCCTCTGCAGCTAATCATATTTAGACAGAAAGCGAGAGAGAGAGAGAAAAAGACATGTTTAAAGAAGAAAGCTTCCGTGTTTTCAGGGCCACAGTGAAATGTCCAGATGAGAAGACAGTGCTGCGGTGTGAAACATGCAAAGGTGAGAAGAAAACAGGTTTTAACTCATTTAGGCGTAGACGCTTTAGATCTACCCTTAGAAAATACAAAAAAGCCCTTGTATACAGATGTACAGCAAGGATTTTAATCCCCTTTCTGAGAACTCAGACAGACACACTCTCTTCTCTGTTCCACAGACTGTTATACATCACAGCAGGCATTATACAGGAGAGGAGAGTAGCACTGATTGTTGAGTGGGGCAATCAAAGGCTTTGATGCTAATCAGTGCTCTCTGTTCTGCCAGTTTGGGAGGATGGTTGAAATATACAATAAAGGAAAGCTTTTACAGCAGATGCCCGATGCCAGTCCGGTGTGATTGCTCTTTACCTCATTGAGTTGGTAACTGGGGGAAATAATCAGCCTAGAACTGGCAGATGGAGCAGAGTTCCCACTCATGTGTGGTAGCTACAGACGCAGTGCCACATGTAATGGGCTTTGCTTTCTGGCCCCCATCTTGCATAGAGTTTTCAGCCTAATCTGCTAAATACTTTGTGAACCATTCATTACATTTGTTTGGGTTGATTTCCATGGCTGCTACTTCTGTGAGAGATGACAGTCGTTCTGCACTTTGGCTGGATCTCTGGCAAAACAACATTGATAACACCTGTGCTGCTTGTTGCAGCAAGTGTGTTCCTGGCATCTATCTCTCTCTCAGTGGGAGGGAGGGGCTGCGGGCAAAGTGTGTTTTTCTAACTACCGATTTTGCTGAATGCACTCTGAGTTTCTTTGCTCAACTGAGTCTGTCCTTACACTTTCTGGAACATCCTCAGACGTACCTGAATGAAATGCTTGACTGT
Organism: Orestias chungarensis; assembly: GCA_032876305.1. Classification (NCBI taxonomy): domain Eukaryota; kingdom Metazoa; phylum Chordata; class Actinopteri; order Cyprinodontiformes; family Cyprinodontidae; genus Orestias; species Orestias chungarensis. The sequence goes on from JAVLVB010001238.1 coordinate 1,324,583, forward strand.
GTGTCTAAATATGTGTGTCAGTTTGGCAGATTATTGGGGACAGAGAGAAAATTGAAAAATAATTGTAATCTGAGGAAATCGGCTTGGTCTATCCATTACATTAATTTTACCTTACTTTAGGTTTCGCCCTCAAATTACCAGAAATGAAATATTACACATCTCTCTGGCAACAGATGACAATGGAAAAACATGGTCATAAAATATGAACTAACTTGTGGCATATACGTATGGGGTTGTAAGAATGACAAAATACGAAGAAAAAGTACAAAGGTTGTGAAAACTTTGCAAGGTACTATACCCTCAGGTTTTGAGTAAACCTCCTCTCTGTTTTCTGCCTGTTTGCAGTTGATTGTGTGTATTCTATCTCAGTGGGTTGGTTGACAGGGTGTTGTTCAACCCCACTGAAAGACAGTTCCATTAAATAATGGTTCTGCGGTAACTTGCAGTGACAGAACATCAGTGCCTGCCTGGTATTCCTCAGCTGGTCTTTCATGTGCTTAACAAGGAAGTAAACATACTAACTCTTTTGCTGGAGACAAAGCCAAAAGGTTGTCTCAATTCACGCTGTCATGTGTGACATCCATATAACTTAGTGTTGTTACATAAAACACCACACATAATAGAGGAGGTATCACAAGCTTACAGCTTCCTTTGCTTCTTAAATCAACAGTATACATTGCTTAAACCGCAGTTTATATGAATATACAACATAAATATTATATGTAAGTGCTGGCACAATAATAAAAGAGAATTTCAAGCAACGGGATTTGCAAGAGCCAACATGTAGTCCAGCATGAGTGAGGTGAGGTGTTTTTGTGCAAATCAATTGCTGTCCAACTTTTTAGCTTTGTTCAGAACATCTTCTTTATCTCTTTGACCGCAGCAATGCTGACTATTTTTCAGAAACTTTGTTTTGATTTTTTGCATATATTTCCGCATTCAATCATTTCCAGATAAACAGTGGACCAGCGTTCCTTGTTTTGAGAAAGCGCTGCAATTATAAATGTTGCTCATTTGATGAAACCCCTAATGAAAAGGGTCTGCGTTTGGGGGTGCAGTTTGTTGTTGCTAGTCTAACTTCAGACTGAGGTAGCCAAGTCTGCCTGCAAGCGGCCCAGTGAGAAAATGCTGAGTGGATTTGGAATAGGTGTTGAGAGGAGGGGATGATGGCGCTGCTTGTTCCTTTTAAGGTTATTTTGAGCTGCAACCCTGCAGGGTGTGTTTGTGTGTGAGATGTGTGTCAGGGTTGTGTTTTAATTAGAGAGACGAGAGTATGTCCTTGGGCTGCCGCAGAGGGTCAGGAGAACCTGGTAGCCCGAGAGAGATGTGGCTGTGGACAAGTCTGGCATGCCTGCTAAACACCCATTATCCTGACACACAGACACTTTTTAGAGTGCACACTAGAACTTGCTCCCGCACACACAAATCCACAGACGAAACGCATGTAAGCATCCCCAGCATTGGCGCCACTCCTGCTGGCCAATAATACCATGGTAACTGAGCAGTCCATGTGTTTCACGGCCTTCTCTTGTCTCTGAAAGCAAAATTACCACCAACAGTACTCTGGGGAGACGAAGAACGGTGCTTCAGATTGAGGAGGGCAGCAGGAGGTGGAGTGGAAGGAGCAGAGTTGAGGAGGAGGTGAGGGGAATTTGATAGAAGAGAAGGCTGAAGGGGGTGTGAAAAGAAGCATCTGACATTTATGTTCCTGGCCAACAAAAATGCCATTTCAGGCTGGCATCTCTCTTTCTTTCATTCATGCTGCTCTGCATAACCTTGAGACCCTAGGCCTGCCTACACTACACTTGGTAACCTCTCTTTGGTCAATTCTACGTTCCCTTTTCTGCATCAACCCCCTCCTGTTTTTATAGCCTGGCCGAATGACCTCTACCTTTTATCCAAGTATTTCTTCATCCCACCGTTGTCATTTCCATATCAGAGACCCTCACCTTTATGCCACATCAGGCCCATCTTTCGTCAGCCCTCCTCTTTGATTCTGTCCCTCAGAGTCCTTTCAGACCTCCCCTCCATTCCTTCATGTAGCCGCATTTGCATCTCTTCCTTTTTCTATTTTTTCTCCATGGCTAATCCCCACGTTCCCTCCTCTCACACCTTCAGTGTACCTTGCCTGGGCACCAGCCGATGATGGGACTCATACAGCCTCCCAGATGAGGTGATAGCTAATGGCTGTTGAATAATGCATAGAAGCCAGGATTTAGAGAGCCCAGTCTATTAGCCTGACCAAATACTCTAGGCTTTTATTAAAGACCAACACTTACAATTACAAACTACATTAAGGCTGGGGTGCTGCCCACCCCCCGCCTTCTCCCCCTTGCTCTCCATTCGTCGCTGTCTCTGCAGTCATAATCAAGGCTGAATATTATCTTTTCCTTTTTAAGATTTCATAGCCTTGGAGCAGCTGACCCTTTTATAAAAGGTCATTTTTACACTTCTCTGGTTGTTTTGTACTCTCTATGTAATTGTGTCATAGGTTAGCGACCCTCTTAGTCACAGATGTAGGTGAAAAAAAAACAGATGGTTGGAGCTTTTGTCACATTTTTACCATTCGGGGTTGGTGAGATCAGGAAAACCTGATGTATGCTATGTATGTAGGCTCGGCCAGATACTTAATTATACTGGTAAAGATGTATCTGTAAAGTGTGTCTTCTTTTTTGATAGCATAGGATACATTATTGCCTAATTATTAGCAGAAATCAGTATTTGTATTTGTACAGTAACACTGAAATCCAGACGTTGATTTGGTGAGTTTTAACTACTTATACTCCTTTTATTAAATTTACATAGATTTTTTTTCTTTTCAGGTTTTGTGAGAAAAAAAACATACAATAATAATATACTGTCTTTAGAATTACTTTGTCTAGCTGTATCCTACATGCGTTACCTAGTTTTGGTCACATCACTCGAGGTGACAATTCATACAAACTGGCAGTGGAAATTAGTCCTTTTGCCTAGACAAAGAATTACGATGACTAGTAATAAAATAAAAGTATAAATATTATATAGAGAAGATTTAACAAAAAATAAATAAATTGTTTACATTGTAGTTTAACTACAAAAATATAATTTACATTTATTGAGTTTTTGTCTAAGTAAGTTCTGCATTAGGTTCTCTTAAATACCTTCAAGTTAAAATTTTAGTTGGCTTAATACATTTATATGTTTTTCATCCAAATGTACTTAAGAATCCAGAGTGTTCTCAAACCAGTTCTCTAGCATTTCTCCTGTTGTTACTTTGGGTGCTGTTGATTTTCACTTTGCCATTTTATAACTCGGCAGTTTTGGTAAATGGTGCCATCTACCATGGAACATTTCGTTCTGACCGCAGTCAATTAATAACTGTTTGAGTGACATTGCTGCTTCTCTCCTCTCCTCTTTTTTTAATAGCACTGATTTTTCAAAACGAGACTGCACGGATGATGTCGGTGTTAATTGTTTTTTCACAATTATGCTGTTTTTGCATTCATTTGAAGGAAAGCCGAATGTCAAATTTAATTAAGTACAAAGCCCTATTTCAACTTGAGTGTATCTAATAAATAGAGCGAAAACAATCAATGTTTCAATCAGTTTCCTAGGTTTAAGTCCTGACCTGAGAGCTTTCCGTATGGAGTTTTCATGTATTCTCTACTAAAATCACTGTTAGGTTATTTGGTCACTGTAAAAAATTATCTTTCATTTCTGTACCCTGCCTCTCCTCTCATTCAATAATTACTCGACATAGGCCCATCCCCAACTCAATTTCTATACACCTTTAAGGTAAGACATCTGTGTTTGTTCTAGACTGGTGACAGCAGGTGACTGAAATACATGTTTGTTCATTATACTTTAGAGCGGGCTTTAATGCTGCTGAGTTGTCATCATCCTTGATGGATTTAAATTTCTCTCTGCGGTTGCTGTTTCTTCGGCAGATGAGGCTCACTTGCATCCTATTCCACATGATTAAACAAGATAATGGCCTCTAATAGCTGTAAGTGTCTGGAAGTGCGTGCCATGTAAGTGGCATCTGAATAGTTTTAAAGTGTTGTTAGTTAATGGCTATCTAAACATCCTCCTACCTAGCAACGTTTAAGTGCACACCTAGCTGCCTCCCTCAGAGTATTGACCTATCTTATAATTTTGATATTACTATGCATAGTTTCAACTGGCATTTGCATAATACAGTGTGACAGGTCTGCAAGTTCTTTACAAGTTTGCAGAGCAAGGTGCTTGTCTGCAGCATTTTTTGAGGATATTTTCAAAGTATAATTGTGGTCCATCAACTGGACTGCGAACAGCAGTCATACGGCCATCTTTGCTATGCAGAGGCTCATTAATGCCAACTATTTTTTAGATGTTTGGTTTTGGTTAAAGGGAAATGTCCAGGGCTTACTAAATGGATATTGGAGTCATATAGAATGAAAAATCAATGTTTGCTGTTTTATCACTTAAAGCAACCATCAACTCCTTGACCAATCCGTGTATCCTCTTTCACAGTCTCTAAGTGATTATTTTGGGGGCCAGCCAGTGATCAGGTCAAAACCTAATTTAGAGTCCAAAATACAGAGAAAATGATTTTTTTTTGTATTTCAGTTTGCAGCATTCTTCATGAGAATGTACTGAAAACAGGTTTTGATTCTCGACAGAAAAGGCTTAACTTTTCAAAGGTTTTTATTTTATTGACAGAAAATAACACGTTTATGAAATACACATAATTCAGAGTTTTTAAGTTATTTATCCTTAGATGACTTGTATTATATGTCAGAACTATAATATAATCTAAATAAACACTTAACTTTTAGTCTTGCTTTCTCAGAAACGCTGTATAATACAGCAGTATCGATATAAAAGCATATTTCACTTTTATTTTGAAAATGTAAATTCTATTATAACATTCTCTTAACATTGACATTTTTACCTTGGCTTAGCACTGGGGTTGTAGTGAAGGGGATCTATGTTTTCTAAGAAATTGTAGGGATGTAATGACAAGAATTTTTATTTGCCCTTTATCAAATATGATGCAGATATGACCAAACAACAAAAAATATATATACATCTGTGTGAGCATGTATGTGGGTGGTGGGCATGTGCTGAGACAAAAAGAAGACTGCGGTCTCTGTTATGCATTAACTATATTCCTCTGTCTCTCTGGAGGCGTAGATAGGAGCATAGGGCAACTGCACGCTGATGTGGGGCATCTGTTCCCACATTTGTTAAGTTTCTCCTTGTATACGTGTGTGTGTGTGTGTGTGTGTGTGTGTGTGTGTGTGTGTGTGTGTGTGTGTGTGTGTGTGTGTG